>JANAVB010041420.1:13358809-13368762 GCA_029216955.1 Iris pallida
AAGGAAGATGTTAAAATTGGCCAGTGGGCTATGAGAGACTGTCGGACTGCTTAGTAATATTCAGTTTAATTATTTACTTATTTAGTTTATTAATTTTAATTATTGATTAATTACGTTGATTAATATATTGGTAATAGGGGGATTTGGTTTTAGGGTTAATGTTAATAACGTTATTAGTAGTTATTATATATTAACCCCTTATCACTATCCTTGTTATCAAATATATAAGTAATATTTTCTAGATTTATTATGATACTGGACCTTAAGACCAACAGCATAGTTTGGGAATTTCTTTAAAACCATTTGGGTTATTGGGCTCAGTAGGCATATACATACAATTATGTAACATATATTTTGTAGGACTGTTTATTGAGCTTAAGTAGGTTTAGTCATTTTTGGCCAATAGATGTTATTAATAGGAATTTTACTTATATTTTGAATAAATACTTTGAGCTTAATTAAGTATGGGCTTAGTATGGATAGTAGATTAATAGGATTGAGCTTAATACTTATGCTCATATGTTTTGATAAATTGGTGTTTTATTTCAAATAATAAATAAGATTATGTCTTAACTTTATATTTCAAAATATCTTTTAGGTATATTACATGTAGTTCCTTTAAATATGATAATATTATATGTGCTTGAATAAATCATTTTGGGCTTTATAAATTCTTATATTATAAATTTTGGTTTTACTAAAACAATTTGGGGCTAAAATATATAGTAAATTTGCCTTGTAAATTCTTTTGGTCTTAGTATACTTTGTGAGATTAAATGATTATATAAAAGTAATATATGGAGCAAATGGACCTTTACTTTAAAATTTGGGTTTTATATAAATCTATAAAGTATATTGGATGGGGCTTTATTAGTTTTGGACTTTCTATTTGACAAATATTTCTCAAATTATTATTAAGGATTTTTATAGCTTTATAAGATGAATATTTTAAAGGGGTTAATATATATTATTGTTAGCCCAATGATTACATCATGTTTTTGAATATGGCTAATCAATTAAGTTTAACTAGTAATGTCACTAATATTCATATAAATCACTATCATGTTGCTACCTAAACTTAGCATTGTCCAAACTACTTAAACTTAGCATTGTCCTAAATGTTCTATATCATATTGCTATGCTTATATCATACTGCATCATATTGTTTTGTTCGTCTGATATGTACTTGCAGACAAGCAGTAAGTATGATCAAACCAGGACATATGCAATGAACAATATTTGATGGTCCAAAGACGGTGTTATACAAGAAGATATCTCTGAACCACCTAACGACCTATCCGGGGCCTCGCATCGGGGGTTCCGCTGTCCGGTCAGCGGACGGGGGTCGAGGGGGACAGCACCCCCCGTCAGGGGTTCGGGGACGAAGCCCCCGAAAGGTATTCAGATTTTCAGATCTGTTTATCTTTGGACGATTGCCGTCAAGGAAAAATACGTCTTTAATGTCAGAAAAAATACGTCATCAAAAGGGCTATAGGTTTTCATTTTTATTCTGTATTTTTTCTTTTATTGAGTCTAGAAAAAATATGAGATTGATCGGATCGGTACTGGCTTAGGTTTTTCTCAGTCCACAAACAAAATAAGCCTATCTACGTATCCCAAAAATCTACAATTCCAAAAAGCCCAAAACCTATACAAATTTGGTTTATTCCTTACTGTTCTGAACCAGCAGAACTCTGACAGAACTCTGACCGAGTTCGGTCCGAGTTCTGCCTGAGTTCGGTCTGTTTAAATTCAAATATTTGTTGTCTCCAAATCTGCATGCAACGTTCGTAAGCAAATCCTAGCATCCGAACTCTGCCCGAACCCTGCCCGAGTTCGGTTCCCATAAAAACACTATAAATAGAGTTGAGATTACCATTCATTTCAATCATCCAATTTCATCTCTTCTCTTCTCTATCTAAAGTATTCTGAGCTTTTACTTTTATATCTAAGCCTTTATGACTCTTAGCCAAGCCAGTACAGTTTCTGTTTAATCTAGAGTTTGGTGTTGAAGAGTTATATCGGAGGCTGTATTCAGAAAATGTTCTAGTTTTCTAATTACCTTCTGGAGTCGGTCGTGCGCTCGTAACCAAGCACGGTGTTGTGAAGTCGGTCGTGCACTTGTCGCCAAGCATGGTGTTGTAAGAGTTGCAGGCGCTCAGTTAAAGCTTGTGCCATAGTGGATTAACAGCGAGCAAGAGTATTCGCGACTGGACTAGTCCTCTCAGAGGGAAATCAGTATACATCGTGGTGTTCACTGAGTTTGAACTCTTGACTCTTACTTTACCATATTTTATTTACCATCTTTTATATGCCATAATATATAATTGCTTAATATTTTTAATTGGTGATTATTTTCTGCTGCACACGTACACACTCTATTCACCCCCCTCTAGAGGTGCTCAAACGGTCCTACAATTGGTATCAGAGCTAAGACTCTATTATCTGGCTTAACATCCTTAGAGTAGATCCTTATTATCAATTAAGCAGGTTATATTCATATATAACACTCTAGAGTATTTTTATATGGCAGCCGTGAATTCAATTTTTATCGGTGAAGTATAATCCACAAATAGACTCCCACTATTTGATGGAACGAACTATAGTTATTGAAAAACACGGATGAGCTTGTACCTGAAGTCTCAAGACTTTGACTTATGGTCAATTGTTGTCAATGGCTACAAAAAGCCTACTATCACTTCTATTCTCACATACTCTATAATCAACAAGCCTTATTATAGTTACACAGAGGAAGAGAAGAAGTTAGCTAGCCTTGATGCAAAAGCAAAGCATGCTTTCTATTATGCTATAGACTTCAATGTATTCAATCTCATTACTACTTGTACAACATCTCATAAAATTTGGAAACTTCTTGAAGCTACTTATGAGTACAGGTACGAAAGTAGTGCTAGCGACTCCAGAGAGGAGGATAGTCTTTATAATGATACAAATGTGTGCATGATGGCATCGAGATTTAAGGTTCAACACAACCCTATATATGAAGAAGAGCTTGTATGTGACAACCGTAAGAAGATAGGCCACATCCAAGAAGATTGTACTACTGCTAGAAAGGAGAGTCACGACGAACGATCAAAAGAAGAAATATCATCATCTCACAAGTACGCTACCACGAGCATATGGTGCGAAAGTGAGGTAAGTAAATTTGAAGAAGAAGAGAGACCTCGTCAAGCTATAAATATATGCTCAATGGCATTATCCAACGAGGTACAAGATAACTCTATTTTTGTATAGAGTGAATTTTCTTATGATGACCTATCTGATGCTTTCAGTGATCTATTGAAAGAACACAAGAAAGTATTAGATAAGTATAAGCAAGCTAGAAAGGATATTTTCTGCTATAAGCTTGAGAATGAAAAGCTGACTTGCTTATTCAATGATGCTAGAAGCACTTCTACTTCTGATAATTCTACTGAGATTTCCATACTTGAGTTTAGATTGCATGAGGCACTTGAATGCATTGAGAAAAGCACTCAAGAAAATGCTAAACTTAAGGAGAAATTAGAATCAGAAAAGAAGAAGTATTCTATTACTTCATGTAGAATTTATGCTCTTTCTGTTAAATATGATGAGATATGTGCTAACTCTAAAAAATTAGAGATTAGACTGGAAAAGCAGTTAGTACAACCTGTGACTCAGTCTAACACAATACACGTGACACATCACAAAATCACACACGACAGATCTTTTACAAAGGAAGCACGCAAAGCTATGGTTAAACATAACCATGCTTTTTATTATAGTCAATCACGCAAGACATATCACACCGCACGTTCTTATAATGCTGTACATAGTACTAATATTAATACTTTCTATCATTATTGTGGTATGAATGGACATGTTTCTAATTATTGTTAGATTAGAAAACTTGTTGATATGAACTTGTGCAAATGGGTTCCCAAAGCTGACAAATATGGATCCAAGTATTGGATACCATAGTCTTCACCTAATATCTCAGATGGAGGTATTTATGCTGAACCTTAGAACCATGGAGCATGTTGGTGATTGCAAAGCTACAAAGGTCATCTTCCAAGCAATTGCACCAACATAAGTGTGGCCACTAGAACCACTTCGGTAACATGCTTTCTAAATAGTTTTTAATATCTAGCATGTTCTTTTTGATGTCTTGCTACTAGCCCTCATTTATATCTTTTTAAGTGTTTATTATTTGAATCAATGTGAGATATCATCTTAGCTTTGTCTAACTTAAATGATTATTTCACACTATATAGTTTTTCTTTTATTAGTGTGACACATTTATCTAGGTATGCTCTTTACTCTTAGCCTTTATCTTTGAAGCATGCATACCACTCTAGTCTATAGGAGCTAGAGTTAATGTGTTTTTGACTCTTTGTCTTTAATATTTCTGAAATGGTCACTTCTTACCGATTTGTCCTTAACATGTCACATTTACTTTAATCGGTATTTTGTGAATATGTATGTTTAGCACAAGTCTCCTTTTTTTACTTAAAAAGTAGAAACATATACTTTTATGTTAACCTTGTGCTTGCATAATATATTTACTATTGATTCTTATATTTTATTTGGATTAACTTCTTTTGAATCAATTACATCTTTGCCCAATAAAGCATATTTATATACGTTCTTGATCTTGTGATAATTTTTAAATGCTTATTAAGGATACATGAACAAATATATTGCTCATATATTTCTTATATTGATATATATTTTTGTATAAATATCTTTATGAGGGCATATGAGTACAGCTTAAGTTCTATATTGTTTTGAAAAGTATTTAATTATACTTGTTAATCTTCAAACTTGTGTTATATATATATATATATATATATATATATATATATATATATATATATATATATATATATATATATATATATATATATATATATATATATATATTAGTAGTCTCCTAATTTTCGATATTTATTTGGTTTATATCTTTAAGTTGGGATTTTGAGAAGAAATATTTATAAATGTCTTGCTCATGATTATTTTGAGTGTTCTTTTAAGATCATTTGATTTATCTTGATATGTTTATTGGTGCACACTTATACTACATATTTATCTCTATAGTGTACTATAAATTTTTTTTGAAAACTAGTTTTTAGTATATTAATCTTGATGATTATTCCTTGTTCATTCTTTGGGGATTTACTTATCTTATATTTAGGGATTCTGAATTTCGATGTTGTTCGATGATACTGTATATATTCCTTTGAATCTAAGTTCTTAAGAGTAAAAATTATTTTAGGAATAAGCCGAAAGGGTCCTTCTGTCATACATGTGTAAATAGCCTGAAACGACACGGTGTACTAGTCTTCGGACTACCGCTAGCTGGAAACCGGCCTCTACAGCTAACTCGAAGTGATCAATACTTTATAGACTTAAGATTTATTAAGGTCTAAATGTAACTATTATCTAGTTCTGGATCCAAGGTACTGAACCCAGTCCGCTAGGTTCTAAAATACATCAGCGTATCTAGGTCCTACATTTTGATGTACAAATATTTTATATTTTATTGTTACCCAATAATTTTGTAGCACATATGGATAAATGTAATTGATACATCTTATACCGTATGCTACATTGTTCTAAGATTTTTTTAAGTCCATAGAATATAATTTATTTCATATTGTACTAATTTTTCTTCAATCCTCGGTTATTAAAGAAGAGATTTGTTTTGGGTACAAGCCTACAAAGGGTCTGTCTGTCACCATGGCTACGGCCAAAGCGAAGCGGTACTTAAGTGTTCTCCGGTGAACCTTCGTTAGCTGGGACAGTACCTCTACAGCTAACCCAAGATTGATCAACGCTTTATAAACTAAAGATTTATTGAGATCTAGTTGTAATTGTTATCTGATATATTTTGGATTTTAGCTTTGATGGATAATATTATTTAATGATTTAATTTTACAAAGGTAACATATATTGATCTTCATAGGTTAATGTCTGTCATATTTTGATATGTTCATTTTTCTGTCACACTATTCGATATTCAGACTTGATGATCTTGTGACTACTCATTGAATATTATGGTCTTGTGATTTCGTCTTTAACTTGTGTAATATTCAATAATTTTGAGCTATATTATCATCTTCTTATTCAAGTTACTTACTGTCTACAACAGTAATTCTTGCGGGAGAGAAGGGATTGAATCTCTCTCTCAAAGTGTTTCTTTTCTTTAACCTCACGATTATATCTAGAATACACTTTTCTTTGGACATTTATCTCGTTATGTTTATTGTTCAAATGGATTTATTTATGATTTATGGATTCTTTTATTGAAATTGTTTTCGTGATTCGAATCGCCAGCTTTCAGTCTGACGACTAAATGGATGCATTCAAACATTTATTAAGACAGTTTTTCATAGTAGATTCCACATTTTTGAAAAGCCTTTTTGATTTCTTTTGATTTATTGAATCTGTTCGGTACTCAAATGTTATTTTAAGACAGTTTTCAAAATCTTTTAATATCTTGAAATATTTTTTTTATATATTTATTGAAGACATATTTCTTCATCTTTAAGCATTTATTTATTGGATATCTCTTTTATTTCCCTAAAGATGATATTTGTTTTGAAATTTGGGACTTATATGCCTTTGATCAAAGAAAAGAAAGATGCATATCTTAGATATTCCTTATCTTGTGATTATTTATTTATTCTGCATATAAATTTCTTCGGAACTAGATACTCATATTTTAAGAGGGAACAAAATTAATTGTTTCAATTCTTTTTTGTCCTTAATATGTGGTATACCTAGTTCATTATGTACATCTATTCTTTATATTTAAAATATCTTGTTGATTTGTTCATAATTTTTTTATTTGAGTAAGTTTATGAGAAAATATATAATATTATATTATTTATTTATTTTTAATTCTCTCCATTTATGAGTTTGTAAAAGTTATCTTGCCAAATAATTTAATTATCCTTATTAATGATTCCTTTGAGCTTAAATTGATTTGGCATTTCTTATTGAGATTTTATCTCAAAGTTCATGATTATCTATACTTAGACTGATCATACTTTGCGGGGGAGCGTTCAAGTCGACTGAATTTCTTCTCTCAAGTATTTTGTCTTCATTACCTTCATGTTTATCGAGTGGATATTGATTTTTCATGCTAAGGTAATTGAGTTCAAATGCATAAACTTTTGGTATAGATTTTGTATAGATTCTAGTATATCTATTTTGATTTCTTTTGAATGAGTATACTCCTTATAGAATTGATTCACTAATTTGTATGGGCAAATTATGAATCATATTTTTGTGTGTTCATTGTTAAAAGTCTTATTTTCTATATTTGGTATTTTATATTGGTATACTAGATATGTTTTTTTTATGGATTATTTTGACCAATGATTGATTTCTACTGTATTGGTATCTACCTTTATTAAAATCCTTATTGTTTCCTTCAAAACTAGAGTTATATTCTTTCTAAATGTGTTTTTGAATGTCATTTTCTCGAATTATTATTAAGGATTTTTATAGCTTTATAACATGAATATTTTAAAGGGGTTAATATCTATTATTGTTAGCCCAATGATTACATCATGTTTTTGAATATGGCTAATCAATTAAGTTTAACTAGTGATGTCACTAATATTCATGTAAATCACTATCATGTTGCTACCTAAACTTAGCATTGTCATAACTACTTAAACTTAGCATTGTCCTAAATGTTCTATATCAATGCTATGCTTATATCATACTGCATCATATTGTTTTGTTCGTCTAACGTACTTTGCAGACAAGAAGTAAGTATAATCAAACCAGGACATGCAATGAACTATTGATGGTCCAAAGATGACATTATACAAGAAGATATCTCTGAACCGCCTAACGACCTATCCGGAGCCTTGCATCGGGGGTTCCGCTGCCCGGTCAGCGGACGGGGGGTCGAGGGGGTAGCGCCCCTGGTCCGGGGTTCGGGGACGAAGCCCCCGAAAGGTATTCAGATTTTTAGATCTGTTTATCTTTGGACGATTGCCGTCAATGAAAAATACGTCTTCAATGTCAGAAAAAAGACGTCATCAAAAGGGCTATTGGTTTTCATATTTATTCTGTATTTTTCCTTTGATTGAGTCTAGAAAAAAAATGAAATTGATCGTATCGTACTGCTTAGATTTTTCTCAGTCCACAAACAAAAAAGCCTACTACGTATCCCAAAAATTCATAATTCCAAAAAGCCCAAAACCTATACAAATTTGGTTTATTCCTTACTGTTCTGAACCAGCAGAACTCTGACAGAACTCTGACCGAGTTCGCCCGAGTTCGGTCTATTTAAATTCAAATATTTTGTTGTCTCCAAATCTGTATGCAACGTTCGTATACGAAATACTAGCATCCGAACTCTGTCCGAACCCTGGCCCAGTTCGGTTCCCCAAAAATACTATAAATAGAGTTGAGATACCATTCATTTCAATCATCCAATTTCATCTCTTCTCTTCTCTATCTAAAGTATTCTGAGCTTTACTTTATATCTAAGCCTTTACGACTCTTAGCCAAGCCAGTACAGTTTCTGTTTAATCTAGAGTTTGGTGTTGAAGAGTTGTATCGGAGACTGTATTCAGAAAACGTTCTAGTTTTCCAATTGCCTTCTGGAGTCGCTCTGCGCTCGTAACCAAGCACGGTGTTGTGAAGTCGGTCGTGCACTTGTCGCCAAGCACGGTGTTGTAAGAGTTGCAAGTGCTCAGTTAAAGCTTATGCCATAGTGGATTACAGCGAGCAAGAGTACTCGCGACTGGACTAGTCCTCTCAGAGGGAAACCAGTATACATCATGGTGTTCACTGAGTTTGAATCTGACTCTTACTTTACCGTATTTTATTTACCATCTTTTATATGCCATATGCTATAATTGCTTAATATTTTTAATTGGTGATTATTTTCCGCTGCACACGCACACACTCTATTCATCCCCCCTCTAGAGGTGCTCAAACGGTCCTACAATTATGTTTCAAAGATAGTTATAAGTATTCTCTAAATATTTTTCTAATTAAATAATTACCTTTCTCTAAGTTAGAAATCTCTCTTAGATTATCCTTAATCGTAGCTATCGTTTATTTTCTATTTTCTTGCAAACCCGAACTCCAACCTTAGCCAATTGGACTATTCTGGACGCAATGATTTATCGGTTTCACCAGTAGAGGATCCCAGGCGAGTACATTTTCTCATAGTTTTTATTTTTAATAACTTCTATGATTCGTGTATTTAGTATTGTCTTACATTGATTTCTGTTTGATCTCGACACGATGGTTACATGATGTAGTAGTTTATGAATTCTTACATGTTATTTTTTGTGATTACTATGTTCGTCCTAAATGTATATCTTGTTCATGACCTATTTGAATTCATGAGTACTAGTCGGGGGAGAAATACTTAGTAGACATGTGAACTACCCAGAAATATCCTATTGGTCTTACAAGGAGAATAACAGTCGCACACACCGTGCAGTTGGCGAATTTAACCCTTAGCCGTTCATATTACGAATGTGGTATTTCAACTCACTAGTTGATGCAGTATTGCTATAATAATATTGTTTCTATTTCAGTGTTTATTACTGTTACTTCCTTGTCTTTATTACCTTGCTCTCCTGCTTTTACTCAAATGTTTCATACCATGATTCTCTGCTTATCCATCATCATATATTTTATTACTATTACTGCTTTATAGATTTTGTCATTATTGGATTGTTGTTAGAAAGTACTCGTTCCATTCCTGACTGGAAACCAATTCTTTAGGTTAACGCGACTACTCGTATCATGGAGAGATCGAGTGAAATTGAAGGCCAAAACCCTATAAGACTAGTTAGATAGAAGTGTTGATTCAATATTGTGAGATATTGTATTTTCTTCAAATTGTAAAACTTGTAAATATTTTAAAGTTGATTTAATTTTGTGAGAGAAGATAAGATTATTATTTGATGACTTATTTATTGGGGCTAGACAACGTT
>JANAVB010041420.1:13383237-13575737 GCA_029216955.1 Iris pallida
CGGATAGTATTTTTTTTTTTTTTGTGTATTCTGGAATGTATTATGCGTGCCGTGTTAAGTGTTCCACCGAGGGGGTCGGCGAACCCAGGGATTGGATTCTGTATTTTGTATTTTGGATTCTATATTTTGGCTCCAGCTCCAGCTCCATTTGCATTAATCTACGATACGACATGGTGATCAGCATAGTCCCTGCAACCATTCGACTGGTAAGACAGAAACTATGTAGCCGTAGATAAAGTTGACTGTCCTCCGACCCTCATTCCTCGGCAATGATGATATGACAACCTATCACTATATCTTATATAGTATAGATAATGTCTTAGTATTACATTATGTGAGTTCATCTTGATTCTGTTACATTCTTCAGATACTAGATACTAAGAACATATACTACACCATATGTACAGAACATAATGATCTACACTAATGTATGCTAGAATGAATTTTGGGTTGTGTTCTGAGCCATCCGTTCTCACACTTAAATATATATGAATTAGTACTGTGAGAGCGCCGAGAGAGTGAGAGCGCCGGAGGAGGAGAGAGAGTGAGAGTAAAATGGGGGAAATGAATTGGTAGGGGAATATAATTAGAATTTAGCGACGTTCATACTAACGTCGCTAAATTAGCCGCTATTAGCGACGTCATAGCGACGTTTCGCGACGACTAGCTCATGTAACTATGTAGCCGTAGATGAAGTTGACTGTCCTCCGACCCTCATCCTTCGGCAATGATGATACGACACCTATCACTATATCTTATATAGTACTAGATGATATTTTATTACATTATGTGAGTTCATCTTGATTCTGTTACATTCTTCAGATACTAGATACTAGATCGATAAGAACGTATGCTACACCATATGTACAGAACATAGATGATTCACACTAATGTATGCTAGAATGAATTTTAGGTTGTGTTCTGAGCCATCCGTTCTCACACTTAAACACATATGAATTAGTACTGTGTGTCAATCTTTGTTTTTGTATTTTCGGCGAACCTAGGGATTTGATTCTGTATTTTGTATTTTGACTTTGTACGTATTTGGTGATATTCAATTTTTCGTTGAGGATACTGAGTTTGTACGTATTTGTGGATATTGATTTGGTTTGTTGAGGATATTATATACTGACATTGTTCGTTGCGGATGGTATTTTTCTTTATATTTTTTGTATATTCTGGAATGTATTGTGCGTGCCGGTGTTCAGTGTTCCACCGAGGAGGTCGACGAACCCAGGGATTGGATTCTGTATTTTGTATTTTGTATTCTGTATTTTGGCTCAGGCTCCAGCTCCATTTGCATTCTGGAACCTTTTTTTATATTTTTTTTAACTTAGCGACGTTTTTAGCGACGTTAACAGTCGTCGCTAAATAGTAGCGACGTTTAAATGTCGCTAAAAGCATCGCTAAATGCTGACGTGGCAACACGTGGCACTAAATCTTATGTCAGCATGTCGTCGCCAAAACGTCACAATAGTGTCGCTAAACGGCAACCACACGATAACGTCGCCTTTTACGTCGCTAATTAGCGTCAACGTTAAAACGTCGCAAATAACGTTGCTAATTAGCGATGTTCATAACATCGCCAAATACGTCGCCCTAGCGATGTTTTGCGATGTTTTCTCGTTTAGCGACACGTTTTTTTCCGTCGTTTCCAAAACGTCGCTAAATTCACTTAGCGACGTTTTGGAACGTCGCTAATCTGACAAATTTTTGTAGTGATTGCTTTCTCATCCTAATTTTACTGACTTATTTGCAATCATTTCAATATATATTATATATATATATATATAATATAAATATATATTTCCATATTAAAAAAAAAAAAAAAAAATAAAAATATATATATTTTCCATATATATATAAATATTTTTTTTTTTTTCCATATATATATAAATATATATATATATATATATATATTATATATATATATATATATATATAAAATATGCTTCACCTGCTTAGAGTTAAAAAATTTAATTGTTAAATATTCTCCGCTGCACTCTATTTACCCCCTCTAGAGGTGCCATTGTACCTACAATTAGTATCGAAGCAGTTTTCTCTCGAAGGAATTAACACTCCTTAAGATATGGAATCCCTATTTTCAAGCAACGGTGAAGGTCAGTCAACTAAGGCCATCTTTATTTGATGGCACAAATTACACGTACTGGAAAACACGGATGAGCCTTTTTCTCAAGTCACTTGATTTTGATTTATGGTCGATTGTCGTCAATAGTTATAGGAAACCTCTACCTATTACGATAGATGGTGTTCTAGTTGACAAACCATTTGATAGATACACCGACAATGAAAAGAAACAAGCTAGTCTTGATGCAAAAGCCATCAATGCTTTTTCTGTACTATTGATAAAACTGAGTTCAATAGAGTCTCTACATGTGCCACGTCCAACGAGATTTGAAAACTTCTTGAGGTTACTCATGAGTACTTCACAAGTGAATAAATCCAAATCTCACGACTTACACAAGAATATGAGGCATTCAAAATGAAGCCTAATGAGACTATTACTGCTATGTTTACTAGATTTTTAGATATTGTTAATCCTCTAGATTCCTTTGGCAAAGATTACAGCGATCATGAAAAGATTTGGAACATTCTTCATGGACTACCAAAAAGCTGGAATCCAAAGCAACGGCCATTATAGAAGGAAATGATCTCTCGACAATGAGTCTTGAAACCCTGACTGGAAAGCTCATGACACATGAGTTGGACCTTCAGGATTTCGAAGATCAACATCCAAAAGAGAAGACAATAGCATTCAAGGCAAATCACAAAACAATCTCTGATAATGAGAGTGAATCAGATGACTAGGATAACGAGCAAATGGCCCTGATAGCAAGGAACTTCAGAAGATTCCTCAGACGTGAGAAGTCAAACAAGAAGAAGAAGGACTTCAAAGATGACGAAGAACCGATCTGTTTTAGCTACAAAAGAACAGGTCACATAAAGAAGGATTGCCCTGTTATAAGAAAAGGAAGCAGACACGATCAAACAAGCAGACATGATCAAACAAGCAAGAGAAGGTCAACAATAAAAAACTATGCAAACACTAGTATCTGGTGTAAAAGCGAGGCTAGTGACTCTGAAGAAGAAGACAACTCTCGGAGCTCAACAAATCTATGCTTCATTGCTACAGATGCTAAGGTAATAAATAACCCTCTCTATGAAGAATTTTCTTTTGATGAATTATGTGAGGCTTTCTCTGATCTATTTCTAGCACTACTTTGATTCTTAACCCCAAGTCAGACAATCCGGTGAGTATGACAGACTATCACCCCATCAGCCTATGCACCTTCATCAATAATATGATTTCCAAGATCATCGTCTCCCGCATGATGTTCCTCCTGCCAAATCTTATCTCGCCAGAGCAGAGCGGCTTTGTCAAAGGGCCGGAGATCATTGATAACATTATCTTAGCTCAAGAGCTTATCAGCAGTCTTGGCAAGGACAATCGGGGCGGCAATGTGGCTCTCAAACTTGATATGGCCATAGCCTATGACAGGTTAGACTGGCAATTTCTAATATGTCCTGCACATATTTAGCTTCTCCGAAAATTGGATCAACGTACTCTAGAGATCGATCAACGGGGTCTGGTTCACCATCAACATCAACGGGACGATGTCTGCTTACTTCAAATCCTCTCGTGGAGTTCGCCAAGGAGATCCTTTGTCTCCTTACCTCTTCAATCTCACTGTCGAAGTTCTCAGCAGAAACCTGTCTCTTCTTGGTAACTCTCGAAGCTTCGGGTGGTATCATATTACGAGTGGCTGCCCTCTTGTCACCCACCTCGCCTACGCCAATGATATCATCATATTCTCGGTGGGGGACAAAAGAACTATCCGGCTTGTTGGACGTGTCCTCGATAAATATGAACGTACATCAGGCCAAAAAGTTAACAAAACCAATAGCAGCATATATGTACACAACGACTATGCCGCCTCCAAAACTCTTCTTGTCGAGACGTCTAGGTTCAGGGTGCAAACTCCTCCCTTGCTTTACCTGGGCTCCGATCACTTGCGGCAGAAGAAAAACTATTCTGTTCGACCCCCTAATCGCAAAGATCAAAAGTATTCTCTGTAGGTGGCATAACAAGACTCTTTCTTTCCGGTGGCAAACTCATCCTTCTCCGTCATGTTCTCCGCTCGGTTCTAGTCTATATTCTTTTAGCGTGCAGCCCTCCTACAAGGTACTTAACTCGATCGAAAAACTCTTTAATGGTTTTTTGGGGACAGACTTGAGGCTCCCCCAAGCATCGTTGGGCTAGCTGGAATCCAATCGCCCGCCCGAAGGAGGAGGGGGGCATGGGTCTTCGCAAACTCAAGGACATAATAGACGCCTTCTCAGTAAAACTTTGGTGGAAGCTGTGTACGAGAACGACACTCTGGACAACTTTCATAAAGGCGAGATATTTTAAAAATAAACACCCAGTCTATGGTATCGCTAATAGTAAGTCCTCCTCGGTGTGGAGAAGACTGCTGCGTGGCCGCGACCTAGGAGAACAATTCATTTAAGTCTCCGTTGGGCGTGGGAACATCAACGCAAAGGATGAAAAGTTGACAGGTCAAGCTCCTTTCCGTCTGTATGTAGCACATGGGGAGAAACGGGTGGTCAAAGAGCTATGGCAGGAAGCTGAAGGTTGGAATTTTAACCTCATACACACACTATATGGTCCAGATGCGGTCTAGGAGGCCAATCTCCGCATCTTTGATGCCCAGGACGTCTTCATTTGGAACCCCGGGAGAGAACGACACTTCTTTGCTAGCTCAGCATGGAGCTCCATCAGGACCCATAATCCAGCTACTCCCTCTCTTAGTAAGCTTTGGACATCTCATTGCCCCATTAAATGGTTTGTTCTTTGCTAGCGTGTGCTTTCTCTCAAAATTTTGACTGATGATATACTCCAAAGCTAGGGTGTTCAACTTCCATCTCGTTGCCATTGTTGTCCTTCTCCTATGGTGGAATCGGTTGATCATATTTTTGTGGACGGTTCTTTGGCTCGAATGCTCTGGGAACACATGAGGAAGAAGTGTCGGATTGGCATGGCTATTGGCGGCATTGGCAATATATTTAGGATGTAGGAGGTTGGCCAAAATGCCCCTCTTTAGATCATCGTGTTCGAAGCCATTATTTGGGTTCTATGGAAAAATAGGAACAAGGCCCGTTATGAAGGCTCTGGAATTGAGATCGAACGGCTCATAGTTGAGACTACTTGACATGTCGGGAGGGCAATCTTTGGTAGCAGGTTGTCCCGGGGTCATTTTGTGTCCATAGCTGCTAGTTATCTAGAGTTATAGAGAGTTTTGGGGGTGATGGCGAGTCTTTGTGGCATGTTCTCATTTTGGGGTTATTTTTGGGCCTTCATCTGGGATCTTGTAACTTTTGAGGTCAGGGATCAGTTTTTTTGTGGCCCCTTTGCTGCCGGACTTCGGGTTTCCCCCTCCTAGTATATAAAGCTTTCCCTTCGATTTTATATATATATATATAT
Source organism: Iris pallida (assembly GCA_029216955.1). Classification (NCBI taxonomy): domain Eukaryota; kingdom Viridiplantae; phylum Streptophyta; class Magnoliopsida; order Asparagales; family Iridaceae; genus Iris; species Iris pallida. The sequence goes on from JANAVB010041420.1 coordinate 13,388,741, forward strand.
ATATATATATATATATATATATATATATATATATATATATATATATATATATATATAATCTACCATAACACTCTCTATTTTTAATACTCCATCTTGACATATATCCTACCACACTCTGTTCCAACACACTAGTATTACCTAACACACACATGCTTCTTAATCCCTGCAATTTACCTATACACACAACCTCTTCTCTTGACTCTTGTTACCTATAATACACTAGACACTCTCCTGCTGCAGTACAATGACACACATGCCTATTGACACATTACCTATGCACTCCTATACTCCTTCTTGAGTACACACTCTAATTCACACACATCTATAATACATAATATATACTGCTGTTACCCTTCCTATATGTCCAAAGTAATCCAACATAACCTACCTGTTGTTTACAGATACATCTCTCCTACAAATTGCCACTGTTGTGGCAGGTGCACAACAATGCACAGCTTCAAACCCCCCCTTTTGTCTGCTGCCTAGTGCTGCAGGGATTGTTGCACAGGCACAACCTCTTGTGCATGCCTTTCCTCCTGTACAGTAGTGCTATACTACCCCACTTCCATGTGCACACATGTGCACAGGAGCTCAATCATAACTATTGCTCTTGCTTCTCCTCTCAATCTTCACATCCCCTTTATCAACCATCTAGGATGCACACTCGCATGTCCCTGCACCTAAGACACTGGTACGCATGTTTTAATCCTAAAGGGAATACATACCTATCTAATATTGGAAGCCACTGAACATATGTTGGTACATCCACCCACCTGTAGACAAAGCTATACCTAGGCGTGATCAAATTGATTGCACATATGTACATCATTCCCCTTTCTAATCAGTTATGTTCCCAGGTCATCTATTCTAGTCACTAATTGTACAGGGATGTAGGGACCCCTGTACACTACTAATCCTACTTATCTGTACAGACCTCACAACTTGCTGCATAGTGCAGCAGATAACTCCCCAACTGCTACTGTTGATTAATCTTTATAAGTTGCACAAAGGTGTACTGTTGTATACCCTCCCTCCCTCCCTCCTTAACTACTGCTATCAATAGTAGAGATCTGTTGTTGCCCTCTACTCCCAACTACACCTATTGCCACATACTTAACTGCTGCCTCTACTATCAAAGCCTCCTATTCATCTATCTAACCTTCTATTCAATACACACACACACACAAATCTCATCTTATACACACACACAAGCAGTCATATACACAAAAAAGTGGGCTCACCCCTGTCACCTGCACACTTAGACACTCACACAGCTGACACCACTTCACAGAGGTATACACTCCAATAGTTGGATACACACTCACAGGTATCAGCCATCTAGACTGGACTGATACATGTAGAAGTATGCTTTTTCTCTCCCCCTGTATTACACTCACACTTATGCACGAGCACTCAAATGTATAAACATACACACACATTCATTTAATTTCCCACATAGGTGCATCCTATAGTCCCTACACCCTTCTACTGCTACAACCTACTGTTAGGGTTATATACTAAAAGCATCACTTTTTTAGTAACCTTATTTTCTTAAATTTTGAATGAGAATCATATGGACAAATGTTTGCATATTGTATTTGTTGCAAGTGTTAATGTAAATGTCCGATATTCTATATTATAGATAATATGGTGTGTGGTGTCACACAGAAGATCATATTATCAGTTCCCCATGGAGTATATAAATAGTTTACAACCTAGATGGACTTGGACAATCTATTGGAAAGGTTATAGTGTAATCTGGTATTAGTCTATCTTGACTATAGGTTTACACTAGTACACTTTGTGTGTATTGAACAGGACCACTTGAGGTTGTTCTCTTTGTACTGACTACATAAGAGAACAAACACCTCTGTTATTATGGATGCTTGTGCTCTTAACCCGGATATAATAACGGACATGTATATGCAGTGTGCATTATTTTGACTCATAAAAGAGTGCGATTCATTATGGATCAACAACCTCTATGAATTGGGTAATAACATTGTATGTATGATGGGCTGTTGATTATAAATGGAATCCATGTCCCGATACATCGGGTTGATGATATCCCCTTAAGGAGCTCATAAGGATTGTCATGTAAACCCTGCAGGTGGATTATATCCGACATGACAAATAAAGTTGAGCGGTACTACTTAAGAATAAAAGATGTCGAATCAATATAGTTGTCAGTAACTTAATTTGATCGACGGACATACGATATCTTAACATGGGGAGCCAAACGAGCATATAATAAAAGGAGCCCACAAACATAATTTGGGATTAGGGAGGTAGTGCAACAATAGCTCATTAGTGGACCGAGCTATTGTTAATGGGCCTGGATTGTGTGTTCGGGCTGAACACGGGATATCCAGATCCGTTAGGAGGCCTAACCTAATTTCTCTTCATGGTCCCTGCCGTAGCCTATATATATCCTCTATTCTCTGGCCGCCATATTACCGATTAGAAATCTGAAACTTTCTCTAAATTCGTGATTCACGTAAGGAGAGAAAAAGAGGGCTGCCAAGGAGAAGAAAAGGTTGGAAGATCGTCGCCCACACGACGTCCAACTCGAGGAAGGAATACGTGCAGAAGATCTTTGGGTCATCCGCTCGAGATTGCCAGGAATTACTTATCTCCTTTCTGCCGCAGGTATAATTCATGAACCCTAGTTTCCACCTATGAAGGGTTAGAACACGTATTAGATCTGTTTAACTTTCTATCGATCAATACGCACACCAAAGGAAGGGTCCTGGGAATCCCTAGTTCCATCACCTACTCAAGTTTTTCCCCATTTCCTACACTGCTACTGTACGTACAGTACAGGGCACAAAGCCCTGCCCCTATGCAAACACAAGTCTTGTATAGGAAGTAACCTCCCTTGCTACTGCAACAACAGGCCAGCCAAGGCCAAGCCAAGGCTGTTGTTGTCCTGTAGGTGCATAGGCTCATGCTGCTTACTACTAAACTTCCCCTCTCCCTATTACTAAGGCGCACACATAACTCATGTGTGCAGTCACATATCTTTCACACAGGGAATTTTTCCTTCTCTAATCTCCTATACACACGCTTCAAACATATGTATATATATCTGACAACTACAAGTATCCTACATTCCTACACATGAGTATATACATACACACATGTAGCTGCAATCAAGCATGCACATAGGTATGTGGCACATATAGACACTCACTCACAAATCACATGTATGAGCACCCCCCCTCCCGTATCTAAATGTGACACACACACACATGACATCTATCTCATACCATGCACCTACTCTCTAGGACACCACACACACACTATAATATACACACACCATATATATATATATATATATATATATATATATATATATATATATATATTTTATATATATATATATATAGGTGCAATCAAGCATGCACATAGGTATGTGGCACATATGTTGGCCCATTGGTCATGGTCAAACATGATTTTAATAATTGATCAAACTCTATCTCGGTATAAGGGCTACTTAAAGATGTTTTGGACACTTGGACACTGCCAGAGAATAGCTATCCGATCTGTTCAAGACCGAAGCTGTGTTTGCCACTCGAGTGTGTATTTTCTTTATGCAATATAATTTTTATTTTTTATTGAGTCTAGGAATACATTGTACTCCGAGTCGTACTGGCAAATAGGCTACCCTAAAAATGTTTTCAAAAATATCCCATATTTTAAAAAACAGCCCCCTATTTACAAAAAGCTCCTAACTGCTTAAAAGAATTTCAAAAAGACCAAAAATCAATTTGCAAAAATCCTGACGGAACTCAGCAAGAGTTCGACCAGAGTTCGGTTAGAGGTCGTTGTGTTCTGGAACTTTAAAACTTGGTCTCCCTGCTGTTACGAATTTTTACAAGATTTTCTCATAGAGTTCTATCCGAATTCTGCCCAAATTCTGCCAGAGTTCTGTTTTTGGAAAAACTATAAATAGAGAAGGATTTCGATCATTTTATTTCACTCATTCACTTTCATCTCTTCTCTCTAAAGCCTATTATTCTATTCCAAAGAGTTCTAAGCTTTAATTTTTAAATCCCAAGCCAGTTACAATCCTCTAGTCGATTTTCCAGTACGGTACAGTCTAGAAGCTTTAGAGCGATTGTAATCAGAGGCTTGATTGAAGAAAGACTCTTCACAATTAAAGTTGGTCGAGTACTTCGAATCAAAGCTTGCGTTTGTAGAAGTTGCAAGGACTTCGTATAAAAACTTGTGGTATTTTCCAATAGTAGGTTCAACTGGAAGCTAGAGTTCTTCCGACTGGACTAGTCCTCACAAGAGGAAAACCAGTATACATCGTCGTCTTTGCGTTTGCTTTCTAATCTCTGCTTTTACATTATTTATTTGTGATATATATTATCTCTATGATCTTGCTGCTAACTTTTTAAATTAGCTATATTCTGCTGCCTACTCTATTCACCCCTCTCTAGAGTATTGTGCTTTACAAATTCATTCCTGCAATTGGTATCAGAACGGGTTATACAAGAAAAGCAAGGTAACATTGCAGTTATAATTCTACTATTCTTAACTGTTAAATAGATCATAGCACAACACATGGAAACTGTAAAGTTCACAAGTAAAGGTCAAGCCACAAACAGACCTCCTCTGTTTGACGGTACAAATTATACTTATTAGAAAACATGGATGAGTTTCTTCATAAAATATCTAAACTTTGACTTATGGTCTATAGTTGTTGATGGCTATAAAAAGCCTTCTCGTATTCTTGTTGAAGATGTTTTGGTTGAAAAACCGCATGATAAGTATACTGATGAGAAAAAGAAAAAGGCCAGTCTTGACACACGTGCTATTAACGCTTTATTTTGTGCCTTATACAGGACTGAATTAACAGGGTATCTACTTGCACAATATCAAATGAAGTATAGAAACTTCTTGAAGTAACCCACGAAGGTATGACGCAAGTCAAGGAGTCAAAGATCAGTAGACTTACTCAGGAGTATGAGGCATTCAAGATGAAGCCAAATGAATCTGTCACCCAGATGTTTACGAGATTCCTGGATATTGTAAATCCTCTGTCATCATTAGGCAAGGATTACAGTAACTATGAGAAGATTTACAAACTTCTACGAGCTCTCACGAAGAATTTGATTCCAAAGGCTACAACAATTATTGAGAGGAACAACCTCTTAATAATGTCTCTTGAAACACTCATGGATAAGCTACTCACTCACGAACTGGAACTTCAAGACTTTGAATATGCTACACCAAAGGAGAAGTCAGAGAAGTCGATCGCTTTCAAGGCTCAACATAGAAGAACTGTAGAAGATGATTCTGACGACAGTGACTTTGACACTGAGGATCAAGCTCTTGTGGTGAGAAAATTTAAGAAGTTCATGAGATTCAACAGAAGAACAAAGGACAACAATAGCAACAACAACAACAACAACGATGAAGATCCTATTTGCTATGGCTGTAAGAAGAAAGGACATATGAAGAAGGATTGTCCAACAACATCATCATCAACCAGGAAGAACATCAAATATGACAAGGGCTATCTGAAAAAGTCGACGTCCCTAAGATATGCCAATACAAGCATATGGCATGAAAGTGAAGCTAGCGACTCAGAAGACGAGCAATCAGATGACACTGCAAATGTATGCTTGATGGCGTACGATCAGGTAACCAATAACCCTCTGTTTGATACTTACGATAATTTTACCTTTGAGCAACTAGGAGAAGCCTTTACTGACCTCTTAGGGGATTACAGAAGACTGTTTAGTAAATATCATACCTCTAAGAAGGTACTCAAAGAGTACAAAGGTGAAATAGGAAGACTTATCGACCTACTAGCTGAGGTTAGAAGTAGTAATTGTTTTAGTGAGGAAGGTGAGCTTTCTTCTGTTAAGCTGTTATTACACGAGACCCAAAGACTATTCGAAGAGAAGGACAAGACCATTATCCAATAAGAGGAAGACTTAATCAAAGAGAAGAAAAGTCTCCAGCAAGCTACTGTTAGAAATGATGCACTTACTGCAAAGTATAGCGTGTTATATGACACCTCCAAAAAGTTGGAAATTAGGATAGGAAAACAGCCTGAAGTTGCTGCTTCCTACCCTAATACGTGTCACTTACCGAATCATCAGAACACGGTCAAACCCAACACTGTCAACCTAACAAAACCAAACCATTTCCTAATAAGACAAATAGGCATGCATTCTTTTACAATAGAAAACCTAGACCTACCAATAATGCACAGCACTCTGCTTTCAACACTCAGCATGCTAGATGTCACTATTGTGGCACCATTTGTCATATTTCTTCTTTATGTACTGTTAGAAATCTTGTTGATTTAAAGATTTGTGCATGGATACCAAAAACTAACATTCCAGGACCCTACAAGAAATGGGTACCAAAGTTTTCATCTATAAATTCTTTTGTAGGTGAAACGCCCTTCACATGCTAGAAGCAAATGGATCCTCGACAGCGGTTGCTCACGGCATATGACCGGTGATGCTTCATTATTCGCAATACTATCGAAGAAGAAAGAAGGATATGTCTCCTTTGGTAATAATTTGAAAGTGTACATAATTGGTATTGGTAATATTGGTAAGGCTCCCTATCCTGTGATTAAAGATGTCTGTCTAGTTACTGAGTTAAAACATAATCTGCTCAACATATGCTATTTAGCTGATCATGGTTATGGTAATAACTTTGTCAAAGACAAATGTACTATAGTTGATAGCTCAACTGGTAGTAGTAATAATTTGAAAGGGTACATAATTGGTATTAGTAATATTGGTAAGGCTCCCTACCACGTGATTAAAGATGTCTGTCTAGTTACCGAGTTAAAACATAATCTCCTCAACATAAGCCATTTAGCTGATCACGGTTATGGTATTAACTTTGTCAAAGACAAATGTACTATAGTTGATAGCTCAACTAGTAGTACTATCTTTGAAGGTATCAGGAAAGACAATATATATTTTTCTATCTGTTAGAAGATGCTAACGAAGCAGGTAGATGCTTGATGGCCAAAAGTGATGAGAGTTAACTATGGCACATGAGACTCGGTCATGCAAACATAGATACAATTTCAAGACTATCCACAAAGAAGCTGGTATGAGGCTTACCAAACATTTCTTTCAAGAAGGATACGGTATGTAGCGAATGTGAAAAGAACAAATCTACTCGATCCGCTTTTAAGTCCAAAAATGCTATATATTTTTAGGTTATGCGGCGAAAAGCAAAGGGTACATAGTCTTCAACAAGATAACAATGATCATTGAAGAAACAATAAATGTTAAATTTGACGAACTCAATCAACATTCTATCGATAATGATGATGAAGACATAAGTACACCTAGTACTGCTCCTGCAGAACCCTCACACAAAGCACCAGCTGAGTCTCCAAGCAGATCACATACAGAACCAGAAGTCGGAACCAACAATCCAGAGGATATGCCAAAAGAAATGAGATTTTTGGCAGACCATCGAAAGGACTTGGTAATTGTTGAGATTACCAGGGGTGTAAGTACTCGTTCCTCTAGTAAAGATATAGCTTCCTGTATTGCTTTTATTTCACAGCTTGAACCCAAAAATATTGAAGAAGCATATAGTGATAATTTTTGGTTAGATGCTATACAAGAGGAATTGAACCAATTTGAACAGAATCAAGTTTTCCCATTGATCATCTGGTCATTGGCACCTGCTAGGTATTCTGAAATAAACTGAATGAGAATGGCTTAGTGAATCGTAACAATGCTCGACTCGTAGCTCAAGGATACAATCAGGAAGAAGGTATCGACTACGATGAGACTTATGCCCCAGTTGCGAGATTAGAATCCATCCGCATGTTATGTACATATGTATGTTTTCGTAATTTTAAGTTATTTTAAATGGATGTTAAAAGTGCATTTTTGAATGATTTTATAAAAGAAGAAGTTTATGTAGCTCTACCTCCAGGTTTTACTGATTTCAAAAATTTTGATTATGTCTTCAAGTTAAAGAAGACATTATACGGTTTGAAACAAGACACTCGTGCTTGGTACGATCGTCTAAGTTCTTTTCTACTTGACAACGGCTTTTCAAAAGGGAAGGTTGATACTATACTGTTTATAAAGTATTTTAATAGCAATCTTCTTTTGATTCAAATTTATGTAGATGACATCATTTTTAGATCTACTCATGAATCTCTTTGTCAAGAATTTTCAAATTATATGCAGAATGAGTTTGAGATGAGCATGATGGGACAGCTGAAATTCTTTCTCGGACTGCAAATCAAACAAACCAACAATGGGACGTTCATAAATCAAGCTAAGTACACAAAAGATTTATTAAAGAAGTTCAATATGTAAGCAGTCAAACCACTTGGCACTCTGATAGCAACTTCAACCAAGCTTGATATTGATGAACAAGGCAAACTTGTCGACATACGTAAGTATCGAGGTATGATTGGTAGTTTACTTTACTTAACTGCTAGTCGACTTGATATAACATTTAGTGTTTGCTTGTGTGCACGTTTTCAAGCCAATCATAAAGAATCACATTTGTGTGCAGTTAAGCGTATCTTTTGATACCTTAAAGGCACTTCTTCTGTCGGCTTATGGTATCCCAAAACTACGTCGTTTGACCTAACCGGTTATTCGGATGCCAATTTTGCTTGATACAAAGTAGATAGAAAAAGTACCAGCAGTACATGTCCTTTCCAAGGCAAAACTTTAGTCTCTTGGTTTAGTAAAAAATAAAATTTTGTCGCATTATCAACAACTGAGGCTGGGTATATCGCTGCAGGACGTTATTGTGCACATTTTTTGTAGATAAAAGCAAACGTTAGAAGACTTTGGCCTACTATACACACATACCCATTTTCTGTGACAACACTGGTACTATCAATTTGACTAAGAATCCAGTATGTCACTCTCACACTAAACATATCGAGATTCGACGTCATTTTCTTAGAGATCATCAACAAAATGGAGATATCAACCTTGTATACATAGACACAGAGAATCAATTAGCTGACATCTTCACAAAACCTCTAGCGGAAGATCGTTTCAATTATTTATGTCGAGAATTAGAAATTTTAGATGTCAATAATATTAATTAATTTTGTTTTATACAATTATTTTTTAATACTCAAAAACTATTTTTGAGACAAGCCAACAAAGGGTCTGTCTGTCACCACGACTACGGTCGAAGCAAAGCGGTATTTAATTGTTCCCCGGTAAACTCCCGTTAGCTGGGACAGTACCTATACAGCTAATCCGAAACAATCGCTGTGCAACAAAATTTAATTTGTAAAATAATATCAATTATATTAATTGAAATTTAAAATTACTAAACTTAGAATTAAATAATTGAAAGGGGATGATGAAAAGTATGTGGCCCACAAATATGTTTTTTCAAAAATTCATCAAAAGAACCCCAAGCGAATTCGGCCCGAGTTCTGTTGGTGGTATATATTTTTGAGTCAGAACCCGAGGCCCCCTCCTCTTCATCTCTTCCAAAATTCTCTCCATACTGCTGCTGCCGCCCGAGAACTCCTCCAAACCCTAGAATTTTTCTATTCCATTGCTCCCAATCCACTTGGAGATTTTCATCCAAATTTTGGATTCGTGCGGAGAATTTCTGTCTCTACAACATACTCAATTTCTAGAAGGTATAACTCTCTCCTTCCATCTCCTTCAAGTTCATTAGTTTCAATTCAATTTTGGAAGAAATGCCTAAGTGATTCACTCCTTACAAGAGGAAGAAGACCAATGCCAGTGAAGAGGCATCATCTTCGAATCCACCAGCGAATTCACTATTTTCCCCGGTCCAATCGACCGACGTGTATATAATGAGTTTTATTTTGAAACTCATGACCAATCATTGCTATGGTATGGTAATTTTATCATGCGCAACATATACACTGGCGCCCCGATTAAGTGGACTGCATTTTCTGACCACCGTCCTTACTTTGAGGCATTAGGGTTACACCGACTTGTCACCAAAAATTCTCTATAGCTACTAATGCCATTAGATTGTTTTATTGCAACTTTTTGTTAGACATTTTTGATGTTAAGACTCGTGCCGGAGGTATTAACATCGAGTTCAATGATGTCTTGTTAGTAGAAATCCTTGGTGTTCCTAACGAAGGTGTCCCGCTCGATGATATCACTGATTTTGATTTTCCCGATGGCACGACTCTTCTCAGCTTCAAGAATGATCTTTGTGCACCTACGCATGTTCGTTCTGGAAAGTTCAAGGCTGCAAACTTGAACTTGTTTAACTATGAGTTATATTGCATCATTTATTCCACAATTCTTCCAAAATCTACTTCAAAAGAAGATGTTACAAATCTTGAACTATCCATATGATGGGACGATGTTGCACAAGAGATCGAAATATCTCTTATGCGATGTTCATTCCACGCATCTTTCAGCAATTTGACATCGATCTGTCTACGTGTACTCTAGACCCTGAGCCCAAGTCCCTTCAGTTATCTCGTCGTAGTGCTGCCGCACCTCCTGCACCTCCTACTGTACCTGCCCCACCTCATCATGATTACCCTATGTCTTTTAAGGGTATCCATTAGCACCTTTCTGATCTCCGGATATTCATCACTGACACATCCAGGGAACATGAGTTCTGTGATGTGACTCGGCTTCAGGCACTAGCCAGCTCCTTTGCTGATCTCCGATTTGCTCAGACTGGACATTCTGCCAGTTCTTTTCCCCGAGATCCAGCTGTCTCCGGTTACCGCTATGAGGATGAGGTGGTACATACTCTCTTCCAGCCTTGTAACACTTATGATTGATACCGTGGTTCGGGTGCTACTCCACACACCTTTGGAGCTTGCACTTCTGGAGCTGGTCCATCCGGACATGGTGGACGTACTGGCACTGCAGATAATGATGATATGAGGATTTATGATCTAGACGTACTATATTTTGTCTAGATGATCACTTTTTGAGACTTTGATTATGTCTTTGTTACTTGGAAATGCTCTGCATTCCAAGATATCATTAGTACTCTATCCTTTTAGTTTATTTTGTACTGAGGTTGTGTTTGTCTGAGATGATATTCTGTGAACATGTTTTATGCTTTCTTTAGCATATTTTTATTCAGTTTAGAATTATTCCATATTTCTCATAGCAATATCTCTTTATGCTTCAATATTAACTACATGTGAAACATAAACTGCCTGTGAAATGTTGTTTTTTTATTTATTATGTTTATATTTCTTCAACGATTGTTTCTTATGCATATATTGCGGGGGAGCTTCTCTCTTTGTAATTATTTTGCTAAGTGACAACGGGGAAGAAATAGGATCTAGCATCTATTGCAGGATACATGAACATTTTTTTCAGGATACAGTACAATTTATAATTTTGATCATCTTCCAAATCTTATCGATCAAAGATGTTATATCGGTCAATGTTTGTCAATTATCAAAATAGGAGAGATTGTTGGCCCATTGGTCATGGTCAAACCTGAAATTAATAATTAATCAAACTCTGTCTCGGTATAAGGGCTACTTAAAGAAGTTTTGGACTCTTGGACACTGCCAGAGAATAGCTATCCGATCTGTTCAAGACCGAAGTTGTGTTTGCCACTCGATTCTGTATTTCCTTTATGCAATATAATTTTCATTTTTTATTGAGTCTAGGAATACATTGTCCACCGAATCGTATTGGTAAACAGGCTACCCTAAAAATGTCTTAAAAAATATCCCATGTTTTGAAAAATATATAGCCCCCTATTTACAAAAAGCTCCTAACTGCTTAAAAGAATTTCAAAAAGACCAAAAATTAATTTTCAAAAACCCTGACAGAACTCGGCCAGAGTTCGGTTAGTGGACGTTGTGTTTTGAACGTTTAAAAACTTGGTCTCCCTGTAGTTACGGATTTATACAAGATTTTTTCATAGAGTTCTGTCCGAATTCTGCAAGAGTTCTGCCTTTGGAAAAACTATAAATAGAGAAAGATTTTGATCATTTCAATTCACTCATTCACTCATTCAATCATTCACTTTCATCTCTTCTCTCTAATGCCTACTATTCCATTCCAAAGAGTTCTAAGCTTTATTTTTCAAATCCCAAGCCAATTACAATCCTCTAGTATATTTGCCAGTGGGGTACAGTCTAGTATATTTACATATATATGCAACACTTGAATTATATATATATATATATATATATATATATATATATATATATATATATATATATATATATATATAGTTTTGTGTGTGTATATATATATATATATATATATAAGTTCAAGTGTTGCATATATATATATATATATATAAAAGGAAGGATAGTTATCTCCGTACTTTTTGCATCCCCATGCGTCCCCATGTTCACATCCGTTAGATGTGCTTTAAGTCATCTAATCTTAACCATTGGTAAATCAACGGTTAAGATTAGATGACTTAAAGCACCATCCAACGGTGTAAATAGGAGGGATGCAAAAAGTACGAGGATGCCTATCCTTCCTCTCTCTCTCTCTCTCTCTCTCTCTATATATATATATATATATATATATATATATATATATATGCAACACTTGAACTTATATATACTAATCTCTAATGTATTACCAATCTAAAGATAAGTGAAAAACTGAAATTAATGTCAATAATACATTGTCATTTTGACAAACACTTGACGTGCATATCACGATACGCCATGATACACACCCCAAACCTATCCAAAATCATCCCAAATCATACCAACAAGTTCTAATTAGCAACTAGAGCCTATTCTAAGTGCTAACTCGTCAATCCAAGTGTCATGGCAAAATCCCAAATGTGTGTGGCACCCGTGTTGAAGGGAAAACCCCCAAAATCATCTTGTGTCCTAGCGTATCCAATTATGGACACGTAGCTAGCTTCACAATACTCTAACAAGTCCAATTAGACTTACCTAACCTAATGGCAAACACTTGGTGTGCCAATCTCAAATTTCCCCCAAAATTGAAACAAAAACTTAAGTAAAAGTCTTCAAATGGGTCCAGTAAAACCCAAGCTTCTCCTCATGGGTAGCTTTAATGTATGGTTGGTTTCTAAATGACTAATTACACTAATTAGAATCAAATACAAGATTTTAACCTCAGATTTACCTATTGGGAAATGGATTCCCAATGCAAAGGGACTAGTGGACACACTCCTCAAGAATGGACACCTCCTTCACGCTTTCCTCCTTCTAATGCTTCCTCCTTGTTAATCCAAGCTCTAGCCTCCTTGAGATAACACTAGGAATGGGTTGGGAATCAATTTAGGAATGGTAGATATTGGGTTTTCTTCTCAAATGGAGAGAGAATTGAGAGGAGACAAATTAGGGTTTGTGGAGGCTATTAATGAATGAAATGGGGGGATTATATAGGGAATATGACCAGCCACTATTTTCCAACCGTAATGCAATGTAAAATGTCTAATAAGCCCTCACAATTAGTCATAACGGTTTGTTTTAGGAAGGAGGTTTAATTAAGGAATGTTCTATTAACTAAAAGAAGGGTTTTCTTATTGTTGCTCTCTAATTAAATGGGTGTACCAAGACTAACTAATGGGTTCACTAATGGTGTCATGACAAGTCTAGTTGGGTTCATCTAGGTTTACTAACAACTAGTATAACTAGTAGCTAACAACTAGCAACTAACTACATCGATCATATATTTAATTATATGCAACAATACCAACATGGAAAAATAAAAATACAATCATTAAAGTTAATATGAAATATAATTATTAAATTGGTACAAGATAGGAAAAGATAAAAAATTTCTATTCTAGAAATGTGGTAGTTACAGTGGTTCCAATATTTTTTGGACCCACCCTGTCCCCCCCCCCCCCCCTCCCTACCAACTAATCGGTTCAGTCCGGGTCCATCAAATTTGGGACTGGCCCGGCCTGTGTCCAGCCTTACTCCTCCTCCTGCTCTTGATGGTACTGCTCCTATTGCTTCTCCTCATACGAGTCATGATGGTTCTTCTCCGATAAGTGAAGTTGCTCCTCCGTTAGTGACTCATGATCCTGCTCCTACAGTTACTCATGTTGCACCTCCTCCGGTTACTCGTGGTCTTGTCATTTCGGATGTCTTGCAATAGTTTTTACTACATTTATGATGGAATTCTTGTGCAGCTAGTAGTACCAATCGTCGTTGCAGCTACCCCAGCTATTTTCTAATTATTTTTGATGCATTTTGAGTGATGCACTGATTCTTCGTCATGTTTGTATTATATATTTTATTGTTGTGATATTATTGTACTGTACTATACGGATATGGGTATTACTACTATTGTGATGTTACCCTATTGTATGTATATTATATGTGTATTTTTTTTTGGATAATGTGTTTGTTTGGATATTATTTTTGTTTGGATACTATTTTTCTTTAGGTTATATGGATATGCATATTACTAATGTTTTTTTTATTTGTGTCAATAATACTATTATTTTCATCTATATTTTGTGTTACAGGTTGTGTGTAGCAGGTTTCTTTGAATTTGGAAAAAAAATAACTTAGGTATCTACAAACGAGTGACCAATGGACGACGGATAGTGACAGATTCCTAGAAATTTTTAGGCAACAACGAACTATCGGCTAATGTTGTCGCTATTAGGATAAACTTGTCTGATACACAAAGTGTATCAGAGTCCGTCGCTATTTTCGTTGCTAAGGGCATCGAACTTAGTGACGAAGTTATCAGTTGATATTTTGTCACTGATTTTCCGTCGCTAAGTTAGTCGTTGTTTCGTCGAGCCGCCATGTCTTAACGACAAAAATACATCAACGACATATAGTGCAGCAACGAAAATCTTTGGTAGATTTTAGGGATATTTAGACTTTGTGTCTCAAATAAGTTTCAAAATTTGTGTTTGGGTCTCCATATTATACATAATTAGTATTTGGGTCTCAAAAGTGTCACCAAAAGTGTCACTAATTATTTTTGGTGACACTTTTGAGACACAAACACTAATTATGTATAATATGGAAACGCAAACACAAATTTTAGAACTTATTTGAGACCCAAAATCTAAATATCCCTATATTTTACGTTGTTGTTACTGTTTGTGGACAAATTCAGTGATATTAGCGACGAAAATTTTCATCGCTATTTTGCTATATTTTTGTTGTGTATATCTTTAGTAATATGTGATATTTTGGTCTGAAATGTGACATCTTTTATTTCAATAATTTATTCCCAATGAATAAGAATTGGACAATTTATTGTGATTAACAACAATTAATTTGTTAGGTCTTCACAACACCAATAGCATAGTTCCACGAATTTGTTCAAAATAACAACATCAAATGACCTCAAATAACAACCATAATATCCATGACCAAAATTACAACACAAGACCACAATATTCAAAGTTACAAGAAATATAGTTCTATGTACAATAGTTTGAAGGTTCCCCTTGTAATGCAGATTTTAAAGTTTCTCTAACTTTGCAACTTGTGGATCTTCCTACTGAGGTACAACATATGAAGCTTCGTCTTTTAAATTTTCTTCAGGTACTAGTGTTTTTACTGAAGTTCCCTCCCCCCTCCCATGCAATACAACTTGTACAGCTAGATGTCAAAGTTAAACGTTATATGTCAAATAGTAGAGGATATGGTCACAAATAAAATTTATAAGTAAAAGATTGGAGTCAAATGTTATATACTACAAATATATGATATAGATTAGAGTAGGGTGTCACATATATATTATACTTACATGTAACTAGTTGAAAAACTATGTAAGCTATTGTAATTGAATGAAACAAATTGGCGTCAAATAATTAAAAATAATAAGTGAAAAATATTAGGGAAGTGAGAAGATAATATGATTTTGGGAATTTTTTTTTTTTTTTTTGAAATTCCACACACACACAGTTAGGGGACTCGAAACTTGTCGGCCCCTCCAGGTGTCCGCTCTAGTACAACTAGGCTAGAGAGCTCATACATGATTTTGGGATCTCATACTTTGACTTTTGGGTAAGCACACATGTTACCAAGATTTCTTTTGTAAAAGTAATAGAGAAAAAGAAGGGGGGTTCACATACCTTGTTTTAGGGCTAAAGGTAACTCCAAATCTGGTAAAAAAGAGAGGATATTGGTGCATATTTGGGAAAGACCACAAAAACCTTTTGGAGGAGAAGATAGAATGTAGAAGATAGGATTCCAATTTCTTGAATAAGAAGACATAATGTGGAAGAGAGGATTTAATTAGGTTAAGATGGTGTTGTTTTATTCATAAATTTTCTTTTGGTAACCGTCTTCTTTACGAAATCAGGCACGGGAAGTATGGGTGGAAGAGAGGCTGTGGGTCTTGGAGAGAGGCATAAGGAGTTAAAAACTTCAAAGTTTTCATAAGCATAGTTGTCCATTAAATAGTGTAGGTAAGTGGAAAAACATAAATTTACCGTGAAAGTTGTAAAGTTTGGGTGTTTCATAGTAGCAAGTTGCAAAAGTAAAATTCACCACAGGAGTTAGTTATTCCAGTTCTTTACAAATGTAAATTTAAACGAAACCAAGTCAAAAATCCAATCACGTCCAATTCAATTCGAAAGCAACTAAATCAAACCTAAAAAAGCAAAATCAGAAGAGAAGAAAGAAAGGAACGTAGAGAATGTAAGTAGAAGACAATTTATATTGCTTCCCTTTCCAAGGTCTAGTAGTACCACTATGGCAACCCCTCCATGCATTCCCACAGCATTCCTGAACTTTCGCAAGACCTCCGATCGAGCAGAGGTCGCAGCCAGTTCAAGAAAGCTGTGGAAAGGAATGAAGAGGCTGCGCAACCGCAGCTGGCTAGCTGGTTGAAGCCCTCTCCTCCTCCTCCTCTTTCTCAATATTCCTTCCTGCAGCTTGCGCTGTTGATTTATAGTGCTTGAAAAATGTAAGAAGCTGCGTAAATTATTAACATGGATGATAATTGCAGTGGACCCTCTCTCTCTCTCTTTCTTCGCAGCACAGTAGGAAGAGCTTGCGGGAAATGTAGGGAATGGCACAATGCTGTAAGTATAGCTGTAATGGCTGGTAAGTCGATATTTGAAATCTGGATGCTTCTGTTCATTGTTAGGAATCACAGGCTGTATAACGGACCCATGACTACGACCCTTAACAAAAAAATGAAGCATTATTATCATTGCCCCCAAGCAGTACGGTTAACCCCTATTAATCATTGTACTTTCATGGACCAATCCTCTCTAATTAACTTTCTAATTAACTTGTAAAACCATTCATGTAATTGTAGTACTGTAAATAAATTTATTATAGTAGAGAAAGTACTGTTGTCGTATAGTTTAGGGCACAAAGTGACACGAACAGAATGCTCAGATCTCGCCTTAATTTGAACTAGAGGTGATGATCGGTACCAACACTGCCACTGGGACGACACGAATAGAGTGCTTATCGTCTCGGTCAATCATGGTTGGCTTGCTGGGCGATCGGTAACAACACTGCCACTAAAGTGACAAGTAGCTAGGGTTAATTTGCCGGCTCCACCTCCCACATGGTGGCTGGCAAGGCGCCCTTGTGAGCCCTTTCCTCTGTGAAGGTTCTAAGATTTTACTATTCATGATAGTGCTTCCCACAGATTATCTTGCTCCGTGATAGGCTTTTCTTGGCTGTTCTTTCAGCTCCCGCTCGACCCCAATGAAAGCTGCCTCTGCGGCCGCCTTCATCTTCATCTTCTGTCTTCTCTATGTATTTGATTCCACGATGAACAGCTGCAAATGTATGTGAAGTCCGCCAATCCAATGGTTATCGAAAGTGATTCCATGAACAATATGTGAGAGATTCGGAGATCTTAGCATACCAAGATGGAACCAGAAATTTGAGCTCGGATGGACTATAT
Source organism: Iris pallida (assembly GCA_029216955.1). Taxonomy (NCBI): domain Eukaryota; kingdom Viridiplantae; phylum Streptophyta; class Magnoliopsida; order Asparagales; family Iridaceae; genus Iris; species Iris pallida. The sequence goes on from JANAVB010041420.1 coordinate 13,406,551, forward strand.
TGGACTATGGTGGAATATGTTTGAGTTGACTCATATGAAAATGTAAAAGAAAAAATGGGATGGAGTGGACCCAGCCCAGTCCCGGCAAGAGAATCGGTCATATACAATGTTGTAAAAACGGACTGGCGGTTGGACCGGATCCGACCGGTTTATACCAAAAAATCGGTCTGGTTCGATTAAAATCGGGTCTTTTAAAGAACCGTCGGTTTTTTGTGAAAACTGGGTTCAACTGGTGAACCGGCCGAACCGGTTCACAATTGAACCGACTAATTTTGGTTTTTTTTAAGAATTTTTTTAAAAAAAAATTTATCATGTAAAATTTGGATAATTTGATTTTTGGTTTGGTTTTTATCGACCTTATAGTTGTAAGATTAAACCAAACCAACATACTTATGACCAAACAAAACTAAACCAAGAAGTAAATATGGATATCTTACCTATTTGAACCATACTAAACCAAATCTATTTGAACCCCGATTGAACTCCGGTTGAACCCCGGCCCGACCTATACAAAAATTTTTCGATTCAATCATTTGTCCGGTTTTTAAAACATTGGTCATATATCAACCACATACCAATCCTTACTATCTCTTGGATTTCTACAACTAATATATGGGGTCGTAGAGATCCCAATCAAATTCAAAGCAAGTATTTAGAGAGTAGATGGAACAATAAGCGACATCAATGACTACATAACATTATGTCCTAAATGGTAATTCGTTTGGAATGTACACATGCTCAATAATGAGATGTGGAGATGACATATGAAGATGATTTCCCGTTCTAAATCTTCATCTTAAGAAAGGTGTGTTGCTAGGGTATATGCTGAATATCACTGTCTTATTATTTAAATGTCAACATTATAGGGCATATATATACACAAAATACATTGGTCAATCATGACTAATTCTAAGGCTTATAAAAATCGTGATCCACAATTAGTGGAATTTTACCTAAAATATTCGACGAAGGTAAATATGTTACATTCACTAAAAAGATATTTAGCAGAATTTGACCTAAACAATACAAAGAAGGTAAATATATTACATTCAAATCAAAAGTTATTTCTTAATAACTCCCCCCTCAATTTGGAGAGTGAATATCACGAAATCCAACTTATTGCATAGTGTCACGAAGTAATCTCCCCAAGGTCTTCATAATACATATGCCAGCTAGAAGCGCGTATGTACATATGAAAGATTAATTATTCTAGCCCGCAGTTTTTTCTCAAACTATATGAGTGTCAATCTCAATATGTTTTGTACGCTCATGAAAGACCAAATTTGTTGCAATGTACAAAGCTGCTTGATTATATCAGTACTGTTGGAGTTGGATGGGGTTCCCAACTTATGTGTAGAATAACCTGGAGTGTACAACATTTGTCGGAGAAGCTCAGGTGTTGCGACGAGCACCATCCATATGTCGAAAAATCTCGGGAGTCGAAGGCTGTAGTGTTCTGTTAAGAACAGACCGAGTTTGGCCTAATTTGGTTAGACCAAATTTGGTCCAAACTCTATCATATTTAAACAGAACATTTTACCTTGGTGGACCGAACTCAGTCCAACCTAGAAAGAACTATTATGCCTAGGCCGACCAAATTCTGTCTAAATTCGGTCATGTCGGGACTGAACCTTATTTGGATATTTTATCTACACCATTTAATCTAATCAAAATGGTCTATATTTATTGCGGTTTATAAGGACTATATATATGTATTTTCTAACCCTAAAAATCATCATCAATCTACCATAGAGAGAGAGAGAGAGAGAGAGAGAGAGAGAGATAAAAGTTTGTAACTTTCGGAGAAGAGAAAGAAGGGATTGGAGGTTGTTCAAAGGAGTTTCGGGGAAATTTCTCATTCTCTCTTCTCTTCGGTATCTATAATATATTTTCATTATCCAAGTAGTTGTGGTTATCCGAATTGGATCGGTGAGAAGTTTGTAAGTAGTATGTATCTTCTTATTCCATTAGTGGAAGCTTTTTAGGATTGTACTCCGATCATCCCATATCTTTTCTCGCCAAGGATTTTCTACATCAAAACCTATTGTAGTTGCATTTGGATCTTGTTATTTTCTGTGTCTTTCTTCGATTCTCGGTCTCTTTGATTTGGTGGAATAGTTTTCGTGTTTCATTTCCGACAGAGTGGTATCAGAGTCAGGTTGGTTCACTCTACTGATACCCACAGAGCACATCAAAGCATTGGGTTTAAAGGATTGGATGTCAGAGTTGACAGTCAAGCCAAGGAGAAGAGACGGATGTCAAGCCAGTAGATATGGTAAATCTAAACGATTAAAATTACACTATTGACGAAGCAGGATAAAGGATTTGTTGTTTGTCAAGAAGCTGCCTTCAAAAAGTTGCTTCCGAGAAGTCCAGTGAGAAATCCAATGACTAGAAGTTCGATCATATACATGTGTATGTGGGTATATCAGGCAGTTCGTTGACAAGACTTTAGAAAATTACATCGCCAATACAGAGTATGCAAGAAAACTTTAGGAGAAGATAAAATCCATATCCACAAAGAAGACTAGGGTAAACAAATTATTTCTGATCCGACAGATGATGGGTCTGAGGTACAAGGACGGCATGTCTATTACTGATTATCCAAGTGAGTTCCAGGGTATTGTTAACCAGTTATCCTCTCTGGGAGTAAAGATTGATGACAAAGTTTAGGTGTTGTGGCTACTTTATATATTGCCTGAATTGTGGGAGAGCATACGAGTGCCCATGTTCACTTATGCTCTAGAGTTCGTCAAAAGTAGGGGTATTAAATTAAGAGATATGGAAGAAATCTTAGGATTGCTCATCTATGCCTGATTCAAAGGTGCTTGATTTAGAGAGCCATTACAGAAGTAAAAGCAAGGGTCGGTACGAGAATTTTGAGTGCTATCATTGTAATAAGAAGGGCCACATCAAGCAAAAATATTTCACTTGGAATAGGGAGAAGTAGGACAACAAAGGGAAGCAGAGTGAGAACACAACCACGAATGCCTCAGCATATGGAGGCAAGTAATTATTTTGGGTGATGAGGTGTTTCAACAGAAAAAGTCCAGAAAGACTGAAAATTTTGTATTAATGTGAAGAAAAGAGTACAACAAGAATTCTTAACAGGAATTCTGAATACAATAATATCTGGGGATTGGGATGATGGAAGTTAAATCTACTTCGATTTCTTTACTACGTTGACGATCTGATGCGAAAGTTGATAAAGCTTATCTATTGATAAACTTTTGATAGCAAAGGAAACTCTATCACTGAAAGCTCTTTCAGAAAGTTCTTAGCAACGATGTAGCATACGTAGCCTCTTTGTGCGTCCATGTGCGAGAAAGACACTGTCATCTATTTATAGTTTTTCTTTACTGGAACATCTATGTGCGTATGTACAAAAAATACACTATCTTCTATCTCATTGGCGCATGAGAATGGATATGCGCACAGGCCTTATGGGTTAGTGGGGAGTGAACGTGTTCTAGAATCACGTATCGCTCGTCAAGTATTTTGAGACATGCTGCACGAAAAATTGCCAAATCAGCGTACGATCTCTTTACTTTGGATTAGATATGCGTCAAATCACTTTAGATGCATAGCCCTTAATTGAATACTACAAACGATTATTTCGAAAATAGTCGTACAAAGCTACTCCTTTACAGTTGTCAAAATGTAATAATTATGGTGGCATAATTGCTAACACCTTGTTTGGAGTTTGTGCACTACACACTGCCTAAAGCTCACCACTTCTTTCTATGAGACAAGATAAAGTCATGCGTCAGAATAGGCTATGCATCTTTCTGACCCCTCTTGAAGCTATGCATCTTCTTGACCAATACTTTCAGTCATTAAAAATCACAAGCCTCAAGAACTGCTTCAATCTTGAAACTTTCAGATTTTGGCACATAGAGTCTATGCGCCCTATTTATTGTATTTTTTATGCTTCTATAAGACACCCTTTAAAGTTTTTAAAAAGTTTTGAAATAATTTGAACAAGAAGCATGAGAAAGGGCTTTGTCGCATAAAGCATAGACGCATAAGATCACTTGCCATGCTGTCTGTATGGTTCAAGCACTTGAAAGCTTCTCTGGTCATGAGACCATAGTGGGGGATTTGAGAAAATTACTTGACACACTCGAGAAATGTGTGATAAATCTCGGTTTGGCCCACCGTCGTGACCTCTCAATAATTGAATCTGATGACCTCAGCAAACGGAACGACGCCATCCATAAAGAAGAGGTCGTCTTGGTAAACCAGGAGAGAGCCCTTAAAGAACATATGAACAAGGCTCGTGAAGAATATGAATTTTATTCTGCTTCTTCGTTCAAGTATGCTTCTCGACAAGAAGGGAACATCAGGCGAATGGGTGAGCTTACTGCCAAAATCAAAGCCCTTCAAGATTCCTATAATTTAGAGGAGTCTGTCTTAGCTGAGAATACTGAGAAGAAGAAATTTTTTGCTGCCCAATTTAGTGAAGCTAGGAATCAAGTTGAAAAGCTTGACTTTGAACTTGTCACTCTAGAAGGGAAGTGTGCTGAGCTGACACTTTCCTGAGATGATGCTTCAAAACAAGCTGAAGTAAAGCGTCGTGCGGTTAGCCGAAAATCCGAGATAGACACCTTGAAGAAGAAAATTGCAGAGCTCTGTAAAATGCATGGCCATCTTTAAAGCTTTGTAACTTTTTTCTTTTTCTTTTGGATGAAAATGAAAGCATCTTGTATCTTCATTTTAATCTTGAAAATAAAGAATATTTTTCATTTGTTGGGGATATCTGAAACTTGATATTTTTTAGAGGTAATATAGACGTAGGAAATATCATGTTTATGTAGATCTATTATCTATAACATATTCAATCTGAGCATAGATAATAGATTATAAAATTAACAACATCAGAGGTAAAATGGACATGATAGATATTTAAGTGGACCTAGCTATTATCCTTGGCATACCATATTAAATAGAGATAATAGAGTAAGATGCTTTGTCAGAGGTATTATGGACATGACAAGTAGACTTTAGTGGACCTATCTCTTATGTCGCCCTCGACTACATGCAAGCAATATGATAGGATCAGGAACTATATGAGAGGTAATTTGAACATGATAGGTTTTTCCTGAATAAATTTACTCGGAGATAATATGGACTTGATAAATTTATAGAATTGTATAGAGAGAATTGTTGCTATGAATATTTTAGAGGTAATATGAACATGAATATTTTTTCAAAGTAAATTTGCTCAGAGGTTTTATGGACATGGCAAATTTATTAATCTCTATAGAAAGTAAATATCAAAAATAATTCAGAGGTAATATGGACATGATTATTCTTTCAGGATAAATTTGCTCACACTACTAAAATATGCTAAATTAGCGACGTACTTTAGCGACGGAATGAAATTACGTCGCTAGATATGTTATATAGCGACTCCTTTCTATATACATCGCAAAACGTCGCTGAATAGCGACGACCAACGACATTAGATATATTACGTCACTGAATAGCGACGTTCAGCGACATATTATTAAAATATGTTGCCATATATTAAAATGTTTGCGACGTTTAGCGACGTCTACTCTTGACGTCGCTAACGTTTTTACTTAGGGCACGCTGCTTCCTTTTTCCTCCTCACTCAAAAATTAGAAATTTTGAGCTCTCTTCCCCCCGGCGACAAATTCCTCCCCCCGGCGACTCCCTCCACCCCCGACGACCCCTACCCCCCCCCCCCCCCGTCGAGCTCCTCCTCCCCCAATTCGAGCTACTCCTCCTCTTCCTCAGGTAAACCCTAACCTAACTCCTCTCCCTCCTCCTCCTTCTCCCCCCTCCACACACACACAGACACCCACACACAGAGACATACACACACACACATACACGAACACACGGACACACACACACAGACACAGACACAGTATAAAATGGGTGAAGGGCTAAAGTTTTAATGAATGGAAAATATATTGATAATAAATACGTTTTTTGGTGTATAAGAATGAAATGAATATGATGAGAAGGGGAAGAGTTGTGATTGAACTCATGAATGTTTAAAAAGGACATGAGAGGGAGAGAGAGCTAAGGAGGATAGTGATGATAATGTATATAGTATTTAAGAAATAAGAGAGGAGCATTGAACAATACGAGTAATTACAAGGGAATCGAGATAGAGAGTTAGATGATATAAATCAAAATTTCTTGTTGGTCTTGTGTGTGAATGTTTATCAATATTGTCTTGTAAAATTTTTTGGAATGAAATAGTTTATACTATAAAGAAAAAATTATTAACAAGGATGGGGACAAAAAATCCACTTCCAAAAGTATTAATGGGGCGGGTTGCGTGGACGGGAAGTACATTGTTAAACGGTGACGGGGATGGGGATAAAAATTTAAACCCGATCGGGGATGGAGTACATTGTTAGATCATTAGCTTGTATTAGAGAGAGAATTATTGTAATTGCCAAGTGTAGGTAAGGATTGGGTATCTCAAGATACTAAGTTATAAGGTAAATATAGCCACACATATATGTGTGTGTGTGTAGAGTTGAGAGTAATTGATTAGTGTGTGATACTAAATATATATGGGGATATAGATATTAGTGTGTGTATGCATTAGCTATAGGTTTGTGTAGTGTTTGAGAGTGTGTAAGTGTGTGTAATATTAAGGTATATATATAATAAGGTAACAATTATGTGTGTCTATGTGAGTATAGTAGAGTGGTGTGTGAGTGTGTAGTATAGGCTTGAGTATGTGTCCAGAGGGTGTTCAGTCGAGTGTCAGTCAATCTAGTATACTATTTATTTACCTCTATATCATACTAGGAGACTTATTTAGTACTAGTTGTGGTTGTAATTACTTGATATTATATTCAAGTCTTGTCAATAATGTCTTTGACTTTGTCATGGGGTCTTAGATATCGGTTGTAGGTGACATTATATATATGGTCTGGCGATATCGAAACTAATCTAGTGTGTCTGAATGAGATATCGGTTGTAGGTGACATTATATTCATGGGGTCTTTGACTTTGTCATGGGGTCTTAGATATCGGTTATAGGTGACATTATATTCAAGTCTTGAAAATTGATGTTAAGACAATTTTTAATTTGACCCTGGCGATATCGAAACGAATCTAGTGTGTCTGAATGAGATTGGCATCAGTAAGGATCAATAGCGTATATGTACACGTTGGATGCACAAGAACTTATGTGCGATATAGCATTATTAGTAACTGTCCGCTACTAATGTGTGTTCCATAATAAGACATAATATACGAATTTGTGCCTATTGGATAATGTGTGTCCATCTTTGCAGAATTATTTCCAAATGGATATGAATTACTACTTACGGAATCGTTCATGGATGTACAATCGTCGTCCTGATGATATGAGTGGTGTGCGAGATGAATACATAGCAGGAGTAGAGCAGTTCCTGCAGTTTGCTAAGGCATTCTCTCAGTACATGGACGACACCAAATTAAGTGTCCGTGTGCGAAATATCATAACGTGAAATATTATCCAGAAGTGGAAGTGACATATAATTTATACTTGAGGGGTTTCATGCATAATTACTATCAGTGGACCGCACACAGAGAACTTGTGTCTTTAGCATCAGAGCCGGAGCCTTATGTTGAGCCGTATATGCATGCGGGACCTAATTTTGTTTCAGATAATCATGCATACGATGACGGGTGCGTGAACATGGTTTTCGACGCTGTGGGGCCTAGTTTCGTTCATGATGCAGCTGAGGAGGCATCGAATGTCGATGCTGCAAAGTTCAGGGAGTTGCTGGAGAATACAAGGACTCTATTGTATCCTGGTTGTGAGGATCATTCATCGTTGGAGGTGGATATAAGACAGTCGAGCATTAAGTCAGATTTTAACATGTCGCAAGAATGCTACAACCGAGTGTTGGAGTTGATTATAAAGATCTTGCCGGCGGGTGCTAAGTTACCTAAAGACTTCTATCGGTCTAAGAGGATTGTGAGATCACTCTGGATGGGATACGAAAAAATTGATTCTTGTCGCAATGGGTGCATGCTGTACTACAAAGACGACAAGGACGCAGAAGTGTGACCGTCTTCCTGGTCACCGAACATGGTGACCGTCTTCCTGGTCACCCATCGGAGGGCTGGGGAGTTCATTAACGAGAGGGCGACACAGGCATATGTACGTTCTATTCTTTATATTAATGTACTATAATTTAGAAAACAGAAAAATAGATATCAATATAGATTTTAGCAAACACTTATACGTTAGCAAACATTGTTCTAGGCCGAGTTTGTTCGGCTACAAGAGGAGGCGGCTGCTGATGCTAGTGCGCCAGCAGAGGGAGGGGCTGGTACTTTCTTCCAGCTGCCTACAGCTCCATCGCCGGATGACCTCTGGATGACCGCCGTTGGCGGTCTTCAGAAGGGTACGTACTACGGTACGGGATCCTACGACGTATATTTGGCTTCAGAGTCATCCCGGGCCCCCTCTGTCAGTGCGCAGTCTCCAGCTTCGCAGGCGTCGTCACGAGCTCAGGATATTCGTCGTCAGATCGACGAGCTGCGTCGCGAGTTACAGCAGCAAATTTCTGATCACCTTACTACAGAGCGACGATCCAACCCTCTGATGATCACCGAACGATTTGATGCGGTCGAATACAGTATATAGGAGCTGATGAATCTGCAACAGGCTACAACTGCCAGCTTGCACATGCTCACCGAGTCTACGCAGCGCATAGAGCGTAGACAGGTCGAGCTGGAGGGATCGCAGAGGACTATGTCTGCCTCACTCACTCAGGTATCGGCTTCGTTTGAGGAGGGTACTCAGAGGATGGTGAGTACCCTTGCTGCGCATGGTGAGCGACTGCGAGAGCTGAGCAGATACGTCCTTCCGGTCCATCGACGGTGCCGACTCCAGATATTGCACTGCCTCCTACTGCCCCTACAGTACAGCTCACACAGGAGCAGTATGAGTACATGCTATCCCAGATGCGCGACAGGGGTCCTCAGTGATCCAGCTTCTTTTTTTATCATCTTTGTATGTATTGGCCCTATGGGCCCATTGACCGTTCTGTATACTGATTTTCATTATTTTTTGACTCTGTTGGACATGTATGTTTGTTGGATATGTATGTTTGTGATATTTAATTTGTTGGTATTTTCTTTGAGTACATGTATGATATTTAGTTGTAGACTGTTATGAAGGGAGACTGTTATTCATCTATTAGTTATAGACTGTTATGATGGGAGACTGTTAATTATGATGATATCTGCGATGGGGATGACAAATATACCTATGCTGGGTTATAAGCGATGATCTGATATACAAAGGAGGTGCTGCCCAAATTTTAAAAAAATATAATATGTATTTTTGTAAGGATGTGTGTCTGTCTTTACAGTGTATGTGAAATGCAGTGTTCGGAACCATCGATAGTTTCGATTACTGTTGTATATTTTATCTTGGACAGAAAGAGCAACTGTTCAGGGTGTACTTCTGAGAGCTTCATTTTCATATCCTTCACTCTCTCGGGACGTCATACAGGATCTCGAGAAGGTGAAGGACGTGAAGAGGAAGCTCTGTAAAGTGCACCCTGAACTGTTGCTCTTTCTATCCCAGATAAAACATAAAATAGTAAGCAAAACTGTCGATAGTTCGAACACTACACTTCATACACACTGTAAACACAGATACACAGCATAACAAAAATACACATTATATTTTTTTTTAAAAATTCAGTATTCTGCGACGGATAGCGATGGATCTGCGACGTCTAGCGACGTATGGGGACGTCGCTAATACGTCGCTAATTAGCGGCGTTACGTCGCTGTACGTCACCACGTTACTGACGTGGCAGACATGCCATGTCATCACATAAGTAGTCGCTAAGTGTCGCACCATGTCGCTAATTTTGCAATGTAAAGTTTCGTCGCTCTCCGTCGCTAACTTTGCGACGACCCAGCGACACGGCAGTGACATCGCAAACAGCGACGTAGAGCGACGAATTTGTCATCTGCGACTAACTTTTTTGCGACCTTCATTTTTCGTCGCTAAAGTCGTCGCTAATTACTATTAGCGACATATTTTCCATATTTAGCGACGTATATGGACGTCGCTAATCTGCCTTATTTTAGTAGTGTCAGAGGTAATATGAACTTGGCAAATTTATGAAACTCTATAGAAAGTAGATGTCGAAGACTAATTCAGAGGTAATATAGAGATGTATATTCTTTCGATAAATAGGTTATTTCTATCCCAGATGGAGAATTAAAATAAGATGTCTTTAAAGTAGCTTGGCTCTAAGGACGACTTGTAATAAAATTAGAGAAATTGTTTAGTAATTTCTGTCACGACCCGCACCCTTTTTTTTTTTTTTTTAAACGGATACGAGACGTGTCCAAGCCAGCCTACGCCGCAGTGTCGGCGGTAGAACGCTGTCACGGCCATGAAGATCAAAATCACAAATAATGCTCATTCACAAAGATTAATTTAATTTACAAAGAGCACAAGTTTTACTTTTGCAGAAAACATAAACTTGTACAATTATAGAATGACTACCACTCAACTATCTAGCTAGTCACTAAGCTCATGTCTGCAAGTATCCCCGAATCTCCCATGCTAGGTGAATCCACGGCTAACCTGAAAAGTGTTGGTTTCCAGTCAGGAATGGAACGAGCACAATTCACTGAATGCAATTTCAAATAAAGAAAATGACTATAAGACAAAGGTTAGGCATCAATCATGAGTTTTGAAAATATCAGTAAAGCCGTAAGAAAATCAATAGTAATAAATAGACCAATATACTTTCCACCGTTTGAAGTACCTTTGATATGTGATCGGTCTGGGGTACTACACCGCACGGTCTACAATGTCTACTCACTGTCTACAATGTCTACTTGCAGAAAAATAAGCACTGTCTACGATGTCTACTGCAGAAAAGTAAGCACTGTCTACGATGTCTACTGCAGAAAAGTAAGCACTGTCTACGATGTCTACTACAGGAAATAAGCACTGTCTACAATGTCTACTTGCAGGAAAATAAGCACTGTCTACAATGTCTACTTGCAGGAAATAAGCACTGTCTACAATGTCTACTTGCAGGAAAATAAGCACTGTCTACAATGTCTAAGCACTGTCTATGGTCGGATCACACATCCTTGGTACTTCTCATTCCCGACTCAACAATTTATAATAGAGTATAAAAATATCACATAACTAATGACCAATCAATGAAATATAGTAAAGATCAATATCGAAATGCAAACAATAAACTGTACTCGCCTGTGGTCCTTTGCTGGTGAAACCGACAATCTGAACTACTCAATGTGCCACTATAGTCAAAACCCGTACAACAGTCCCCGGAAGCTGAAATAAACAATACCAATGATCTCAGAATAGTCCAAATAGCTAGGATTGCCTGTCCTTAAGTCCAATTCTGGACACAGGGACAAAACGGTAATTTCGGGCAAAAACGATATCCGCCGTTGGACTCGCTTTGCACCGGAAAGCGTGCCAGGGTCAACGGTCTCTAAAGTCGTCAAACTATATGTCTACGGGTCCAGTTTTCTGATACGAACCCAACCGTATGTCCAGAGTTGGATTCCGACGGGCCGTGCACAAAATCGCCCGTTGAGTGGGACCATGGGGCCCGCAAAACGGTGATTCGATCAACTGTCTCAGAATCGGACCAAATTTGGTATACAGGACCAGAAAAATAACACGGTCCTGTTGGCGCAAGTTTTATCTCGACTTGGCGAACGTACACAAAGTAATTGAGGTTTCACTGAATATGTGCAACTAAAATATCTAAAGAATTCTCTTTCTTTTTTTTTTTTTTTTACCAAAAGATTATTCCCTAAGGTCTTTTATGCAAAAGTGCATACCTATCATAAATCTACTCGATTGGGTCAGTAGCTATAGGAAACCTTCCCTGATACATTAGTTAAGTATTTAACTATATTATTATATTTATATATAGCTAAATATTTATACAAAAACTACTACTTGAATTTCTATAGTGCTTAAGATGATATGGCTACAGTGTTTGTGTCTTACGAGAATGTGGTATATGCTAAATGGCCTACTATCCCATAAATGCATGTTCTCTCCTTTGGCCTAATTTCAAAGTGGTCATATGCTTAGGGGGTTATGTGTAAAAATCCTATACCATTCTGTCTTGGGAAGAAGGGATTTTGGTTTGTTGATATTTACTTTATTAAACTATGAGCAATGGAATAAGAAAAAATGGGAGGGTTTAAATGAAATATATCATAAGGGTGACTGAGTTGTTGCTTCTTCATGTATTACATATGGCCGGCCATGCAAAACTTATATATATTTGAACGACAGAGAGAAGATGGTATTACCAATATTCTCTTCTTTGCTTAGCGAGTCAAGGAGATGGAAGAAGCACGTCGGGGAGCTTCTGTTGTCAACTCCGCACTCCTTCTTCGGTTGGGCTTCTCTCGACTAGAAGAGCTTGCGGCCTATGGATGGTGCAACGTCGGCCCGGCAACGTCGGGCAACGAGGACAGCGCCGACAAAACCTCGCGCCACGAATTGCGGTGGTCGTCGCCACGGTTGCGGCACCTGCAGTAACGCGCCTGGCAACGTCGTTGTGGTTCGTGGCCGTGCCTGCTGTAAGGCACTGTGGGCCGTGCCTGGCCGTAACGCCTGCCGGCGGCGGTGCCAGGGTGGCCGCGCCATTGCTGTTGCTAACAGTGTTGTCGCCCTTGCTGCTCGTGCCAGCGCCGGCGACGCATGGTGGTCCAGTATCTGGGGCGGGGTGGCACCTGTGGCAGCGGAATGCCCGGCAACACGCGAGGAGGATTCAACAGAGAGTCGAGACGGCGCTTGCCATGGAAATGAGGAGGTCGGTGATAGAGAGGGTCGCGCATGAAGTAATAGGCAGGGGGTGTTGCACAAGTCGGCTAGGGTTGTAGCTTTCAAGAGAACTCTCTCTCTTTGAATTTATATATACGCGTTCCGAGTCTTCCTGACCCCTGGATGAAACCGAGAGGGAAGAATTTTGTGTTCGGGCTGGCTTGTGGGCCGCTGATTTCGGGTATGCTGGGCTGGGATATGTGTTGTTTCCAGAGAAGGTTCTGAACGCTCTCCAACCTATTTTGTGTATGTCATGTAACCATTTTCTCATCAATCGAATGGTTGTACAAATAAGCTTCATTAGCACTCTACATGTAAAAGTCTTCTCAGACTTTGCTTAGCAAATTAAATTATTAATAGCTTAAGCACATCCACCCATGTATCTTTATATACCTCTCTCTCTCTCTCTCTCTCTATATATATATATATATATATATATATATAGATATAGACATCCATATTCTGGTATATTTATCTCATATATCTATATATCAATAAATATTCAATTAACCGCTAATAATAATATCTAATAGCAATAAATATATTTATTTAAATCCAATAAATAAATAAATAAAATAATTTTAAATATTTTCGGGAAGGGGAGTTACAATTTCTTATAGGAAAGTTTCATAAGAATTAAAGGTAATTCCAGTAGAAAACTTTTGAGGACCCATTATTTATAACTTATCCAGAACTTCTGGGATACAAATAATGGTTCAAAGTGTAAGATATTCCTTATTCCAGAAAGAAAATATAAACATAGTACAAGGCTTGCTGGGGAATATACGATTATGTCTATTGTACTTTAGACATAATATTTCTTCAAAACATGCCATTAATAGGCATTATTAATAAAACACCATTAGGCTTTGCTAGCATGTATGCTTCCATTCGAGTACACTGATTCGACAACAAAAGTTTCTTCCTATTTAGCTGTAAATTTTCTTTTGCTTTTGTGTGCCATCACCATAGACCTTCTTACTAAAAGGACTAGGTCTCCAACTTGAAAAACTCACTCTTTCACCTTCTTATTAAAGACTTTAGAAATGTGTGCTTGATATAACTCGATCCGATGTTGAGCTATGAGTTATTTTTTATCAAGTGCTTCCAACTCTTGTAACCACAGACGGTCACTGTATTCAGTTGTCAATTCATTGGATAAAATAATTCGAAAAGAAGGAATTTGAATCTCGAAAGGAACAACTGCTTCGCTTTCGTTGACCAAAAAAATGGTATTGTACCGGTTGGAGTCCGTACTGTAGTACGATACGTCCAAAGACATTCACCAAGTTTCTCATTCCAATATCGTTTATTCGATGAAACGAATTTCTCGAGCAACTTGATAATAGTTTTATTGAAAGCTTCCGTTAACCAATTAGCTGCAGGTATATTAGCTGTAGAAGCTATATTCTGGATCCTATTTTTCTCACAAAACTCGTAGAATTTATTGCTCACAAATTATGGGCCATTGTCATGGACAATCTTTCCCTGTAATCCAAAACGATAAATAACATGGTGTTTAATAAAACTGATCATATTACAGTTCTTTACTTCAGCAAGGGTATAACATCCACCCATCTGGAGAAATAATCAGTTATCGCTAGGATGAACCAATGTCCTTTAGAAGAACAGGGACTAATAGGTCCAATAACATCATTTCCTAAGCTTCAAATGGCCATAATGATATCGTTGGATGTAGAAATTCTGAAGGTTGATGTATGCAATCACTATGAATTTGTCAAGCCTTGTATTTTCTTGCATAATCTATGACATCAACAACCATAGTGGGCCAATAATATCCTAAATGCCTTAGTCGATCATGTAACTCTGGACTAGGATGATGGGCACCACAAGTACCATTATGAGCTTCGTGAAGGACTTGTTTAGTTTCTGTCATGACCCGCACCCTGAGGAAGGGCACGAGAATATGGGTACGTCCAGCCTATGCCGCAGTGTCAGCGGTGAAACGCTGTATAGGTCATCTATAACATCTAACATCTAACAAAAAGATATATAAACCTGTCATCTCCGTACGGGGGTATAATATAACATCTTAACTCTATATCTCAATCGCAAGTCTAAAGAAGATAGAGCATGATATGGAATAAGATAAAAAGTAATAACTGAATATATAAGTAAAGTCATCACAACACACATATAGATATCCAACACAAATAAATACAAGTCCTGAATATAACTAAGTCTCAACTAACAATCGGAACAATCCGATACAAACTGAAAGCTATAAGTACTAGACTAAACTAGGCACCCTCTACTGATCTAGATGCTCCTCAAGCTCCTGAATGTCACCATCGTATGCCCTATAGAAGGTAGGGCAGTCATCATCATCATCTGTAATATTTTTAACAGGTCCAGTCAGGACAGGAACGAGCACAATACATCTCACGTAGTTCATATCATATTAGGAAATATAAAGCATACAAAAGAGTAAGATACATGGACTGTAAAGAAATATATATATAAAAACGAGAGAGATTTGATAACTAGAAATATCTATATACATGATAAGTAAGAAATGTAAGTAACCTGTGATTTAGAGCATGAGATGGTTATATAAACAGGTTAGTACAATACAAGGGTAACTCCATCATACGTGAGTGTACAATGGACATATACAATAGTTTATACAATATTTGTACAATGGGATTTGATTACAAAATAATTTCCTACTCACCCTCCCCAGTCAATACACAAGGATCCAATCTAGTTACGTTACCCTGCACAATAGTTTCTCCATGAAGCTCATGTGATCATGAGAGTACAAGATGTACAATGAGTATACATGAATAGGGGTGTACAATAAATATAATATGTTCGTAAAATGTACATCATAATATGTATCTGCTGAACACAATGGAGATAACATCGTAAAAGAAGATCCATATAGTACCAATCCGTGATAACAATCGTGCCAGTATCAAGTAAAGTAATCTAGAGCATGAATATAAGTCATGATAAGTATAAAACGATCAGAGAATGTACTCTTCTGTCACCCTGAATGACAAATATGAATAGATGTCCGAACTAGTGTCACAGAGTCCTATTTAGGGCAACACATGTTATAAAGAGTTCAATTTGAAATGATAGAAATTTATAATGCAATCTACATGTTTCTAAGTCAATCTAGGTCAAGTCAACTCTTGGTCAACTCTAAGTCAACTCTGGTACACCTTGGGTCAAACTAGGAGTCAAGGTTAAGCTTTTATGCACTACACCAAAAAGGGCCTTTAGGAACAATTTTTTTATGTTCCGAATATTTTTAGGAACATACCATAATCGTTCCTAAAAGTGGCGTTGCAATATTTGGAACATTTATAACGCGTTCTGAAATTTAGTTTGGAACATTTATAATGCGTTCCTAAATTTAGTGTGGAACATCTATTAGACGTTCCAAACGTAGTTTTTGGAACATATGTAATGTGTTTCTAAAGTATTTTTGGAACATCATTAAAACATTTCTAAATGTCATTTTGGAACACTTTAAGCTTGTTCCTAAATATAATTTGTAATACTTTTGCATTATTCTTATGGCGAGTTTTGCAACACTTTATGAACGTTCATGTTTATTTTTTAATTTCATTTTTGCATTCCAATTTTTAGTTTGAACGATAATTAAATATAATGATTTCTAAACTGAACATGGAAACACATAATAAGTGGTACAATCAGATTTTTGAAGATAGTACATTAAATGATGACATCAAAAATATAGATTCAACATACTATACTTTCATCCATTACCAACACAAGGTTAAGCACAACAGTCAATGAGAGAACATTTGAGCAAATTATTAACACATGCAAAACATCTCTTCCAGACACTTTAATAGATTATGAAACAAGTTAAAATCAAAGTTAAAATCATGGAATCGCAAATTGATATAGATTTAGACATGTTCAGAACAATAGAGAAAATTGTTATCTGAAGCAAAAATATCAAAACTGGGCAAAATAAAAAAGACTTCATAATTTGGTGCTTGGTAATACATATAAATCTGGTACTATGTCCAATTTACTGATAATTTAGAAAGCTTATCTTAATATCCATAAGCATCCCATCAGTATCTCAATATGAATTGTCATGTGTAAGCTCCAAACTAACCAAAACATAATCTTTTTCCTGGGAAATCATTCCATGCATTGAGGGGAGAGATGTTGGAGTATAGTAACGGATGAATTCATACTTCTGCAAGGAACCACCATGTAGATCCTTCCTATATACCCTTCGCAGCTCTGCAGCTGGAGTCCAAACCTAGTCTTCCAAGTCCATTAATTTGGAATTCGACAATTGTACAAATATACTACTACACTGATGTTGTTCCTTAAATGTAGAATTTTCACCCCCAATATCTGTATTGTCAATTTTTAGCTCTTTTTTGTCCATTGTTTCAGTTGATCTGACTTGTTCAACTGTAGATGGATCATTGTTGTTTGCCTGCACGCGATCGGAATTAGAGACTGACTCTTTGTGATAATCACTAGTTGGCACAAAAGACTCTCAAGTGGATGTATCTTGGTCCAGGAAAGAGTACGCATGCCCATCTGGACTAGGAAAGATCTCACCAATTGAACTAGACAAGTCAGCAATTCCAGGCTCCAATGAATTATGAATTCTACTATTTTGAGAAATTTCAGCAGACTCCATTTCTATCTCAGATCTAAAACTGCTATTGTTTTCAGTACGGGGACGTGGTACAAGATAAGGAATCCTCAATATTCGCAGGAACCTAAATAGAACTTTCCAAAGATATAGAATGATGCCTTTTTCTATTTTCAACAATATCATTATGCAGCTTAGCATTATCCGGTACGCATTGTTCGTGAATTTGACCACGAAGAGCATCGGCATATTCTTTGTACTGCAGAAGGGAATACAAACGATGATCCCAAATATATAGCTCAAGAAAAAGCTCCTGAATTAACCAACTCAAACTGAGAATTTCATTTGAAGCCCTTCCCAGTTGACCACTAAAATTTATAGCCTTCAGCAAAGAAGCCTAAATGAAGAAAAATACAAGAAAAGATGATGATTTGGTGAGTCACTACTTCATTAACTTAAAAAAACTAATCAACCCTTCCTCTTAGAGAAAATCCAAGTTCGGCATAACGAAACTGACCTCAAACTCTAATTTTTCTTGAATCAACATCTGTTCGACCTCAGAAAGATCATCTATTGAACCCGAAAAATTGAAAGACTTCTTTGGAGGAATGGAAGAGTCTCCATTCTTCAACTTCTGTAATGAGTTGGAAACCTTCGAGAAAAGCGTGTCTACTCCTTGAAGCACCTTCAAGAAGCAAACTAAGGTCAGATTTCAGTAGGTTTCATATGGAACATAAACTACACATGTTTTCAAGTTGCTTACATATTTTGCTTCTCTCTTAATCCATCCTTGTCCATTTGCATTATAGAAATCCAACATAGGTGGTGGCTTACACACAAAATAAATTTCAACATGAGAATATCTGAATATTGCAACTCTAGAGCCCAATCTGCGCATCGTTATATTGTATAATGTGAGTCGAAGTATCATATTATTGACACAGAGATATTTGTTACATGATAGCCAAAATACCATGCATACCCAAAAAAGTGAAGGCAGTCCTTATGTAGCGAGTGCCCATATTTAGAAGATAACCTACTGGCTACAAAGTGGCTTGAAAAGCTGAGCTCCAAAAACTTCCCAAACAAGAGGCCCCGTGCTGCTGTAGACATCACAACCCTATGAGTGGATCTTGGGATCTCACTTACATGTGCACATTTTAAACAACAAGTCCACATCCAAAATTTCCCCTCTACTTCACCCGATAAAGTTGATTCTTGAGGAAGCTGCCTGACCATAACCGTTAAATTACCCTTCTGATGTGTGTAGCAGTAACATGAGCCTCTAGAGGTTCACCACATGATGGACAACTATGTTTCTACTTTAGATGGATAAGTGTTAGAAGTTATTTATCAATGGATACGTAACATTTTACCTACTTAATCAATAGTACAAGAAATTTTACCTACTTAATCAATAGTACATGAAGAAGTGAAAGATTTGTATGGTATAAATAATCGAGTCCTACAATTTGAGTACTCTGTTTAAAATGAGTATTTGATAAATATGCAATAGGAAAATGATATCTACAGGACACTTTACCTAGACTCAGCGTTGACACCACTTTACCTAAATGGTTGAGGCTTATACAACTTCAAGGTTGGCAGCTGTCTGATGGCTAGCCTAATGCATGTCTAAACTCTAAACATCTAAGTGCCAATGACTACCATCTTCTTATGCAATTTGATGAACATAACAGATAAATTATGTCACCAGAAAAGAAAAACCTTTGACATAATCGAATTCAAAACTCATTGCTTCATTTCATTCCATAAGGTATAAAAGTTATACATCATCAGCTAGAATGGCACATTCAAAAAAAATGGCACAACCTTAGTATGCTTAATTGTTTGATGAAGTATTGAACAAGTACATGATAATTTCAAACTATGGTATATTAAATGCTGATTCAGATATCCTGATGCCAATATCATGTAGCACCACATGATGCTAATGGAAATATGAGAAGTTACAAGAACTATTGAGATATCAGCAGAATTTTTCAACATGCATTATCATTATCCTATGTTGTACACACAAATTCGACACATTTAACCACAATGACACAAATTTCGTATCTATTTTGACTCCGTAATATGATTTGAAATGTTCTAGTATGTGTTTGACACACTACACAACATGGATTTTGAATTTTTTTAGTAAAAAATTATAATAGCATAGCTATCTTAACATTTCCTAACTTGATCCTGTCACTTATAATAGGGCTCCAATATAAAGATATGCATGATGAAAGTTTCCAATCTCAAAAGGAGCCATAACTTAAGACATCTAATAATCATAACACAAGACATCTAATGATCAGAATATTTTTCTCTAAAGTATATTACCAATATCCATTTTTTTGAAGATTAAACTGGGTAGGCACCAACCAGGACTGACCTACCCGATACTCATTTAAACCATGGAAACTAGTACATCTTTAAAGTCCCAACTAAAGGTCTCAAAGAGTACCCAAGTAACAAACTACCTATTATACTACAAAAGGCTTAAATAGAGCCTCCCTATAAAAGCAAAGGGTTCCACAACCATTACACCTGCTACTAAAGAAAAAAATAAAAGAAAAAAAGAGAGAAAATGGAACCTTTAGTCACTATACTGCTGATGAAGAGATTTCTTCCTTCCTCCCTGTTTGGCACTACATCACTAGACAGCAACATATGGAGAACTTTGACAGAATTTTCAGGATGAAGGAGATTTCACCTACATTGTTGATGTCCTCTTCAAAGCATCAAGTTAGATATATACTACTTTTACATTCAATTTCACATATGAGTTAGATACATGCATAATTTATGGTCAAATTATGAATAAGAACTTAGTAAATCAGTCCTTTTTGAAGCATAAACTAGAATTACTGTTGCTGACAACTAATTGATACAAAAGGTTGAGCAACCCCATGGTTTAGGGGGTGGGCATACTAGTTTTATAACTTGCTTTCTAATTTCCAAACAAATGAAAATTAGTCATAGTTTCCACTGTTTCCTACTTTTCCTCTCACCTTCCATTTGCCAAACAAACCCTAAACTTATTACCATTATGGTGCAGACATGAAAATAATAACAGGTTAGATTAGTTAAACTCACTTCTCAGAGGGTCAACATCAAGTAATTTGAAGATTGATAATCAACCAACCCTATGGAACTATCTCTAATCTACGCTCCTTCAAGGTAAGATTTTTTTATATATCAAACTGAGGGGAGACTAATATTAGAATGAATAATGATACATCTACTAGTAAGATACTATAGTATCAAGAGCCAGCATTGCAGGTTTTAGATGTTGTCGAGCAAATGAGGAATCCAAGCAAACAAATAGTTTAGCTTTAATGAAATACCTACAAATTTGGAACATCACTATCATGACCTCCTGATCGCAGGTCATCAAGTCCCTGTCAAAAAATTCTTGTTCAATTAATACAGTTTTTGAAATCTATAGAAGGAGAACAAAATATATTAATTTAACAAATCAATTACGTTACAATAAAATAATAATTTACTTGCAACAAATTATGTTTTTTAATTTGTTTTCTAACATCCCAATTCCTTTTAGAACATTTATAATGTCATATAAACGTCATTTTTGTACATATACATACAAAATTATGTAAGTTCAGATTTATCTGTTAGTTTGCATCTTATAACATGCACAACCATTTCAAAATAAGCTCGAGTAATTGGGTTCTAACCTTCAAAGTTTTAGCAGCCAACATGAACTAGTTCAGCAAAACTTGAAGTAGTCAAGAAATTCCACAAATAGATTGGACAAATTAGTTCTAACTGTTTAAGTCTAAAATGAATCCATGTACAACCTGGACTGTACCTACCAAATCACAACAATGTAGTATAAGCACAGCAGCTACAATAACTGACCCCAACTGTGTTCATATTATACCTAAATTGTGCAGATTGTTTTCTTTTATACACCAAAACCACTAATATGTACAAAGAGTATTCAAATCTACAAAAAAGGGTTACTAGGAATAGCTTAACGTCTTTAGAGCGAGCTTGTTCATCTTTCTCCGGTACATCCTCGTATGCATCAATAAAAAAACCTTACAATCCTTTCATTATAATTCACAGTTGTGCTCAACTCTTATCAGTTTTCTCAACTACTACAATGTTTATTTTCAATAAAATTACAAACTATTTACTAAGACTGATACAACTACTCAAGTATTGCTAGTCGTAACAACTATGACGTGTCCGATACCTCTTGCTTCAAAGGGCTTTTGACTGTAATGACAGGGGATGGTTTATTTTTGTACCAGTGTAACCCTTGGCCTTCCTTATACCCTGGCATCAAAATCAAGTTTAGAATTAGTACTCCTTGTTATTAAAACAGTAGTTCATAGGTACACTAACTACTGCAACAATGTAGTGACATGAAAGATTAGGATTTAAAATGACACATCCTCATCCCCTGTGATCTATGTATCATAACCAAAGATATTAGAAGATCAAATCAAGAAAACATGTACAACATTAAACTTAGAACTTCAAGATGATTATTGAAAATTTAAATTGTCTTCCATATAGGCTTGTATAAATGCATTATGAATGCAAAAATATAACATATATATTTCCTTTTAATTAGTAGGAATAAAGAAAAATATTGGTATATAGTGAAGAAAGAGCATGCATACCAACTTAAGATGCTGAAAGGCTTTAGAAGAATCCAATCCCTCTTCATTCTTCACTCTTTTCTCAGAATATTCATTGTCAATTAGTTAAAACCAGTTACATCAGCAAGGATGGAACATGTCATCAAGAAATAGTAAATAGAATGAAGACAAAAAATGCAAAATAAGGTCACTAACCTCTTGGTGCGCTTATACATGGAAGATGCAACAAACTTCTTCGAGTCGATCTCTCCCACTGCAGAATTCACCACAGTTAGAATTACACAAGGGGTAACCAACTTCATTAACTTAGGATTCTATATGCTGAACATACAAAAATGAGTAGGTGGACACAGGGCCGGCCCTGGGGTAAGCCTGACAAGGCTTCGGGCTTGGGCAACCCCCCTCCATAGGGCAACCCCACAGGCCATTTAGTTTTCTTAGGACCGATCCAACAAAAATTCAAATTAAACATTTATCTTTCAATAAGGGTAAAGGGCAACAAAAATTAGCTCCGGCTAAGACAACCCAAACCGCGGGACCGGCCCTGGGTGGACAGTGGACTGAAAACACCCTGAATTCAACAAAAAGAAAATAATCGTCCTAAAATTGCGAACAAGTCTTCACGACAAAAATGAAAAATCAATTCATCAATCAATCGACCTAGGATTTGGGAAGCGCACATGGGGTCTTCATGACCTTTGTTTGGTTGGACTTTGTAGCATAACCGTGGTACTTTCTGTAGGTCAAATGCTGCAATATTGTTTCGCTGATGTGCGCGCTCTCCTTCATCTTCTTCTCCCTTGGAGAAACTATAACTATAGACTAGAGACTAGCACTTTCGGACAGAACGATAGATTGATGAGTAGAGAGAAGTGATGGAAGGGAGCTGGGAAAAGAAGAAGTGGCCATGCCTCGACTAGATTCAGATTAAGTCCCATCCCATAGTTGTAGTGTCTTAGGCACTGCTACCAAAATGATAAAAGATAAGGCTTCTCTGTGTTATGGTCGCAAGCAACAGATGGGGCTGAACCTTGGACTATGGCTTCGAGTTATCCTTATTCTGGACAGATCTGGGCCGTGAGTTCCGATCTAGGACATCAAAAGGGTTCGACGGCTTCACTAGCTCGCTGTGCTTGAGGATCTTCACCTTCTCCATGGTTGCTTTTTGCGAGTTTTAGGGTTAGCTAACAGATCTATAATAAAGAGAGGGACAGAGAGAAAGAGAGAGAGCGAGAAACTGTTCCAAAAATAAGAGTGAATTGTTCCTCTAACCCTAACTTGGAACACTTTTGTTATTTATCATGTGACTAGCACATGTTGAACATAAATAACGACGTTTATAGACCGTTCCAAACAATAAAAATAAAAATAAATTTTAAGTAAATTGGTTTTAGGAACATTTTAGCACTCCGTAACGCTTAAAAAGTGTTACAAGCTCTAGGAACGCCGATATACCGTTCCAAAGTCCAAAATGCTAAATGTTTCAAATTACCCTTTTTGGTGTAGTGATGGTTTTGGTCAAACTTAGATTATTGGTCAACATCTATGATACTTAGGATATATTAATACATATATATACCACATATATCCTTACCCATATAGTACCACCCGAACACATACATATAGATATCATATATCAAGTATATACATATAGATATCATATATCAATTATATACATATCCTCACTATGAAGCATAACCTATATCTATATAATCTCATAATATATATAGATACTATATAATCCAAAAATATATATACCTATCTATATAACCCTTCCACAATCTAACATCACCTACTCAAACTCAAACACTTAGACACTAACCCACTAACTCTAGGATACCATATCGACCTTGGTCATATCGACATTCCAGTACCAATACCAATACCTTGGTTGGAATCCAATACCTTAACTTGGGTAAGCCTAACCTTACCTTGATACCATACCTTAGTCATAAGGTAAACTAATCATTTACCTTGAAGGTAAAGGTAATTCATATTTACCTTAAGATACTAACTTGGTATCATGAGATACCAAAATATCCCTCAAATATCTAATTATCTAACTATCTAATGTACTAACATAACATCTTAGATAATATCTAATATATAACCTATAGAGACTAACTTGCTAACATACCAATATCTAGAGCTAACATAACCTACTAACATATCAATATCTAACATACTAGATATCTAACAACATATCAAATATCTAACAAAATACTAACCTCTACTATCTAACTAACACTCATACTAACAAATATAACTTACACTAACATATAACAAACTCTAATATATCTAACCCTCTACTAACCAACATCTAACAAACATACTAACATATATTATCTAACAATAATATATATATATACATGTACTATATCATACATATACTCGACAACCTGTGATACCTACATTCACTTAATATCCATACTATATAGGCTCATAGGTTACACAAAATGCCTATGTCGTATAGTCACTCTTCTACTTAAAATCAATACTGTATCAATTGAGCCTTCACTAAATTCTAGGATTAAAGTATGTTCTAGCTTTTCGTGTTAGCTTTTCGAAACATCAAACGGATCGCATTTTCGTGTCCGAAAGCTCCCGGAATCGCAAAAACACTGAAACACATTTGTCTTTCGGACAGCTGACACTCAAATAGTTTTACAGAAAGTTCTAGAATAATTTTGTCTTATTAAAATATATATTTGGAAAGCTAACTTTGATACGGTTCTTTTAAAAAATGGGAGATTAATTAGAGTTCTGAGCTAAAAGTTATGGCATTTCTAAGTTGCTATAGTTACTAAAAATGTGGATGAATTTTATGACAAATTTGGATTATTTTGGACAAAAAAAATACATGTAGGCCAAGATACTTGGATACCAACATAGGTATCCAAATGAAACTCATTCTAACCATCCTAACTATGATCAATCCACTCTCTAACCATTCTAAAACTGAATTTAAAACACAATTAATCCTATTAGGCAATAAACCAAACACATGGGGTGTCCTAATTTGGGATCTATCAAGTATGACACAAAATATATATCTAAAATCCTCAAGAGAGCTCTAAATGGCCTCAAACTTGAATCTAAAGGGGTACATGCATGGGAGTGGATCCTATGGATTCAAAAGTAACTAATATGCATAGAAAATCAATTTAGAGGGTTGGTTTTACCTATTGGGGGTGGGATCCCAATGATACTCTCAAGGATACGGCTCCGATACGAAGATCCTTCCAATATGGACACTCCTCCTTGCACTTTGCTCAAAATCTTTGCTAGCACCCTCCCTTGGTAGTATGAGAAGGTTGGATGGAAGTTTTGGTAGAGGAATGAAGAGATTTGGAGATCAAATCAAAGAGGAAATCTCTCTAATTTGGAGAAGAACACTTTGTGAAGGAAAAGAGACAAGATGGAATGAAATGAAAGGAAGGGAGGCTAACCTACCTATAGTGGCTGCCATTAAACCCTATTGGGCCTTGGGGGAAAGCCCATTAAGGCCTCAACTAGTTATCTTGGTTAATTTTAAGTTAGGTTCAAGTTTGGGATCAGAAGGGTTAAATTTAAGCCTCTAACTTAACCAATCAAACAAGTGGGATTAGTCTAAACTTACTAACTAAATTAGTGGGGTTTGTGGGCCATGCCTAACTAATCTTGCGGTCCCATCTAGAACCCGGGTCACTAACACAAGTCGGAACGAAACGAAACTCAAACCCGACTCAACAAATCCCGTAAAATTAATATTAAAATATAAAAATTTCCAAAATATTAAAAATATGAAAAATGACCAAAATCACAATATATCAATTTAAATATTTTTAAAATAATCTAAAATTTACCAATTAATCAAAATCCTAAATAATTCAAAAGTCACAAAATGACCAAAATATCCTTAGCCTAAAAAGTGGTATTTAGCTAATCACATAGATTAGTCCTCCATGGTCATGGTTAGTCTCTAGGCTAAGCAGCTCTAAGGTTACACTAGCCAAAGAACAAAATCACAAAACACTAATTTAATGATATTAAAATAATCAAAATTTACCAATAAATCAATAATATGATTTCAACCTATTATTAAATAATCAATTTTATAAAAGTTCAAAATTACCCTCATTTTAGAAAAGTGGTGGTTACAGTTTCTTCCTCAGATAAACATCATAGAAAGAGCCCATCATATAATCTTTGATACAGTATTTTGGTTGTTGTATCATAAAAGAAACGAAGAAAACGTCTCTTTACAAAAATAGCCTCATTTGGGTCATCAGGAAGACTTCCATAAATAGCATAATCTATAAATGAGAGCCTCCAATCATTTCTTGCATCAACATTCGTCGTTGCTGAATAACTTTGGTGAATATCTAAATTATCCTTGGTATAAAATAATTCTCGACCAATCACCGTGATCGACTTTTGGGAATTAATTAGAGTAGCAAGTGACGCTGCTAAACCGGCTAGAGCGTCTGCTTTTTTATTTTTTAACCGAGGTACATTCGATGAAGAACCCGAAGAAGGTAGCAACTATCTCAAGAGTTGCTTGATAATATGGAATAAAATCTTCATGACGGACCTCATATTCTCTTTAGACTTGACTAACTATCAACTTGGAGTCACCATAAGCTTCTAAATAGTCTACCCCCAACTGTTTGGCCAGCTAAAGTCCAATAAGTAAAGCATTATTCTCTACGATATTATTGGAACAATGATCCATAAGAGAATAGGCACGGTGGATAACCAGATTAACAGGGGATATCCACACCGCCCCTACTCCTGCTATGATGTTGCCTTTGGGACATGTTCTTGATGCTCCGTCGAAGAACATTCTCTAAATAGACTCTTTTGCTGTTGTATTAGACTCCAGTACTTCATCCGATATTTCATCATAGAGTTTAAAAGTTTCTTTTATCGGGTGAGCAGCTAAAAAATTTGCCAAAGCTTGACCTTCAACTGCTTTCTTGGGTACATAAACCATGTCATAGGAAGATAACAACATTTCTCAAGTAGCAAGACGAGAATTGAGTGCACTTGTTGTGGTCATGAGAACTCTAAGAGGGTTGACCCTGGATATAACATGGATAGTTTTTCCAGTTACATAATGATACGTCTTTTGGATCGTAAAACTTAAAGCAAGACATTCCTTCTCAAAATGATTATATCTATGCTCCGTACCGATTATCATACGACTCTGATAATAAATAGCTTGTTTATGCCCCCCATTATTCTTTTGAGCTAGCATCGCACCAAGATAATGTTTTATTGCAGGAACATACAACAAGAATGGTTTATCTACGACTACAGCCACCAATATTAGAGGATTGGTGAGATACTTCTAAATATCATTGAATGCTTCTTGAAACTTTTCATTCCAGACAAAAGAGACTCATTTCTTCATCAATTGAGTGAAGGGTCGACATCGTCCAGAAAGATTTGAAATGAATCTTCAAATATAGGCTAACCTGAAGTTCTTTAATATTATTTGGGTGACACATTTCTAGGATAGCCTTGACTTTGTCAGGATCAATATATATTCACTTCGAAGTTATGACAAACCAAAAAAATTTGTTGCTGGAAACTTCCAAAAATTACTTCGTAGGATTCATCTTGAGCTGGTGTACATGCATCAATTTGAATACCTTTTTCAAATCTTGAAGGTGATCACCCTTTGAACGACTTTTAACTACAATGTCGTCTACATAGCATTCCATCATTTTTCGCAAATGTTTATATTTTTACAAATGTTCACAAAAAATTGTATTCATGACACATTGATATGTATCTCCAATATTCTTTAGGCCAAAAGGCATCACCGTATAGCAGTATACCCCAACGGTTTAAAATAATGTATGCTTCTCATCATCTAAAAATATTTAAATTTGATTGTAGCCTAAAAAATCCGTCCATAAAGGACATACGTTCAAAGCACAAGTATTGTCAATCATAACGTCCGTAATTGGAAGAGAAAATTTATCCTTTGGACAGGCTTTATTTAGATCCCGATAATCAATGCACATACCAAATCCTTCCATTCTTCTTTATAACTGGAACAATAATAGCAACCCAATCAGGATGTTGTTCTTTCTGGATTAAGCCACTGTCTATAAGCTTTTGTACTTCAGTAACAATAGCTTCCATAATGTCTGGGCAGAAACGCCATTGTTTTTGCTTCACTAGCTTAGCATTAGAAAGTATATTAAGACGATGATTACGACTTGTGTGTCAAGCCCATGCATATCATCATAACTCCAAGCAAATACATCTATATACTATTTAATGAGCTCAAGAAGAGAATGTTATCTTCCTTAGATAGATTTTTGCTGATGAATATTGGTTTAGGCGATTCTAAGTCACCTAAATTAATTTGAACAACTTCATCTTTAGTAGGAGGCTCCCGATGTTCAAACCGCTTTTTCCATTGAGTGTCAAGCTGCTGGGCCCAAGGGTTGACTTCAAAAGGCTCAATGGAAAGATCATCATTATTCGTTTGGTTAACGGATACCATGTAGGCAGAGAAGATATATCTAAATATCGTTCCCATACTATGATCTGAATACCATGCCGAAGAATCAAAAGAATGAGAATGCGTCTCACTCTCTTCTTCATCAAAGGTCTCTGGAGAGGTTGAAGGAGTCACATATCCTAATCCAGAGCGAGTACGATGGTAATAATCTTATGGTTTCCCTTTTGGAGTCAAAATGCGCAATGGTAAATGTCGCCCCTTACAAAAGTTAAGACCTTACTGAGTATTCAAATCATAGCCCATTCTTTGAATGATATTCTTTGCTTGAGGAGTATATAGGTAAGGCTGCACTCTACCTGTATCTGGTTTGGTATCGTCGATTAAAGTCTCCTTAGGAACTTCGACTCGACCAAAAATGATCGATGTATCGCCAATCGCCCTAACTGGTACTTCGAAATATGAATCCTTGTATGACAGACATGGAGCCTCTGGGGAAGATCTGTCTTATATGTCAGATTTGTAATCTCTGAACTGAGGTTACCTGTTATGTCATCGACGCTAATGTGTCTTACAATGTCTTGTTAGGATGATCGTGGATATAGAAAACCTTTTTGTGCCATCCACTCTTCACCAGTGTTTTAAATATATAAATAAAGAGGGGTAGTCTGTACAGAATTTACAGATGTCGATCTTTCAAAGGGGTTGAAGTATATTTTTCTGATGCAATGTTGTATAAACCTTTGGATCAGAGGCCATTCGACGATGAACCATCACATTTGGTGGTGGATTAGGAGAAGGATGTTAACGAAAAGCTAGAAGAGGCATCCACTGGTCGGACCACAGAAGAACCTTTAGCTATACATATTGAAAGGCCCTGTGCAGAAAAAAAACCAGTTGAAGAACCCCTGAATATATATTTAAAAGGTCTCGTGTGGAAAGAGCCTGTCAAAATTCCACATGAAGTTCATAAAGGGGGTACTAAACCTTTTGTTATTGATCTGTGCAAGGACAAAACAAACATAAAAAAGAGAAACCTTTGGTAATTGATCTGAGGACAAAGAAGGAGGAGCCTCTGGTGACTAAAAAAGTAGAACCGTTCATCGTTTACTTTCGTCGAAGCAAGCGCCTAGTTCAGACAGATGAAGAAGAAATCATGATCCGAAAATGTTTTCCCGGAAGAAGAAATCATATACATACCTAATAAAAGAGGTTCTACTTTTGATTACTCTAAAGTTCCTAAGACTGTAGATTCTTTGCATTCACTTATCACAATACAAAGCTATTAATGCATGCATCTATGTGAGAGCGAGGACGCCGGAGGAAGAGAGTGAGAGAGTAAAATGATGGGGGAAATGAATCGGGGGGGATTTAATTTAATTAGAATTTCGTGACGTTATTATTAACGTCGCTAAATAAGTCGCAATTAGCGACGTTTCGCGACGACTAGCTCACGTAACTAATATACGTCGTTGTCACATCGCTATTTGCGTCGCTAGTAGTGACGGTTATCGACGTTTCAATTATACGTTGCTAATGTACACAATTTAGCAACGTTTCGCTAACATCGCTAAAGTTACGTCGCCAATTAAGCAGATTTTAGTAGTGTGTTCATACGCTCCACTACACAATTGAGCTGAGGTGCCTTTGGGGTGTCTCTTGGTGTCGGATCCTTTCTATTTTAAAGTAAGCATCAAAGGACCAATGTATTTGCTGCAATTGTCGGACCGAATATACTTTAAGTTCTTTCCCGTCTTGCTTTCAACAAAGGCGTAAACTCTTTGATAGTAGGCACCATTGATCATTGGCCTTTATAGAATATACCGAAACTTTTCTAAAATAATCATCAATAAAATTTATAAAATAAGAAACATCAACAATAGATTTTACCTTCAGTGGACTGCAGACATCCGAGTGAACTAACTCGAGCAACACCGGCTTCCTTGAGGATGAGTGACTTTGGAAAGACACCATATTTTACTTTCTATTAAAATAATGCGTGCACTTCTCCGATTTTATAGA
Organism: Iris pallida; assembly: GCA_029216955.1. Lineage (NCBI taxonomy): Eukaryota > Viridiplantae > Streptophyta > Magnoliopsida > Asparagales > Iridaceae > Iris > Iris pallida. The sequence continues at coordinate 13,437,138 of JANAVB010041420.1, forward strand.
CTTATCCCGAAAATCACTTTCCTATCCAATAAGTATCTCATTCCTTTCTCGCTGATATGGCTAAGCCATCTATGCCATAACTCGGTAGATGCATCACTAATTGTATCCACCTCCCATGCCCCTGTGTGTTCCATTCCATATAGTAGAGATTGGACTTTTTGCTTTCTCTAGCAATCATCATTAAACCTCTGGAAAGCCTCTACTGACCGTTCCCGAAGAGACTAAAGAATCCCTCATCATACAACTTTCCAACCGACAGTAGGTTGATACGGATATCGGTGATATGATGAATACCTTTGAGAACTAGAGTTGCACCTGTCTTTTTTCTCAAATGCACATTTCCAATAGCTATAACTTTTGACACATCTCCGTTGCTCATCTTCAACACTCCATAGTCTCTTATTGTGTAAGTGACAAACAGTGCCCTATTATGAGATACATTCGCTAAAGCCCCTAAGATCAATAGCTAATAATTTTTATCGCATGCGACGTTCATGATTACCTCATGTAGAAGCATAAAAAATACAAAAAATATGGTACATCGCCTCTATGCACCTAAAATCTGAAAGTTTCAAGATTGAAGTATTTTTTGAGGTTATGAGTTTTTAAAGAGTGAGAGTATTGGTCAAGAAGACACATAGCTTCAAGAGGGGTCAGAAAGATGCATAGCCTATTTTGACGCAAGACTTTGTCTTGTCTCATGGAAAGAAGTGGTAAGCTTTAGGAAGTGTGCGGTGCACAGACTCCAAAAAAGGTGTCAGTAATTACACCATCATCATTATTACATTTCGACAACTATAAAGGAGTAGCTTTATGTGACTATTTCTGAAATAATCTTTTGTAATATGCAGTTAAGGGCTATGCGTCTAAAGTTATTTGACGCATAGCTAATCCAAGTAAAGAGATCGTGTGCTCATATGGTAGTATTTCGTGTAGCACGTCTCAAAGCACATGGTAAGCAATACATGATTCTCGAATACGTTCACTCCCCACTAACCCCTAAGTCCTATACGCCTGTCTATTCTCATGTGCCTCTGAGACAGAAGACAGTGTATTTTCTGTACATACGTGTATAGCTGTTCTAGTGAAGAAAAGCTATAAATAAAGGACATTGTCTTCCTCGTAAAATGACATATAGAGAGACTACATATGCTATATCTTTGATAAGAACTTTCAGAGAGAGCTTTCAGTGATAAAGTTTCCTTTTCTGTCAAAAGTACATCAACAAACAGGCTTTAATAACTTTCGCATCGGACTGTCAACGGAGTAAAGAAATTGAAGTAGATTTAACTTCCATCGCCCCAATCCCCAGATATTATTGTATTCAAAATTTCTATTATGGGTTCTTGTTGTACTCTTTTTTTTACATTAGTACAAAAGTTTCAGTCCTTTTAAACTTTTTGTGTTGAAACAAAATGGCGACTCTGCTGGAGACGAAATTTCTTCACTAATGAGAAAGTGGTGGCGCAATCCGATATCACAAAGCTTGGTTCAGTTGAAAAGATGTTGGTCGTACAATTTGACCAAGCAGCATATGAAATGATGCTGTCAGACAAAGACTCTACTCTGGCCGCCAAGGGACAAAAGTTAAGCGTGCTCGTAGAGTTTAGGTCCCAAAGTCTCTATCCGCTCTTTCCAACGCCGCTGATGGAAAGGAAAAGACTTTGGCCAATCCTGGACAGAACAACACCTCGGAGGCACATGGCTCAGTGTCAACTATTACTGCTTCCAAGAAGATTTTTGCTGTTGAGACGCATAAGGAACATCATGCGTCTAAGAAGGGCTCTACCAGTGAGCCATTAACCAAGTCCTGTGCTTCCTGTAGAAAGAAGAAAATTAAGAAGGCACATACTAATTATCCACCTAATAACAGGGTTGTTATTCATGATAGAGGTATTTGCCCTAAGTTTGGGAAAAAGAATGAACAACATTTGAATTTTGGCAGAAAAAAATACTACGATGCCAAAGATTTGAGTGTTGGAACTTATGTCTCATACTTGTCCAATTAAGAGAAGAGTTTTGCCTCAGCAAAAAATTCTAGACGCATAACTAAAGAGAAGAAATTAGTCTTCCATAGACTTTCTTTTTCGACCAAAACAAATATTTATTTTTTTATAGATATAACCTTAGTTTTGATTATGTTTTGAGCTGAATGTTGAGTAGAAATTATGGCATGGCCAGCGTAGTCATATACCATGACTAGCCTATTGCCATGGTGAGGATGGCCTAGCCATATTTATGTCTCTTGTATGGAAATAAGTCAAGTTGTTTATAAAAGCTTTTGAATTTTTAGGAGACCCGGTTGCACCAAACTTGTCCGAACTTGATCCGAACCAAATCTAAACCCATGTAGACATCTAGTGCATCCAAATACCCCCATGTAGAAATTTTTTTTTATGTTTATATTAAATTTAAATTATATATTTTTATTTATGAAAGCTTCTAATTATAGAAAGTATCTAAGTACGTAATCCTAGTTAGCATTAGTCTAAACTTGACCCAAAGTCAAACCAAATTTCAATTAGGCTTGTAGTGCATCCAAGATACCCCACACAACACACACACACACACACACACACACACACACACACACACACACACACACACACACACAAAATATATATATATATACAGAGAGAGAAGGAGATTCATTATATAATAACTATCTAAATAAATCCCTAACTAACCTTAGCCAACTTACCAAACAACCTGACTACCTAACCACCCACCTACTCATTGTCGGCCCACCTAGGAGCAGCCTCTCCTATTTTCGCCAAACAACAGCATCTTGGGATTAATCGACCCCTATAGGTTAGGAAAACAAATCCTATTCACATATATATACTCCTAAAAGCTATATATATATATATATATATATATATATATATATATATATATATATATATATATATATATATATATATATATAAAATATATATATATATATATATATATATATAGATGGCGGAGCTAGGGCTCCTTGGGAGCGGGCTACTGGCCGTCCCGATGGTGGTCGGGTGGGTGGCCTGGCCGGCCGGCCTCCTCTTCCCGGCCCCAGGTTCATCCCCCGACAGAGGCCCCTTCCGCCGCCCGCGTTTTCCAGGTTGGCCGGTCGCCTGGCCGCCTCTCCTGTGGGGGGGCCTCCTCCTCGCCGGCGTCCCCTCGCCGTGGGGAGGCTCCTCCCCCGTCGACTTCCCTCCGTCGTGGTGGTTTCCCCACCCTCCTCGGCGCCGTCCTCGGCGATGCCGCGTTCGACGCAGGAAGCCTACTCCTCCACCGGGGTCGACAACTCCTCGAGGCGGTCCTCCTCCAGCTTCAGCGTCCCCCGTCGTTCCGCTCGCTGCGCCTCCCCTTTCTCCGGCAGCGCCAGCCTTCTTCACCCTGGTGTGGCCCCCCGCGTCCGCCTCCCTCCCCCCGCCCCGTTACCCCTCCGCCATTCACTACACTCGCCTCGCCCTGCAGTGGCCCCTGCTTCCCTCGTCCGGGTCGGCCTTGCGTCTCCCGACAACCGCCCCCCTAGCGGCTCTGGAGCTGCCCCCTCCCTCTTCTCCCCTCCGGTGATCCCGTCCTTGGCGGTCCCTTCCCCCCCCTTGCGTGTGGCGAGCCTCCCCCGGGAGCACTCCCAGCTCTGGCGTGGCCCTCGCTCTCGGCCTCCTCGTCATCGTCCCCGCCGCCACCCCTCCTTGGCGCTCTCCCGCCATTAGCGTCAGCCTCCGGTGCTCCCTCCGCCACCTGCCGGAGGCCCCTACCCCTCATCCTCGTCGGTGGTAGCCACCGCCCGGAGGTCGAGCCCCGCGCTCCCTCCTCCCTCCGCTCTCCGCTGCGCACGGTCGCTTGTCCCCCCTGTCTGTGGCCCTCATGCCGGCTTCGGGACTGCGCGCACCGGCCGGTCCTGCCCGGCCCCTCCGCCAGTCGTTGAAGTAGCCGCTCGCCTCCGTCGCCGCGGGTACTCCGGGTCCCTCGTCGGAGACCCCTCCGTCCTCCTCCCCCATCTCGGCCGTTCCCGTCGGGTTACGCCGTGCAGGGCGGCTCTGGTGGATCCCTCGAGCGGCGCGCTGTCCCTCGAGCAGTCTACCGGCCTGTCCGCCTCGTGCCGTGGGCCCCCATCCTCGAGCAGTGGAAGATCCCGCCCTCGGGTCCCACGCGCTGGGTTTGACCCTCGGGTCCCGCGCACTGGGGCCCAGCCACCTTTGATTTTTGAATTTCCTTTCAAAAATCATTTTTTTATTCCAAAAAAAACAAAAAAAATCTTCAGGGCCGAGAGCCCACACCATGTGCCCATTCCAGGGCAGCGCTACAGCCCACCCTTGGAACCAGTGCCACCTCCTTGCTCGTTCAAAAAAAACTATTAAGCAGTAGCAATCAGTGTTAGGACGCGTCGCGTCAGGATGACTGGCAGGGGTTCTTCCCTGTCTTTGTAGGAACTTGGGCTATCTCCCGGTTTCACCTATCTTCTTGTTTTTCAATGAAGGCTTTAGCCATTGTTAAAAAAAAATAAAAAATAAAAATAATATATATATATATATATATATATATATATATATATATATATATATATATATATATATATATATATCCTAAAAAGCTATATATACATATATACACACACACACACACACACAACCTTTCCTAAAACCTTAACCCTAACCCTAACCCCAACTAAACCCTCTCCACCTCTCTTGGCTGACCCCCACACCTTCCTCTCTCTAAATTTTAGTAGCCTTGGCACACCAGCAACCCATATCCACCATCATTTCTTCTAAAGAAAACCTCCTCCTCATTCTCAAAACCCTTCCTTACACCACATTTCACTCAATCTCTACCAAAACTCCATAAAAACTCCACCTTTTCCATAAAAACCATCAAATCTCCATTGTCATTACCTTGAACCCATCAAGAAGGAAGTAGCAAGCTAAGCACAAGCAAGGAGGTGTGTTTCTTGGATAAGAAGAAGCACAACCATCCAAACCAAAGCTTTCGGTAAAGATTCGAACTTTCCTTCTCAGATCCCCATGGCATAATTCTCTTAGATTTATGTGCATCTATTGTTTTAGAACTCATATCTTGCCATATTTTTTTGTTATTATAATCCATGTAGATTGCATGCTAGGTTGTTGATAGATTGGATTACAGTAGGACTAGTTTAAGCCTTTTTGATGCAATTATTTGAGAATTTGTTATTAATTTTTAAAATTGAATTTATATGTGTTTATTTATTGTAAATAAATTATTTCAAATCTATATTTATGGTATTTTTGTGTTAGAACTGAACCCTAAAAATATGGGCCATTAGAGTAGGTTTTCGGTTAAATTGGTGACATAGTTGGTTCATAAATAGGGGTTAATTTTGGTATTTGAAAATAATATTATTTTCTTAGTTTTAATCAGTTTTTCAATCTATTTTTATGTGAGATTTGATAGCTATAGGTCATAGACATGGTTTGATAGTATTTCGGTTAAGTTTCGGACATGACTAGTAGGTATAATCTAGACATAATGTTCTTAGAAACCCAAATCAAAAATTCAGAGGTTAAAATCAGTATAAATCATATATAAATTATTTATTTATTATATTATATGATTTATACTTAGGTCCCTGTACAATATTTTCATGTATTTCCTATATTATTGTTTTCTTTCCGTCACACTTGATTACATGTTGCTTATGTTCATGTCATTATTTTCCATGTTTCACGTGCACGTATCTTACTTGTTCTTTATGTGTCACTGTTTATTTCTTGTGAGTATTGTGATGGTATTGATAGTCCTTTAACTTTGTTCCATTGAGTTGACTTGGCTTGGATTAATTGACTTGACCTGGAATGACTGATTGACATGACTTGACTTAAGTTGACTTAACTGGACAAAGTATAATTCATTGAGACAGAGAGGACAGTCACTATGCACAAGGGCTATATGATAGTATTATGTTGGCCGATAGTTTAGATGAGCTTCGTTTGTGTTGATGATTTTATTGGCCATTAGTTTCATGATACGGTTATGATACTTTGTTGGTCGTTAATCTCGAAGGAGGTGTGATTTTGTTTATCCTGTTGGCCATTATTTTTTGATGAGCTACGGTTGTGATGCTATATGTATCTGTTAGCCCATGTGTTGAACATTATCCTTGATGTTTATGTTTTCATGTAGTTTGTCTAGAAGTAGAGTGTCGTATTTCTGTCATTTCTCTTATGCATATTTATTTACTGTTACATTTGGCATGTTACTATGTATCATGCTATGTGGTGATCTCACCAGATTTAGATAAGGTTTATCCAGGTGTAACTGAACAAGTTTACAGACCGACATCAGACAGTACCACTGCATCTGACAACATTATTGATGCTTAGCTATTGGAGCATGGACTTAGTTTATTTTATTTTCCTTTCTTTATTTTATTTCTTGTCTACTAGTAGTAGATTTGTCTCTACCGGACGTGACTTGAATCCTTAATGAACCGAATCTTTCACTTTTACCTTCTTCATTATTTATTGGACTTGTCGATATATGTTTATTACTGTGGTGGAGATATAGAAATACCTGTGATCTTTGTTGTACATGAGACTTAATGGTTTACAGCTTAAGATGCTTTCCAGTAGGTCTATCAAATTGAAATTATCTTTGGAATGTACCTGCTGGCATGCTACATGTTCCTAGTCCTATGTATTTTTGGGACTGGGTGTGACAATATACAAAAGTAGGGCTGTAAAATGGTTCAAACAGTTCGTATTCGGCTCGGGCCAAGTTCGGTTCAAAGCTCATTCGTGGACAGGTTGATACCGAGCTCGATCAATTTTTTTGTTTGAAGTGATATTCGAATCGAGTTTGATCTTAGGTTGTTCGACTCGGTCTTGTTCGCGAAAGAGCTCGAACTCGTCTCAAATTATCGTGTTATGACTTTTCTAGTATATGAAATTATTTTTATGGATGTGTATAAATTTTTTTCTTAGAAATTTTACTCTTTTTTGTTATTTATATGATGTTTAATTTATTATGTAAAGAGCATAAGTAATTCAACAAAAAAGTCTTTAAGAATTGAGGGTAACCGTACAAAAAATTTAGTGTGGCTTTGGTTCGGTCTTGGCTCGGACTCGATTCGTGTTCGTCCGAGCTAGTGAGCTAAATCGAGTCGAACTCGATCATTTCGAACCTCTAATCAAACCGAGTTCAAACACCATTTTTAGCTCGACCTTAAGCATGGCTCGAATGAAGCTTATTCGATAGTTTAGTCAAACCAAGTTCGAATACACTTTTTTTAAACTCGTTCATTCGATTTTCAGTCCTCTACAAAAGCGAGGCTGGTAGTTAAAGGCTACAGTCAGCAGAAAGGCATGGGTTTTGATGAGATCTTTTATCGATCGTCAAGTTGTCATCTATTCGGGTGGTGCTAGCGTTAGCAACCAATTTTGACTTAAAGTTGAGCAGATGGACGTGAAGGTTCCCCGGTGATGAAAAGAAGGAGTTATACATGTAGAAGCCAGATGAATTTTATGAGCAGAGCAAGCCACATTTAGTCTGCCACTATAATAGCTTGTATGGTTTGAAGCAGGCTCCGAGACAGTGGTATAGAAAGTTCGAGTCATTTACAAGAGAGCTTGTCTATGCACGGACAACTTCAGATTATTGTATTCTTGTGAAGTATTTTTTTGAGGATGATTTTATTATGTTATTGCTTATGTGTATGATATGTTATTGTTGGGTTGAAATGCCACCAGTATAGCGGAGTTGAAGCGCCAACTAGTTAGACATTTTCTATGAAGAATTTGGGCACAACGAAGACTATTCTTGGGATGGAGATTGTACAAGCATGAAAAATCTCAGCTGATAACATTCCTCCACCACAGCGCAGATAATACAAAGGCGCAGACCATGTATTAAAAGGACAACAGAAGATACGGAAAGAAGTTATGTTATTATTATGCCTACAAAGATCCAGTACAAATTCATCAAGGGTATACGTAAAAGACTAATCATATTTCTTCTACAAAGGATCGATTACAGATTAAGCAAAGCCTAGAGAAGTCTATAAGGGGTTTAGTCTTCGTCAAAGCGCAGTCCCCTTCTTTTCGGTATGCATACTAGAAGATTGATCCCCATTGAAGCGTATTCTAACTTTCTTGTGGGCGTAACCCTCCAAAAGTGCATCAGCTACTCGAATGAAGCGAGCAACTTCCTGAAGAAGCAATTGGCCCGGGTTTTCAAAAGGCGCAAAAGGTCTCAAAAGTCCAGAATGGACAGGGCAGAGCACAACATGTGGCTCTTCGGGCTGGCCATCCACCCACAAGCTAGGTTGTCAGGACCTCGAAGTCCTCCATGGCGTCGCCCAGGTTCAAAATCCTCATGAGAAGCATTCCAGCAAGTTCTAAGGCCCATCAACAGTTCTTCTACGAAGGCATAGCCCCTTTGAACGAAGGAATCCTCAACCAACATCCGACTTAGGCAAGGCCAACCGCCGCTCGAAGCTAAGTCTGGACCAGCATAGTGGTAAAGAGTGCCAAGAAGAAGACGTGACTCTTTAGAAGAAACTCCCTCTTTATATAGGGCGGGAGTGGTCCAAAATGCAGGCCACATGGTCGACGATCAAAATTATCACATTAATGGGATGAACCTAGGACTCAGCATGATGAACCTCATTAAATAAAGTTCATTCGACTAAGTCCTATACTATCCTAGGACCCCTTGAAAATCCCCAAATAGTGGTGGCAATTAAGAGGGAGTCGTTCATTAAGGAGCGGTCATTCATTGCTCTTCAAAGCCAATGCCTTCAATCCAGCGGCACAGCTACATTCCTGCGCCAACCGTAGGCCCAGACTGGTCATGTTTGTACACCACCTCAACTCCAACGGCACAGCACCCTACTCCGACCCGGCCCGTTCAATGGCCCATTTTTTCTCAGCAAAGACTTGGGAGATACCATTTGCCTCCAGCACAAGTCCGACTGCTACTCTAAAGCACAGTAAGATGGTATATCTGAAGGTGCAGCCTACTCGTCGTCCTAAAGCACAATGACTTTACAAGAAACATAGCCTACTCGTTGCCCCTAAAAGCACACATGCCTTGTTGCCTTCGAAACATAGTCCATTTGTCGTCCTAAAGCCTAAAGGTTTTACCGTCTCCAGAAGCACAGTCTCCTCGTTGCCCCAGAAGTGCAGCCAGCCTTGCCTAACGCACAGACGGCATGGTCCCACCCAATCGGTTTGCTTAAACTGCCTCTCTTAAAGATAGGATTGGGATTGGTCAAGTTGATAAATGCAGATTGATTTAAATCTCGGACGAAGATTACACAGAATCTAAATCTAAAATAAAATCCCAAGATTTGCTCGGCTACATCCGGATAAGTAAATCGGCACGCACCACGTGTCACCTCCTTCTCTTATTTTGACAACCACCAGAGATCTCGTTTGAGGGGAATCTCTGCACCTGTCATGTGTCAGTGCCATAGAAGCCCGTATCGTACAAGGATGACAGATTCCTTCATATATCGAAACCCTAATGCACATCGCATATGTGCCTCTCTTCCTATAAATAGGAGAGGTTCTCTTCCAATAACATGATCAACAAGGAGAAGAAGATCCACAGAATTATTAAAATTTTCAACTTCGGCGTCCTCCTGATCGGTAACCCTAGAGTTCCATCGAAGGCACCAGAAAGTCAGAGTAAGTCTCATATCATCATCGAATCATCAACGGAGTAAAGGATCTGCTACAGTGCTCGATCTCCACCGTCACACTTTTCCAGAAACTTTTGTACTTAGATTTCTTCGTATAAGAATCGATTGTACTCTTTATTACATTCATAATAAAAAAAGTTCGTTCAACCTTTTGTTATGTCGAACAAGATGGTAACTCTGCTGGGGACTACCTTCTCCTGACGAGAAGGTGGTGACGTAATCCGATGATGACTTGTTGGGATCCTCTCAGAAGATGTTGGTCATACGCTTCGACTAGCAAGCTTTTAAAGATCTCCTTTCTGAAGAGAAGTCGAACCCTTCGAAGCATTTCGTAAAACCGAAGAATACTTGATGGACCTGGGTGCCTAAGGTAGCTGCGACGAGCAGCACGACGAAGGAAACTGCGTCTCAGACCCTCCTCGTCGATGAAGCCCTGAAGATCCCTTCAACCGCTGATGCCAGGTCATCTCTCTCTCATCCCACGCTCGAAAATGCAGAGAAGATCACGGCTATCCTATGGCAAGCGTGACAAAAGTGCAACGCCGAAAGGAGCGGATGACGGCTCGCCCACTCGTGGAGGATGTTGCACCGGTGAGAACTTCTGTCTTCGACAGAATATTCGGTCCATCGGGTATGGCCATGTTGGATTCCGAATACTACGCATCATGTAATCGTGGTAGGTGGAGATCTATGGTAGCACTCGCCCCATACGATCAAAGTGTTACGCCTATGGTGGACCGGAGGCCCACGTTGACAGCAACGCACGCAGCTGATGGAAAGCTATACAAGACCATCCCAGACTCTCCGAAGCCTCATCCGTCGGAACCCCGTCATCCCTTGAGCACCCACACGCACTACTCAAGGCCAGGGTATGTAATCAGCGACTCTCTGATCGAGGCATACCCGAACCTCATCTACAGGAATTTGAAGGAAGAATGCCTTCTCCATATCTCTTCGACTGCACACAGCGCTCCTGTGTACACGAAGGAAGTAGAGGCATAAAGAATTCGTCTGCTCCCTACGAGCATGGGACGAGAGAAAAATCTGAGACGCAGTTGGCGTCAAAATCAAGATTCAACTGTACTCAGATTACCATTAACTGCTGTCGTTGTCAAGTAGATCCATCACCACCTAAGAGGAGGTCCGTCTTTCAAAGGCTGTGACCAAGAATTGATGAAGAAGAAGAGCCCCACGTTGCTTCATGAAATATTGCTCAGGACTCTCCATTCCAGAAGAAGCTATCCAAGAAATCCTTTTCCTCGGTTGGCAAGTCCAAATACCGGCCTAGGGGTAAAAAAAAGCATGTGCCCAAGGAAGGCGTGTTCCAACACACACGCTCCAAGGAAGGATCATCGTCGCAAGAAGACGGTTCATCGACCGCTGCACCTGCTGGGGGTAGCCAGCCTGCTACGGTATATAACAACCCTTCGTTTCATCATGATGAAGAGACGTATGTCACTGACACTTCTGCCGGTGCAAGCATTCAGAAGACCGGGGGTAGGAACAATATCGAGTCGGACGACGATCGCAACTTGCCAGTCTTCCCACAAGATGATGAGCACCAGCACTTCGAACCAGAAAGCAATAGATCTACCACCCCTTCTACTTACACGCACGTAGCATCTGTGCATATGGCGGCTGATGACAACAAAAAATCAAGCAAAAGTGCTGATCAGCAGAAACGCATTGAGGCTCTCGAAGGAAGTCTTAACGCATTGAACATATCCATGCGGACTTTAGCCTCTATCGTTCTGGAGATCAAAAAAAGATTGGTTCCCACTGCCTCCACACCTGCGACTCCGACGGTTCATGATGGATCTATTACCCTACCTATCATAAACCATGTCGCACAGTCGTCGGCCACTGAGTCGACCATCAATCCAGCAGTATCCAAAGAAATATAGCAAGTACTCGACGATTTACACGCTCGCCACGATGCCAAAGAAAAATGAGCCACACTCCTAAAGATGGGCATCCGACAGCCTTATCCTGCTGAGTGGGACAACGTGGTTTATCCTTCCAAATATAAACCACATACTATTACCCCTTATGATACTAAAGAGTCGCCCAGACAATACTTGAGGTACTTTGCCTTAGTAACAGGACACCAGCAAAAGGACAACGCCCTTCTCACCAGCATCTTTGTTGGAGCTCTACAGGGGGTAGCTTATGAATGGTTTTACAGTTTGCCCGACAACTGCATTAAATCCTTTGAAGACTTGAAGAACATGTTCCTGGAATGGTTCTATAAAGGAGGGCTGGACATGATGATGTCTACTCTCATGGACATCGTTCAGAAAGAAAAAGAGCCCGTACGAGTGTACATTGAACGCTTCTGCCAGGCTTCCCTAAGGCTACCTCCAGGCATGCCTGAGCCCATGCTCATGGATTTATGTCACAAGAATATGCTCCTTGCCATCAAACTGTGGCACAGTGCCCCCTGTACCGAGTGGACGCCCTTCATTTCTGAAGCAAACGTAGCTCAGAAGAAGGCATAGGACGCACAACTCCTATGTCTTAACTTCTCCTCTATTGAAGATAAAGGAAAGCGAGTAAGTTACATTAAAGGCAAGCAAGCTATGGCCGTCAATATTAGAAAGGATCCAGCACTCGTGAGCCCCAAGCCAGCTGAAGCGCAGAAGAAGAAACCTACTCCTTCAATGACGAAGACACTCTCGAGTTATTCGAGATGCTGACCAAGGGCGGCAGGCTGCAGCTTCCACCTCCCAAGCATCCTGACGAAGTAAAAAAGGTGTATAATCCCAAGTACTGCCATTACCACCAGTATATCCACCACCCAATATGCGACTGCTACGTCTTGAAAAGACAGATTCAACGTCATATCGATGCCAAAGTCTTCTACCACGATTACGAGGAAAAGATTGTGAAGACCAACATGGTCACGATACAATTCGGGAACTTCCCAATAGCCGAGACTCAAGATGACGTCGTCCCTATCCCAAAGGCAATGATGGAAGTCGTCAACCTTCCGCCCGCTAGGGACAATGCTCAGGGCCTCATCCCCTTCACAACAACGCAAGGTAAAGTGATGTGGGTTCATCCAGATCTCACTCCTGACATAACTGCATCAGGAGCACGCCTGGCTAAAGGGAGGAAGGTCGGGACGTGTCGTATGGTCTCTTTCTCGGTAGAAGACACCAGGGTGACCACTCGTTCGGCTCTCCAACAAGAGAAAAACTAGGCTCCTGAAGAAGAGACGCCCCCATCGGCGACCCATTCTACTTCTGATACATCATAAGCCGGACCTTTTCAACCTCTTGTTGCAGATAAGCAGAAACAGAAGGAGTTCCGCTTTGATAGGCCTCTATGAAAGGACTCGACATTTGGCCCGATCAAGCCCTACAACTTTAATATACTGGTGCAGTTGGCCAACACGCCGGCTCGGTTCTCTTCGAGCTTCTCCGGCTCTCCAAAACAACTCGGGACGCCCTCAGCAAGGCGCAGCAGAATATAGAGGCTTACCTTGCACAGGTAAAGCAGCCCAAGGAAGACCCTGTGTCATGTTCGCATTTCCATAGCGCGGTCGAGGTGATTCCTAACATCACCTTCACACAGCACGATATACGGCTAAAGAACAACCGACACAACCGACCCATGTACTACACAGGATACGTGGGTGCCATCAAGGTCAATCGCATTCACATCGACCCGGGCTCATTGCTCAGCATCATCCCTCGAAGTCTGCTCCAAGCTCTAGGGATCCCGATGTACCGTCTTACGGCATCGAATACCACCAAGAGTAAGCCTTTGGGCAAGATCTGATTGAAGTACCAAATAGGTGATCTTCATACTGAGGTGACCTGTTACGTCATCGATATGGACATAAACTACAACATGTTGCTTGGGCGGCCATGGATCCATAAATACATGATCGTCCCCTCCATCCTTCATCAGTGCATGAAGTACGTGGCCAGTGATGCGACCGTCAAGACGGAGTGTGCTGATATCGACTCGTTCTGAGGTCTTGAAGCATACTGTACGGATGCCGACCTGTACAAACCACTCCCTTGGGATGACGTGTCCAATGATGTCGATGATGAAGCAGAAGCTACAGTCTTCGCGAAAGGACCCATGAGGGTTCGACTGAAAGGGAAGCCATCTAAGACTCCAGTCCCCCTGGTCATCAAACTCCAAGGCATGGCTCCAGCACGGCCGCCTCCGACGGCATCAAGCCAGGATCCCCTGCAAATAAAGCTTTCCCAAAAGGCCCCGACACCCGCTCCAAAGCCACAGGATACTCTGGTTGCGCCTCCTGCGGTGATCAAGATGAAGCAAAAATCTCCTCTACCTCCTTCTGTAGCAGCTCTTGCCTACGAGGAATTACAAGATGACATCTACGTCGTACCGAGGCACAGTCTTTAGATGATATAATCCCTAGGGATAAAATTTCAAATTTTATTAATAGAAAGTTATCTTCGAATTACTCATGTGCGCATTGGAACACAAAGTACTTCTTAGACAACGATCTATGTACTCTACAAATGCAAGTGACAACCGCCAACCTTGTAAACCGAGTTGTCCCCTCCTGAGGCTCATACTTTCTAGTTTCGCCAAGGAACCCAGAGGAGCAACCTATCATCTTCGGTCGACTAGAACATCCGCAACGGCCAGCCCCAGAAGAACCGAAACCCGACGACTGCAAGATGCAGCTCTACCGCTATGCTACTCAAGCCAAATAAATCATCCAGAAGATGGAATACGACCTGAACAGCAACAAAGGGCTGAACTACGGCAAAGGTCGGCGACTTCCCTTACGAGCTCGTACTCCGAAGGGGAAACCTCAAAACTACTACCAACGTACTCGCCGGGGGTTGGGGTATATTACTCCCACGACCACTTCGGAGAGTTCAGAATCGGAGGCTCCACTACACTCGCATTCTTCCGACTCTTCAACCTGGGTTCTGATATCAATATAGGCCAGGACCTCCAGAAAGTATTATCCGTCAACATGGTTTCCACAGACAATCCCGCAGCGGAAGAAGATCAGGCACTCGATTTCTTCGAAGAAGAGCCCTAAGCCCAACACCTTGGCTCTCAGTAGGAATGGCATTTCGAACAGCGAGAGCCTCCCCCCAAGGACGAGGTCATCCAGATCGACTTAGAGGATGAAAACTTCCCTTAAACCCATCTTCATCAGCAAAACCAATAGTAGCTCATGCGCCGCCATGTATGCTCGCAGATCCTGGTGAAAACTTATTCAACCCTCCTACACTAAATCCTAGTAAGTAAAGCCCTCCACGTCCATATTACCTCTGGATTACTTTCTTACACCCTGCTGTGCATCTACTATGTCCATATCACCTCTGAGTAGTTGCATCTCCCGTGAAGACTTTGTGTCATCATAACCACATAAAAAATATTTCACGTCCATATCACCTCTGAAGTGTCCTTCTATAACCGTGTCTACCATGTCTATATTACCTCTGAGTAGTCACCCCCGTTATGATAATCCCAAAGTTGTGATAACTTCCTAGAATATAGCCATGTCTATATTACCTCTGAACTGTTATTCTAGTACAAGGATGCTTGCTATATCTATATTACCTCTGAGTAAAGCACCGTTTCCATGGCGATCCTCCACAGTTGTCATTTATAGAACCCTGCACGTCCATATTACCTCTGAGTCGTTCTATACCCCCGTAGATTCTATCCTTACCATGTCCATATCACCTCTGAGTAAGGAAAGTTTTTCCACAAAGATTCGGTGTTTACCACGTCCATATTACCTCTGAGTAAACTCCTTGTCCCTAATAAAGTCGTTCCCTTGTGAGAATTTATATCCTTGTATAGATTTTATAAGCATGAATATGAACAAAGAAATGAAGGCAAAGAAAATTTCATATGTGATTGAAATATGTTTGCTATTACAAAAGAGATTCTCTTACACAGAGAGAGACACAAAAAAGGGGAGAAGAAAATCAGAACTGAGAAAATTGAGTTCGAAGCTCCTCCAAGCGGCCTCTCAAGTGGTCTCTCCGGGCGTTGACTGATGCCTGGACCCTTCGCTCAACCTCCTGACGTTGGGCATATTCATCTCCAACAGAAGACAGGGCTTGATTCGCAAGGACCAATTCGGCCTAGCGATTGCCAATGTCCTCCTTCTCTTGGGCCAAAGTATCAGAACGCTGGCGCAGAAGTTCCTCCTGACCCTTCGACTTTTCCAAGTCACAGACGAAAAAAGCCAGTGTCGACTCCAACTTGCGGATCTGCTCTCGGAAAGCCTCACACTGTTTCTCCATGGCTGCGTGGTGACTGATGTTATCTTCTTCAGCATCAGCCATCTTTTCAATCTCAGAGTCAACCTCGACAAGTCGGGTGGCCAGGACCTGGCGAATTTGTTCATATTGTGATTCCTCAAAAATTATTCTTTCCAACTCTGTCGCAGTCAGGGTTGGGACACTGTCTTCCAAGTTCTGGAGCTCCTGAGCGATGTCCTCCAAACCGAATAGCAAGTCTCTCGCCACGGCAGCCTTTGCTTCATGCTCCGGGTACTCGTACAGGAGCACTAACATACCTTCCACTATATGCTAGACCTGGTTCAGCGACGGGTTATCTTGCAGAGCACCCTCTATACCACACCTCAGGGCAGTTCGAATGGTACCCAGCAGAAGCCCTACATAGTACTCTCTATCCACCTCACTCATCGAAGTCACTGGTAGAGGCACAGCAGATGGCTCATCAACAGAACCAATAATCTACGGACGTTCGGAAGGTGCGGTCGAAAGCAGAGGTACCATGGTCCTTAATGGAGCGAACGATGAGGCACAAACGGGAGATGATATCGACTGACGATCGGTTAACACCTCCGTAGACTCTGAAGCTGCAGTGAACAGAGCCGGTGCCACCACGGCAGTCGCCACCCTCATCAACCCTCATAACTGACCCCTCAACTGGACCCCAACGGTCAACTTACTAAGGGTCTCCTCTATAAGAAGCTTACAGGTGGTCTCCCCGGACAACTTAGACGAAGCCTCATGGGACGACTCTCCCACCAAGACATGAGTCATCCTTTCAGCTGACTCTACCTCTTTGTTCGAAATCGGAGGGCCCTCATCAACAGGTCCATCAGTATCACTATCAGAAAACATCGCTAGAATCTGAGTTCCGACTTTCTCCTTAACCTCTGCACAAGGACGCGGAAGGGTGAACGCCACCGGCAGTTCGTCCAAAACCGAGCCTTCAGAAAACTGAGCCTCCTCTGACCCCTCCTTATGTTAAAAAATAAGGGAGCAGAAGAGTTCCTATACAGAAATAAGAATCTGAAACAACACCAAGCACGTACGCTCATGCCACATGTTCATGCTTCTGCTCAAAGTATTCCGAGCTTGACTCAAATTTGGAATACTTTGAAGGAGGTCTTGTAGAAGCATGAAAAATCTCAGCTAATAACGTTCCTCCACCACAGCGCAGATGATACAAAGGTGCAGACCGAGTATTAAAAAGACAACAGAAGTTACGAAAAAAGTTATATTATTATTATGCCTACAAAGATCCAGTATAGATTCATCAAGGCTATACGTAAAAGACTAATCATATTTTTTCTACAAAGGATCGATTACAGATTCAGCAAAGTCTAAAGGAGTCTACAAGGGGTTTAGTCTTCGTCAAAGCGCAGTCCCCCTTCTTTTCGGTACTCATACTGGAAGATTGATCCCCATTGAAGCGTATTCTAAATTTCTTGTGGGCGTAACCCTCCAAAAGCGCATCAGCTACTCGACTGAAACGAGCAAATTCCTGAAACAGCAATTGGCCCGGGTTTTTAGAAGGTGCAGAAGATCTCAAGAGCCCAGAATGGACAGGGCAGAGCACAACCTGTGGCTCTTTGGGCTGGCCATCCACCCACAAGCTAGGTCGTCAGGATCTCGAAGACCTCCAAGGCATCGCCTAGGTTCGAACTCCTTATGAGAAGCGATCCAGCATGTTCCAAGACCCATCAATAGTTCTTCTATGAAGGTATAGCCCCTTTGAACGAAGAAATCCTCAACCAACATCCGATTTAGGCAAGGCCAACCGCCGCTCGAGTCTATGTCTGGATCCAGAATAGTGGTAAAGGGTGCCAGGAAGAAGACGTGACTCTTCAGAAGAAACTCTCCTTTATATAGGGCGGGAGTGGTCCAAAACGTAGGCCACATGGCCGACGGTCAAAATTCCTACATTAATGGGATGAACCTGGGCCTCAACACGATGAACCTTATTAAATAAGTTCATTCGACTAAGTCCTAGACTATCCTAGGACCCCTTGAAATTTCCTAAATAACGGTGGCAATTAAGATGGAGTCATTCATTAAGGAGCGGTCATTCATTGCTCTTTAAAAAAGACTTCAAAGCCAATGCCTTCAATCCAGAGGCGTAGCTACATTCCTGCGCCAACCGTAGGTGCAGACTGGTGATGTTTCTACACCACCTCAACTCCAACGGCACAGCACCCTACTCCGACCCGGCACGTTCAACGGCCCCTTTTCCTCAGCAAAGACTTGGAAGATACCACTTGCCTCAAGCACAAGCCTGACTGCTACTCTAAAGCAAAGTAAGATGGTCTATCTGAAGGCGCAGCCTACTCGTCGCCCTAAAGCACAATGACTTTACACGAAACACAGCCTACTCATTGCCCCTAAAAGAAAAGAGGCCTCATTGCCTTCGAAATATAGTCCACTTGTTGTCCTAAAGCACAGATGTTCCGTCGTCTCCAGAAGCACAGTCTACTCGTCATCCCAGAAGCGCAGCCAGCCTTGCCTGACGCACAGACGACATGGTCCCACCCAATCGGTTTTCTTAAACTGCCTCTCTCAAAGGTAGGATTGGGATTGATCAAGTTGATAAATGCAGATTGATTTAAATCTCGGACGAAATATTACACATAATCTAAATCTGAGATAAAATTCCAAGATTTGCTCGGCTACATCCAAACAAACAAATCGGCACGCTCCACGTGTCACCTCCTTCGGTTATTTTGATAACCACCAGAGATCTCGTTTGAGGGGAATCTCAGCACCCGCCACGTGTCAGCACCACAGAAGCCCGCACCGTACAAGGATGACATATTCCTTCATATCTCGAAACCCTAATGCACATCGCATATGTGCCCCTCTCTTCTATAAATAAGAGAGGTTTTCCCCCAACAACATGATCGACTAGGAGGAGAAGATTCACAGAATTATCAAAATCTCCAACTTCGACGTCCTCCTGATCGGCAACCCTAGAGTTCCATCGAATGCACCAGAAAGTTGAAGCAACTCTCATATCATCATCGGATCGTCAACGGAGTAAAGGACCGCTGCAGTGCTCGATCTCCACTATCACACTTTTCCATAAACTTTTGTACTTAGATTTCTTCGCATAAGAATTGATTGTACTCTTTGTTACATTCATAATACAAAAAGTTCGTTCAACCTTTTGTCATGTCGAACATAGATCAGCTGAAAGAGAGCCCAAACTTCTTTACTGGTCCAAAAAGATGTACATTCAACGGATACTTTAGCGTTTTGAGATGGACGGGTTAAAAAAGCAGCTCACTTTAAGCTTATTGTGGAACAGTGTCCATCTACCGAGTACGAAAAGAAAGATATGGAGCGGGTTCTGTATGCTTCAACTGTGGGAAGCCTCATGTGTGCAATGGTGTATAGGAGGTCAGATACTAATAACATGGTTGGGATGGTTTGCTGGTTTCTTTCTAATCTAGGGAGGGTGTATTATTGTGCGGTCAAGTAGATTATACGATACCTTTAGGGCACTACTAATTGGAAGCTTTTATTTGGTGGTGACGAGCCAAAGTTGGTCGGATATACTGACATTAGTATGGTTGGAGATGTGGATACGAAGGGATCGACTTCAAGCTATGTTATGATGTTTATTGGTAGCAATTTTGTGGAAGTCACAGTTGCAAAAGTATGTTGTCTTGTCTATGACAGAGACAGGGTTTGTTGTGGTGATAGATGCTTGCAAGAAGTTGTTGTGGTTGAAGAAGTTTTTGTTGGAAGTTGGGTTTAAGAAAGAGCAGTACATTTTCCTTTGCGATAGCTACAGTGCAATCATCTTGGAAAGAATCTGATGTATCTTAATCGGTCCAAGCATATTACAGCTCGGTATCATTGAATACGAGATGTGCTTGAGGCGAAGGATACAACAATTGAGAAGATTCACACGAAGGACAATAGAGCAGACATGCTCATGAAGGTTCTACCAAGGAGAAAGTTTGAGCACTGTAGAAGTATCGTTAGTATGGCGAGCTCGTCTACCTAGTTGGGAAGGGGGAGTTGTGCTGGAGTCCGGTGGGGTTTCCACCTATGTGGAGGATATCCCGGAATGTGATGAGCGTCATTCATGCGTTGGAGAAGTCCGGGGAGTTGGAGGCATCGAAGGTAGAGTTTATACCGTAGTTATTTTGGAAAACAGAGCAGCAACGATATAATGCCGATACACTGCGGTATACTACCGGTACACCGCGGTATACCACCTTCGGTATACCGTTGCTGTTCTGTTTTCTAAAATAACTGCAGTGTAAACTCCGCCTTTGATATCTCAAACTTTCCGAACTTCTCCTACACACCGATGAAGTTTGTTGCACTCCGGAGTATTCTCGATATAGGTTGGAAACCCCACCTAACTCCAACATGAAGCAGGGTTTCAAGTAAACTACAGTAGCGAGCACAAATCATTTTACGTACCCTGCACCGCGGCCAATGTTCTTTACTTATGTTGAGTAGGGTTCGAAGTGAATTTATTTCCACCATTTATCTTACATATATATTCATCATAAGAAAAACTTTGAACAGTAAAAGGAAACAAACATATGTTCAACATAAGAAAAACTTTGAAGAGTAAAAAGGAAACAAAACAAGTGCTAACAGTCACATTTTGTTGGGAAGCATAGAAAGAGGCATGTTAGCATGTGGGTTTGTTTATGCGAATTATGGAATTTGATTCTATGGTCCCCCTACGTGTTCACCAGTACTAACTGCGATTCACCAACCAGTTTTTGGAAGGGAAAGAGCCTGAAAGATTACCCCTTTCCCTACGTAAACCTCCTGTCCTGCGTGATCAGGAATGCGGACAACCAGTCCGTTCAGCGGTGCCACAAAGGGGCCGGCAACCCGGTGGTCCTCACCCTGATCATTTCGACTTTGTGCACAACTGTTTGCTACAAGTGTCAAAAAGAGAGAGGCATTTTTACTACGTATTGGAAAGAAAATTAACTAACAACCAAGGAATTCATGTCAGCTCCGCTCCTATTTCATTTGGTTTGGGTTGCACAAATCATGATGCACCAGGTCATATTTCGCTTATGACAGGGATATGCCATAGCATCGAGTTCATATATATATATATATAGGGAGCGGATCAAAAGTCTCCCTTAGAAAATCTCCTAAAAAAACCTCACTCTCGGCCGTAATTTAATGCTAATATTAATGTTAATATTAATGTTTAATGTTAATATTAACATTAATATTAATGTTAATATTAATGTTAATGTTAATATTAATTTTTATTTTTATTTTATATTAATGTTAATGTTAATGTTAATGTTAATAATAATGTTAATGTTAATGTTAATGTTAATGTTAATATTAATTTTAATGTTAAGTTTAATGTTAATTTTAGTATTTAATGTTAATATTAACATTAACATTAAATTGCGGCCGAGAGTGATGAGGGTTTTTAGGAGATTTTCTAAGGAGGCCTTTTGATCCGCTTCCATATATATATATATATATATATATATATATATATATATATATATATTTTATATATATATATATATATATATATATATATATATATATATATATATATATATATATATTGTTGGAGTGGGTGGGGTTTCCAACCTATGTGGAGAATATCCCAGAGTACGACGAGCGCCATCCGTGTGTCGGAGAAACTCCGGAAATGCATGGATCCTATTTTGGAACATATATGGTAAGAAAATATATCATTCTATTTTCATATTTACTTTGTTCATATATTTATGATTGGATCTTTCATATAGTAGCTTTCCATATAATTGGGCTTCCAATTATGGCAAGCCAATTATGAATGAATTTTATTAAATATATGATTGACACATATTGAAAGTTTCCATATATATTGGTATTCCATGTATAGATTACCAAGGGCTTATAAACGGGTGAGGCATGCTAGTTGAAAATTATCTCAAAAAGAAAAACAATAGTGTTTTACAATCTTTGAGAGGGAGAGAGGATTGTGGACTATTGTGAAGGAGAGATCGTTTCGAATAATTTTTCGACATCTCTTGTTCTTCGGAGTCCGCAATTAAATTTTTCTCTTTCAAGTGAGTTGTGGTGATCCGTGTTGGATCGGGAGGAGCTTGTAGAGAGTGTACTTTCTTTATTCCATTAGTGGAGGTTCTTCAGGGTTGGATTCCGATCGTCTTGTGGTTTTTTCTGCAAGGATTTTTCATGTCAAAAATCTTTGTGTTTGCTATTGTGTTTGGCATTTTTGGTTTGTGTGCTTTTACTCGGTTCTCTCGTAGGATTTTTTGCTTTGGGGGAACAATTTTTGCGCTTCGTTCCCACCAGAGTGGTATGAGAGCTTTGGGTTCAAAGATTAAGTGTCAGGAGTTGACAATCAAACTAGGAAGCAGAGATGAACGCGAAGCCGGTGCTCATGGTGAACCTGAACGGTACCAACTACCATTATTGGCGGAGCAAGATAAAGGATTTGTTGTTCATCAAGAAGCTGCATCTTCCAGTATTTGCGTTCGAGAAGTCCAGTGATAAATCCGATGAGTACTGGAACTTCGAGCATATACAGGTATGTGGGTACATGCGGCAGTTCGTTGACGAGAACGTGTACAACCATATTGCCAATATTGAGCATGCAAAGACGTTGAGGGAGAAGCTGGAATCATTGTACGTGAAAAAGATCGGGTAAACAAACTATTCCTGATCCGGACGATGATGGGTCTGCGGTACAAATATGGTGCGTCCATTACGGATCTCTTGAGTGAGTTCCGGGACGTGGTGAACCAGCTATCCTCGATGGGAGTCAAGTTCGACAACGAGGTTCAGGGACTTTGGTTGCTATGTACATTATCAGACTCGTGGGAGACCGTACGAGTATCTATAATCGCTTCTGCTCCGGAAGGCGTAGTCAGTCTGTAGTTTGCCAAGAGTGGGATATTGAATGAAGAGATGCAGAGACGTTCTCAAGATACTTCATTCACATCCCACCACTCAGAGGCACTAGTTTCAGAGAGCCACAGAAGGGGCAAAAGCAGAAGTCCAGGTGGTGGCAGAGATAAGAGCATAGGCAAGTCCAAGGGTCGGTACGAGTACTCGGAGTGTTACCATTGTGGCAAGAAGGGCCACATCAAGCGGAACTATTTCGCTTGGAAGATAGAGAAGAAGGGCGACAAGGAAAAGCAAAGTGAGAACACTACAGCGACATCGTCAGCACATAGAGGCGATGTGATCGTCGTAGGTGATAAGGTTGTCATGAACCTCTCCTGCAATGATAATTCTTGTCTGGTGGACTCAGGTGCTTCAGCGCACGTATCTCACAATAGGGCACTATTTGTCACTTACACAACAGGCGACTGTCGAGTGTTGAAGATGGACAACGGAGATGTGTCGAAGGCGGTTGCCATTGGAGATGTGCATTTGAGGACGAAGACAGGTGCAGTTCTTGTTCTCAAAGATGTCCGTCATGTCCCTGATATCTGTTTCAACCTGGTGTCGGTTGGAAGGTTGGATGACGAGGGTTTCTTCAATCTCTTCGAAAATGGTCAATGGAAGCTTTCTAGATGTTCGATGGTGATTGCCAGATAAAGCAAAAAGTTCGAACAGTACTATATGGAGGGGAGCGCACAGGGGGCACAGGAGGTGAACGCAGTCAGTGATACATCTACCGAGTTGTGGCACAGACGGCTCGGCCATATCAGCGAGAAGGGGATGAGCTACTTGGTGAGCAAGAAGGTGATTTTAGGGCTAAAGTCTACAAAAATGGAGAACTGCATGCACTATTTAGCGGAAAAGCAAAATAGGGTGTCTTTCCAAAGTCATCCAAGCTCAAGGAAGCCGACGTTGCTCGAGTTGATTCACTCGAATGGCTGCGGTCCTATGAAAATAAAATCTATTGGTGGTTGTCACGACCCGCACCCTAGAGTAAGGGCACGATACGTGGGTACGTCCAGCCTACGCCGCAGTGTCGGTGGTAGAACGCTGTCCTAGGTCACAACATCTAACAGTTTAAGGTAATAACAGTTATACTTCCCGAATGGGGGTGACATAACAGAATATATCTCAATCACATCTAAGGTAGAACAGGATAAGGATAGAATGATATAAAAGATGCAAGATCCAAACCACAGGAAATACAATAGAGAGAAAGCTAAGTGTCTATGATAAACTCCACTAACATCCAAAAATAATATAGATCCAAATATATACAACTCAATCTCCAATACTATGAAATAAGATAAAAATATCTATGGAGCAACAGTCTCTACAGCTAAGGGATCCGACTGGAAGTCCGGATCGCAAGTGTCCTCTAAGGCTGTCCCATAGAAAGTGTCTAAGCAGGCCTCCTCTTCGTCCTCTGTAAAATTTTTAACAGGTCCAATCAGGACTGGAACGAGCACATATCTCTCAAAACAGTTCATAGCAGGTTAGGAGTATAAAGCATACAATAGAGTAAAATACAGGAAATGTTGAGATGGAAGTACAGGAAAACAGAAGATATTTGTAACTGAAAGTAATACATGATAAGTAAAGACTGTAAGTGGCTAAGTGATTTAGAGTACAATATGGTTATGTAAAGGGCTTAGGAGCACATGAATACAACTAAGAAGCATATGAATACCTACTGGGGATAATGATCACATAACCAATTCTACTCACCCCGCCCCAATCAATACATAAGGATCCATTCAAGTTACGTTATAGGCACATGAATACAACTAAAGATACGTGAACTCATGTAATGAACAGTACATGAGGCACATGATAGTACATGAAAGCACATGAGAACATGTAAATACATGAACTAGTACGAGTACAAGGAGTACCTGATGCACATGATAAAGTACATGAATATAAAATACCCGATGCACCCGTAGAGGGATAACATCTCAGGAAAGGATTCATATAGTACTAATTCGTGAAGATACGTGTCAGCATCAAGTAAAGTAATCTAGAGCAAGAATACAGTCCAAACATGTATGAAAAGTTCAGAGAATGTACTCGTTTGCTATCTGAATGTCCAAGATGAAAGTGCTGTCCGAGGAGTGGTATCTGGCTCCTATTAGAATAGCACAAGTCATAACAAGTCCAGAATGGTAATAAGATACACTACAATGCATTCTACATGAATCTAGGTCAATCTAGGCCAAAGTCAACTCTTGGTCAACTCTGGTCAACCCTAGAAGTCAAACTAGGTCAACTAGGTCAAACCTAAGTCAAACAAGTCTATACTAGTCTAACTAGTCTATTCTTGGTCTAACAAGACTAAATAAGCCTAATCTAGACTCCAACTGACACACAGATACACCCATAGGCTAAGAGCCTAGGCTATATCATGCCTAAAACCAAACCATAAATCACATACACAAGTCAAAATATATATCTAATATATAATACACATATTGACATAGCTATATAATATAATATAGACTACACATAACATATAGGCTACCTATATGTCTACTACACATACATGTATATCTAATACACATAATAGTACACACACATATATAGAGGATACATATATGTACATCCCACATATATACATACATGTATATATGTATATACACATGTGTATAGGAATAGAAAGGGCAAGCATTCACATGTGTGTGTGTGTGTGTGTGTGTGTCAAGAGAGTGAGTGATAAACTTGTGTGTGTGAGTGAGAGGCAAACGGAAAAACAGTTAGCTAACTAGGAAATCAGTGAATGGAAAACAGGAATTTAGTGAAGGGAAGACATGACAGTGTGCAATAGGAATAGTAAAATCAGTGAAGGCCTATAGAGTGTGTTAAATGTTAAAGGAAACAGTGAAGTATTTAAAAGAACAGTGAGCTAACATTGGTTTGCATAATCCTGAATTAGTGTTAGGTAAATTAGGAAAAATCAGTAATAGTGAAGACAACCATATATCCTGAAATTAGTGTAATAACTGAGAATACTTGACAGGCTATTTCGGATCCTGGAAACATGGGGTGAATCTGGAAAAATAGGGAAATACGCTTGTGTTCATGTGTGTGATATGTGTAGGGAAAAAATCAGTGAACAATGTGAAAGTGTGGGGATTCACTCAGGTTAAAGGAAAATCTGGAAATAGTTAAACATCATTGGATTTCAGTTAAGAGGGGAGAACAACTCAGGTTATAGGAATGAAATGAACATTCAAATATAGTAAAATGAAGGAATCAATTCAGTTGACAGTTAAAGTAACAAATCAGTGGCTCAATTTAGTTCTAAAAAGAACAGGAAACCAATTCCTAGTTTCCAGCATTTCGAAATTAAACCCAAAGTCTAAATTCTCATTCTCAAACCAAAAACCAAATTCAAATTGAAATACTTCATTATATGAATCAACAAATATGTGGGAGAATATTTAACAGTGAAGGACATCAATAACACTGGAAATTAAATGTTCAGAAATGGGAAATACTAAGTATCAGTACACAATAACAGTGAATGCCATTTGACCCAATTCGAAACCAATTCCTCATCAAAATCTATTCTAATATGTAAAATTAATCTAGTATAGATTATACATCATATTTAGGTAACACAATTTAAACTAATAAAATGGAAATGAACAGAGAACAAAACTCAGTACTGTGCACGCACAGTGCATTATCCATGCAAACACGATTCCGTGTCCGACACGACACGAGGGGTCGTGTCACTTGACACATGTGATGTCAGTGGTTGCCCCAAGGTGTGTGTCGAATATTTCGTGTCGACGTGTCGTGTGCACAGCGCAATCAGCCCCGAGCAGCAGGGCAGCTACAGTGCTCGTGCACCCGCGTGTTCGTGTGTCCGTAACGACACGACTCGACACCAATACGTGCTCAGAGCAATAGAATCTCATAAGCGAGGTCACAAACTAAATTCCTATTCAAAAATATTCCTAAAAATAAATCGAAATGCCCTTTGGGGCATTTCATCAAACACATATATTCATGAACTAATACGTGTCCGATACGGACACGTATAGGACTCGAAACCTAGGGTTAGCTAGTCCTACAGTTAGGTTAGGCCTAGGGCTTCCTAGATATGCAATAAAATCAACATTTCATGGTGAGGATTAGAATTTACCTCACTACTAAAATATCATCAAATAGCGACGTATATTAGCGACGGCAAGAAAATACGTCGCCAGTAGCGACACCTATATAAGTACGTCGCAAAACGTCGCTCACCAGCGACGTTCTGCGACATCAATTTTTTACGTCGCTGAATAGCGACATTCTGCGACATAATATAAATATATGTCACCACATTGCGACGTTTAGCGACGTCATAAAGTAACGTCGCTAAGTTATTTTACTTAGGGCACGCCGCTGCCTTCTTTTCCCCCACTCTCACTCGAAAATCCCAAAATTCTCATTTTCTCCCGCCCCCAACCCCCCCCGGCGACTCCCTCCCCCTCTGCGACTCCCTCCCCCTCCGGCGACCCACTCCCCCCCCCCGGCGACTCCCTCCCCCTCCGGCGAGCTCCTCCTCCTCGAGATCCTCCTCCTCGAGCTCCTCCTCCCCCAATCCGAGCTCCTCCTCCTCTTCCTCAGGTAAACCCTAACCTAAGTCCTCTCCCTCCTCCTCCTCCTCTCCCACGGACACACACACATGGACACACGGACACACGGACACACATTGTGTCCCCAAAGACTCGTGTCCATTGGATTCGTGTCCCCAAAGACTCGTGCCCATTGGATTCGTGTCCAGTTTTGGATGTGTTGAGTTTGGTTTGTTTTTGGACACATGGTGTCGAGTATTTGGACACGAGTTTGGTTTGGACATATGGTACAGGTCTTAGGGCCTGTACAGGTAGCAGGCAGGAGACAGTGGTTTTGGGGTGTGTGTGTTTGTATAGGTAATAAGAAAGGGTTTTCATATGTGTGAGTAATAGGACGAGCAGTGTTCAGGATCAGTCAATAGGGTATAGGTAATGGCAGTGGATTGGTATCACGACCCGTACCCTAGAGTAAGGGCACGAGACGTGAATACGTCCAGCCTACGCCGCAGTGTCGGCGGTAGAACGCTGTCCTAGGTCACAACATCTAACAGTATATATCTAAACAGTTTATACTCCCCGAATGGGGGTGACATAGCAATAGAAACTCAATCACAACTAAGGAAGATATAGCACGATATGAAATAGAACTCAAGGAATAAAATAGATAAAAACAGTAGTCTAAGATAATCCCAGCAATACAAGGTCTCAGATAAAAGAATATATACAACTGATCTCCAAATAAAGAGTCTAACTAGAACATGTCTCAAGACTGCAAAAGTAAGATAAGCCTAACTAGTCTAGTCTAGGTAATCGGGATGATCTCCTCAGCTAGAGCTGGGTCCTCCTGAGGGTCCAGCTCGCAGGTGTCACCTAAGGCTGTCCCGTAGTAAGTGTCCAGACAAGCCTCCTCCTCGTTCTCTGTAATATTTTCAACAGGTCCAGTCAGGACACGAGCGAGCACAGTACATCTCAACAGATCATAGCAGGTTAGAAAATATAATCATACAGTAGAGTAAAATACAGGATCTGAAGAAATACAGTATGTAAACAAGAGAGAGAACTGTAACAGAAATATCTACTATAAATAGAGAACTAACAGTGGCTAGTGAGTCAGAGTACGAGATAGCACATGTAAACAGGACAGATTTGCACAGGATATCGAGGTGCACAGGATCTACACTACAATGGAATTGATCACACAACTACTAGTACTCTCCTGTATCCCCAATCAATACACAAGGATCTTAACAGGTTATGTTATTGCACAGGATATCACATGGGGGCCCATATAGGGTACACATGATAGTATACATGGGGGCTCCGTGAACATGAGAGTACAAGATTCACAGGAGTGCACATGTAATGAAAGCACAGGAGTACACGATGAAAGTGAAACGCATATGACACAATGTACCCGATGCTCCCAAGGGGGATAATATCGCATGAGAAGATCCATATAGTACTAATCCGTGATAATGTCGTGACAGCATCAAGTATAGTAATCTAAAGCAGGAATATAATTCTAAGCAGGATATGAAATGATCAGAGAATGTACTCGCCTGTAACTGAGTGTCCAGTATGAAATGTACTGTCCAAGGAGTGGTGTCTGGCTCCTAATCAGAACAGCACAAGTCACAACAAGTCCAGAATAGCAAAATGGAGTCCTACTATGCATTCTACATGATTCTAAGTCAATCTAGGCCAAAGTCAACTCTTGGTCAACTTTGGTCAACCCTAGAAGTCAAACTAGGTCAACCTTGTCTAAACTAGGCTATACTAAGTCTAATCAAGTCTAAACTCAACTATCTAGGCCTAACAAGTCATGCTAGACTCTAACAAGTCACAAGTCTATACTAGACAACACACAACATTCCAAGTACCCATATACCTATGCATATACAACATTATATATATAGATACTCATACTTGGATTAACACTATGTATGCCTAGGCTAAATACTATATGTATTCATATAGATATGCATCACACACAAGTACACAAGTATACACATTCTCCATAACATTTCACACACCATGTATATAGGTATAGTCATAATATAGACTGTGCATTAGGTGTCTAGGCTATATTGATAAATCTGAATTTACAAACAGTGAGCAATAACAGTGCACATGTGTGTGTGTACAATAGAGAAGTGTGTGTCAAATGTGATTATATACAAACAGTGAAGGAAGAGGAAAAATGTGTGTGTGTGTGTGTGAT
Organism: Iris pallida; assembly: GCA_029216955.1. Taxonomy (NCBI): domain Eukaryota; kingdom Viridiplantae; phylum Streptophyta; class Magnoliopsida; order Asparagales; family Iridaceae; genus Iris; species Iris pallida. The sequence continues at coordinate 13,466,748 of JANAVB010041420.1, forward strand.
GAAGCAATGTGCAGGAATCATCAATGTGACAGTGTACAGGAAAGATAGGAGAGCATGTATGCAGACAATCAATTAATGAAAAAGGCAAGAAAAACTATTAAAACTAATCTCAGGTTTAAACAAAAACTGGAATTGAACTCAGTCTCAAAACAGGAAGAAGGAATGGACACCAATTCATGTCCTTCTAAACTCAGTTTAACACCACATAATAAACACCCCAAAGTCATGTAGAGAACAAGGAAAACAGTGTATCATGTGACAGGAATAAGCAAAAGAAAAGGAATCAATTGATGCCCCTACAACTCTCAGTTTAACCTGAAGTTAACCACCATATATGAAAATGAAATCACAGTTAATATATCAGTTAATTCTCAGGTTATATGAAATGAAACTAAAACTCGGTTTTGAAGAAAGGAAAAGAATTCAATTCATGGTTCAACTCATGCTTATACCAAAAATTGGAACAATCTCAGTTTTAATGTGAATAGTCAACAAGGAATTTAACTCATGTTTACACTACATATGGAAATGAAATCACAGTGAACACTTACTGAATTCTCAGGTTAAACAAACCAGAACTTAAGGATTTCAGTATTAACAGTAATTTAACCAATCTCAAATACAAGAAAACTGGAACTTAAACAAGGCACAACCCAAGCCTATCAATTCAACCCAAATATCTCACTAATCAATACCAAATTTCAACCATAGCTAGGTAACATGTATGAGAACTGGTTTGATCCTTAAAAACATGAATTTAACAATAATTTGCAGGTTAAACATCAACCAAAATTCAAATATAAAAATCTGGAAATAGAAGGGCTAATACCATGTTTCAGGAAATGGGGAAATGGCAAATCACTAATGAAATTGATTTAAAACCTAATTACAGAGGTTGGTAACTATTATTTACAATTAGTGCATGCTACACAAGTTGTTTGTGTCTATGAAATTGGACACAAACGTGTCCACACAACAGTGCACAAGACAGTGCCTAATGTGCTGTGTCCTCGTGCACGTGTGCACGAGTCTCGTGTACACAACAGGGGTCAATCCAAAGCTCGTGTTCAAAAGCACAGGTTCACTACCTATAGGGCTATCCATAGGACACCCTGCACCGCCGTGTCGTGTCGCACAGGCGTGTCCACACACACGTATCAGAAATAAAAATACACACGATTCACAGCCTGTGCAAAACCTGTGCGGTATCTCGTGCACCCCCGACACGACACGAGAGATCGTGCCACTTGGGGAGTGTCGTGACAGATACTACCCCAACGTGTGTGTCAAATATTTCGTGTCCAAGTGTCGTGTCCAGGGAGTTCTTGCCCCCGAGTAGCAGGGGATTCCCTGTAGCAGCACGCGGCGTGTGCACGCGCGTGTCCACAACATCAAAGCGACACAGGAAGACACGAAAACTATGACACAAAGACAGGAAAGCAAAAGCTAGATCTAAAACCTATTCCCTATTCAAAAACAATAGATAAACTCGATCAACAGGCTCTCATTGGCATTCTGTCGAACACCATGTCCAGTGTTCTGATATGTGTCCAGAATGGACACGAATCATCCGACACTGGACATGAAACCTATCCAGACCTTAGGAGGACCCTTAGGGCTTCCTATTGGTGAAGACTACATGAAATTTTATTGAGATTTGAAGAAGATACCTCCTTGTGAAACTTCAATGGAAAAAGTCCTTTGCTAGCTCCTTGCTTGGTATCCCAATCAATCCTAATCAACTCCAAACTGAACCAAATCATTCATAACAGCAAGAAGAACAGTATTAGAAACTATTGTAACTAATTTGGGGATTTTAGGACCTATAATGGAATTATAATAAATTTATTTAGATAAGAACTCACCTCCTTGAAAATAGGGCTCTTCCTAAAGAAAAGAGGCAACCCTAGATTTGGGAGGGGTTTTATATGGTGGGAATCCCTATGTAGAGAGAGTGGCCGGCTACTAGGGTTTAGGGTGAGGGCTTAGCCAAAATATTGGGCCTTGGGCCAAGCTACAAAGGCTAATGTAGATTAAACTTAAATAAGGTTCTAAAACTATAAGTCATGACTTATGACTTCTAATCCTATTTGCTAAAATGACTTAAACCAAGTGCTAGGCTAGGTTAGACTTGAGTCACTTGACCTAACCATGGCCCACTAACTAGGGTTAGCTTCTAGGTAGGTCTACAAAGTCAACACTAGTCAAAAGTCAACCTAGTCAAACAATTTCAAATAATTCCTAAAAATTCCCATAAATTCTAATTAATTCTAATAAATTTAAAATACCCCAAAAATGACAAAAATATCCTCACACTAGAAATGTGGTAGTGACAATTGGTGAGCCAATATAGGTAGGTAGTGAGGTATTGTGTAATATGAGGTATAGATATATGTAAAGTATAGAGTATAGTATGGAAAAGGTTTAGGAATACATAGATACTAGAGTATGGGAAAAAGATTGATACCTAGACAATGGTATAGATGGAAAAGTGTAGTTAATTGGAAGTGGTATATAGAGTAAGTCAAGATATAGATAGGGTTAATTGGCTTATAATCTATATACATAGAGTATAGGGTTTAACGGGGTAAATTAAGATAATGACTATTTTTCAATATATGAGTTAAATATCTTAAGATATAGTTATAGTTAGGATTTTGTGGTTGGTAATGGTTAGAAATAGTGGAATTAGACTAGTTTTGACCTTGGTTGACCACAGTTAATTATTTTGATCAAAAGTTAACCAAAAGTCAATCGTCGCCTAGTTTTGACTAGAACTTGACCGAAGTTGACCAATTGACCTAGTTTGACCAGAGTATTGACTTGGGTTGACCCAGGGTTGACCAAGTTTGACTTTGACCTTGTTTGACTTTGTTTGAGTTAGTACAACCTAGTTTGACCTAGATTGCATATCATTGTTATTAGTAATTGTCCGCTACTAATGTGTCCCTAATAAGACATAATATACGAATTTGTGCCTGTAGGATAATGTGTGTCCATCTTTGCAGAATTATTTCCAAATGGATATGAATTACTACTTGCGGAATCGTTCATGGATGTACAACCGTCGTCTTGATGATATGTGTGGTGCGCGGGATGAATACATAGCGGGAGTAGAGCAGTTCCTGCAGTTTGCTAAGGCGTTCCCTCAGTACATGGACGGTACCAAAATTAAGTGTCCGTGTGTGAAATGTCATAACGTGAAATATTATCCAGAAGTAGAAGTGACATATCATTTGTACTCAAGGGGTTTTACGCCTAATTACTATCAGTGGACCGTACACGGAGAACTTGTGTCTTTAGCATCAGAGCCGGAGCCTTATGTTGGGACATATATGCATGCGGGACCTAATTTTATTTCAGATAATCATGCATACGACGACGGGTGTGTGAACATGGTTTTCGACGCTGCGGGGCCTAGTTTCGTTCATGATGCACCTGAGGAGGCACCGAACGCCGATGCTGCACAGTTCATGGAGTTGCTAGAGAATGCAAGGACTCCATTGTATCCTGGTTGTGAGGATCATTCACCGTTGGAGGTGGTTACAAGACTGTTGAGTATTAAGTCAGATTTTAACATGTCGTAAGAATGATACAACCGAGTGTTGGAGTTGATTATAGAGATCTTGCCGGCGGGTGCTAAGTTGCCTAAAGACTTCTACCGGTCTAAGAGGATGGTGAGATCGCTCTGGATGGGATACGAGAAAATCGATTCTTGTCGCAATGGGTGCATGCTGTACTACAAAGACGACAAGGACGCAGATGTGTGCAGATTTTATGGTGCTGATCGCTACAAGACAACTAGTACAGGAAGGTCTACCGGTGCAAGAAGACCGACCGATTCAATGCACTACTTGCCTTTAACGCCGCGGTTGCAAAGATTATTTATGGTGAAAGAGACGACCGAAAATATGAGTTGGCACATGTGAGAATAGATTGAAGGAGTGTTGGATCACCCATCCGATGGAGAAGCGTGGAAGCACTTTGATCGAGTGTATCCCGATTTTGCTTCAGATCTACGTAATGTCAGGTTGGGACTATCTTCTGACGGTTTTACTCCTTTTGGTCTTTCAGGATCCCAGTATTTGTATTGGCCTGTGATTGTCACTCCGTATAACCTACCGCCTTGGATGTGCATGAAGACTCAGTACATGTTTCTAACCGTTATAATTCCTGGTCCGAACAATCCCAAGAGAAACATTGACGTGTACTTACAGCCTTTGATAGATGAGTTGAATCAGTTATGGGAAGTAGGCGCTAACACGTACGAAGTTTCCAGGAAGCAGAATTTTCAGATGAAGGAAACCCTTATGTGGACCATCAACGACTTTCCGGCCTATGGAATGTTATCTGGATGGAGCACTCATGGCCGTCTCTCATGTCCGTATTGCATGGACCGTAGTAAGGCTTTCCGCTTGAAACACGAAGGAAAATCGTGCTTCTTTGATTGTCATCGGCAATTTCTGCCAAAAGATCATCCATTCAGAAGGAACAGGAATGCATTCCGTGCCGGCATTGTAGAGAAGGGTGATCCACCGCCAAGGTGGTCCGGAGCCACGATATGGGAGGAGGTTAAAGATTTTCCAAGTGCTATCGAAGATCCTACAACTGGGTACAAGTGTGATGGATTTGGTAGAGATCATAACTGGACAAAGAGGAGCATATTCTGGGATCTGCCATACTGGAGTACCAATCTGATCAGACATAATCTTGATGTCATGTATATTGAGAAGAATGTGTTTGATAATATAATTAATACTGTGATGGACGTAAAGGGAAAAACGAAAGACAATCCCAAGGCCAGGTTGATACAGCAGAATGGAAAACAGTTCCTGCCGAAGTCAATTTTCTCGCTGGACAAGGAGGATAAAGTGAGACTTTATCGGTGGATCCAGGGCCTAAAATTTCCAGACGGATATGTGTCAAATCTGAAAAGATGTGTCGATCCGAAGGAAAACAAATGACGGGTATGAAGAGCCACGATTGTCACGTATTCATGGAGAGGTTAATTCCGATTGCATTTCGGGAATTCTTACCGCAGACAGTTTGGGATCCATTGAAGGAGCTTAGCACATTCTTCAGGAATCTTTGTTCTAAGAAATTGCTCGTTGATCGTCTAGAAAAGCAAGAGAAGGACATTGCGGTAATACTATGCAAGCTAGAGAGGGTGTTTCCTCCTGGATTCTTTGACTCTATGGAGCATTTGCCGATTCATCTATCCTATGAGGCACGTGTTGGTGGACCCGTCGAATATCGATAGATTTACCCGTTCGAGCGACATTTGAATCACCTAAAAAGAAAGGTAAAAAATAAGGCACGGGTCGAGGGTTCTATTTGTGAAGCCTATGTTCTCGAGGAGATTACAAACTTTTGTTCGATGTATTTCAAGCCTCATGTTGCAACTAATAGAACGAGAGCTTCCAGAAATGACGAAGGAGATCAAGAAAGTAATGATACAATACAGAAGGTATTCAATGCTCCAGGAAAGCCATCGGGTAAGATGAAGAAGAGATATCTGAACGATGATGAGCTAAGGGCTGCGCAGGTGTATATATTACTCAACTGCGACGAGGAGGAAGTAGAGAAACTGGAGGGATAAGTAAATAATACGTCTACATTATTTTAATAGTGTTGAGAATGATACTATTACATTAATTTTTTGTTGTTGTTTTCAGCATATTTAATGATGATGTGAGGTCAGGTAGGCCACACATAACAGAAGAAGAACTAGAAGAAGAAATGAGGCATTATTTTTCATCATGGTTGAGTGCATATGTAAGACTTGAGAACTCTGTAATGACCTTTCTGTATATGCACTTGATTGAGAATGAGCTTAATTGCTTCTTTCGTGGTATTTAGGTCCTCATTACGATATAGCTTATCAACAGGATGAACTACCTCTTGTAACAAATATTATAAAAGTGGACACGACGAAAGTTCCTCATTATACATCTAATTGTGTAGAAGAAGTAGAATTATCTGAAGAGGAAGATACAGATGAAAGTGAAGATGTAGAGGAGGAAGAAGAAGAAGAAGAAGATGAGCTAAACGAACTAGATGAGTCTGCATCAGAAGAGGATTAAAATCTGTGATGTCTATCATATAAATATGTATTTTTGTAATAATAAATCTGTGACACTTTAGTGACGTCTATCATATAAATATGTATTTTTGTTTTATTGTCATATGTTATTGTCATATGTTATTATCAGGTATGGCTGGACGACGCAGAGCATTTCGCATCCGGCAGCCCCGTCAGCCTCGGCGTAGGAATGGAGGGGGCAGTTCCGTACCCTCATCTTCATCTCCGAGTACGCCATTGTACCATTCTGTTCACGGTCCAGTATCGGGACAGGGCAGTTCCAGCAGGTTGTCGACTCCTCCCTCGTCGTCCAGCCTTCCTGATCCCGCGTCCAGCAGGTTTCCGACTCCTCCCTCGTCGTCCAGCCTTCCTGATCCCACGTCCAGCATCCCTGATTCCCGTCCAACATTCCTCCAGTCGACGGCTCTATGGGGGGAGCCGACGCCGAGCATATGGAGGACGGCGATCAGACTGATCCTGCCCAGGCAGGAGATGAGAGCGACCCTCCATGCGCTCCCCCGGACGAGACGCGTATGGAGATTTGGACGGACGGACCTATGAAGTAAGTTAATTAATTAATATATATTTCTCAAATGATTATATGTACATATATATTCATGAAAAATTATTATTGTATAGATATCGGCCTTCTGTAGTACAAAGACAACTGGGGACATTTGTGAGGCAGAACTATGGTGGGGCTTGGATTAACTACTCAGATGCTCCCGCAGATAGGAAGGCCTTTTGGTTCGCCCACTTCAAGGTAAATTTTTTTTTAAAATTTTAATAATCATTTGTGTATATTATACAACTTTTGTATTTTACTTCTTGTAGAGGACCTATTTCTATCCACCACACCGGGCGGCGAGGATCGAGGGCCAATTTTCTGCCGTCGTAGCCAAGCTCATCCGTGATGCGATCGATGACCAGAAGCGTCGTGATATCTCCGAAAGGCTGATCCAGGGTTGGATTATGCCAGAGCAGTGGACTGCGATGAAGGCTAGATTCAGCTCTCGCAGTTACCAGGAGCGGTCTGAGAAGGCCAAGGTGGCGCGGTCGAGCGCCGGTAAGTGGTGTGGTGGCTCCATTCCGATGACGGAGTATTTTCGTCGTCTGGTACGTTTCCTATGACGGACATTAATTTATATATAGTTCGATAGAATGTTTAATACTAATAATAGATAATATATTTTAACACGTCAAGAAGGGTGAGGACCCGAACATGGTGACCGTCTTCCTGGTCACCCATCGGAGGGCTGGGGAGTTCATTGACGAGAGGGCGACGCAGGCATATATATGTTCTATTCTTTATATTAACTGACTATAATTTAGAAAACAGGAAAATAGATATCAATATAGACTTTAGTAAACACTTACACGTTAGCAAACATGTTCTAGGCCGAGTTTGTTCGGCTACAGAAGGAGGCGGCTGATGCTGCTGCTGCTGCTAGTGTGCAAGCAGAGGGAGGGGCTGGTACTTCCTCCCAGCCGCCTGCAGATCCATCGCCGGACGAGCTCTGGATGACCGCCGTTGGCGGTCTTCAGAAGGGTACGTACTACGGTACGGGATCCTACGACGCGTATTTGGCTTCGGAGTCATCCCGGGCCCCATCTGTAAGTGCGCAGTCTCCGACTACGCAGGCGTCGTCACGAGCTGAGGATGTTCGTCGTCAGATCGAGGAGCTACGTCGCGAGTTGCAGCAGCAGATTTCTGATGCGATCGAGCGACGAATCGACCCTCCGATCGTCATCGGACGATTTGATGCGGTCGAGCGCAGTATACAGGAACTGATGAGTCTGCATCAGGCTGCAGCTGCCAACTTACAGACGCTCACCGAGTCTACGCAGCGCACAGAGCATAGACAGGTCGAGCTGGAGGGAGCACAGAGGAGCATGTCTGCCTTACTCGTTGACTATACTGATAGGGTGGTGAGTACCCTTAATGCGCATGGTGAGAGACTGCGGTCGCTGGAGCAGATACGTCCTCCCGGTCCATCGACGGTGCCGACTCCAGACATTGCACTGCCTCCTTCTGCCCCTACGGTGCAGCTCACCCAGGAGCAGTATGAGTACATGCTATCCCATATGCCTGACTACAGGGGTCCGTAGTGATTTTATTGGTTTTTTTATGAGTTGTATGTATTGGCCCTATGGGCAAATTGTTTATTGGTTCTATTTGTTGGTACACTTGGTGGGAGACTTTTTTTCATCTTCCATTTTTATTTGACTCTATTAGATGTTTGTGAGGATGTGTGTCTGTGATATTTACTTTGCACTGCCTCCTATTTTTATTTGGTTATTTACTTTGTGATATCTGCGACGGGGATGACAAATATACCTACGCTGGGTTATAAGCGATGATCTGATATACAAAGGAGGTGCTGCCAAAATTTTAAAAAAATATATTGTGTATTTTTGTTATGATGTGTGTCTGTGTTTACAGTGAATGTGAAATACAGTGTTCGGAACCATCGACAGTTTCGATTACTGTTGTGTGTGTTATCTTGGATAGAAATAGCAACAGTTCAGGGTGCACTTCTGAGAGCTTCATTTTCACGTCCTTCACTTTCTCGGGACGTCGTAAAGGTTCCCGAGAAGGTGAAGGACGTGAAGAGGAAGCTCTGAGAAGTGCACCCTGAACTGTTGCTCTTTCTATCGAATATAAAACATAGAACAGTAAGCAAAACTGTCGATGGTTCGAACACTGCACTTCACACACACTGTACACACAGACACACAGCATAACAAAAATAGATATTTTATTTTTTTTAAATTTTTTTAATTATTGCGATGTATAGCGACGTTCTGCGACAGACTGCGACGGATGGTAGACGTCGCTATACATCGCTCATTAGCGACGTTACGTCGCTAGACGTCACTAATTTACGTCGCTACATAAGTCGGTAGGCGTCGCTAATCTGCCCACGTGGCTGCCATGCCAGGTCATCATATATAAAGTTTACTGCGTCGCAAGTGGTCGCTTTACGTCGCAGGTTTGGCGACGTATGACTACGTCGCCATCTGTCGCTAATTTTGCGACGTCTAGCGACACTAAAGATTACGTCGCTAATAGCGACGTTCGGCGACGAAAGTGGCATCTGCGACTTGTCTATAAGCGACGTCCGATTTTCGTCGCTAAATACGTCGCAAATTGAATTTAGCGACGTATTTTGGTTATTTAGCGACGTCTCCTGACGTCGCTATTTGATGATATTTTGGTAGTGCCTATAGGTTTGTAAAGCTCAAAAAGCCCCAAATGAGAATGGTTCCTCAAGCTTCCAAAACTCTCCCAAATTATTTCTCCCCTGAAATTTCTCAATAAAATAGCAAGTAAAATAAATTTAGAGCCTATTGCAATTGGTTTGGGTGGAAAAGGAATTGAAATGAAATTTTTAGGAATTAATGAAGATGGAGATTCACCTCTTTCTAAAACTTGTAAATATTCCTAATGGAGACTAGCCCTAATTTCTAGGAGCATTAAATAGATGGGAATCCCTAGGCTAGTGGCCGGCCATGGGTTGGATTGGGCTAGGGTTCACTAGGTGTTGGGCTTTGGGCCTCTAAGGCTTTAGTCATAAGTCATGACTTGTGAAACCACAAGCCATTTTTTATTCAAATCAAATCCTAATTTCTCCAAATAAATTCTAATGGATTAATTATCACTAACTTAGGTCAAGCTAGGGTTCCATAACATAACCAAATAGTCATGACCTAGGTTAGCTTCTAGGACAGTCTCCTAAGTCAACACTAGTCAAAGCCTAGTATAGCACAAAATCAAAAATACTAAAAATCACTGAAAAATTCTAATAAATATAATTAATACTAATAATTCCAAATAATTCCAAAATTTTAAAAATGACCAAAATACCCTCGAGCTAGAAAAGTGGTAGTGACCGTGGTGCTTCTTATTTTGTGACGTTTATTGATGATTGTTCCAGGAAGGTTTGGGTCTATGCCTTAAAGACCAAGGATTAGGTGCTGCCCACTTTCAAATATTTTCAGGCCTCTATTAAAAGGAAGACAGGCAAGAAGCTGTTATGTGTTCGGTCCGACAATGGTGGCGAGTATATTGTTCCCTTTTATGCTTATTGTAGAGAGCAAGGGATACGACACCAGAATACTCCATTAAAGACACCGCAGCTTAACGGTATAGCGGAGCGCATAAACAGAATGTTGATGGAGAGGGTACGGTGTTTGCTTTCAGAAGCAAACTTGCCGGACAGCTATTGGGGTGAGGTCCTTACACAGCTGCTTATGTTATTAATTTATCTCATAGTGCTCCTTTGCAGGGTGATGTGCCTGATAAAGTATGGTATGGCACAAAGCCGTCATACAACCACCTTTAAGAGTTTGGTTGTAAGGCCTTCGTACATGTACCAAAGGACAAAAGATCCAAGCTTGAGCCGAAGATGAGGCGATGCGTCTTTGTCGGTTATGGTCGGGATGAGTTTGGCTATAGACTCTACAACCCCGTGGAAAGAAAGCTCTACAGAAGCAGGGACGTGGTATTCGTCGAGGATCAGACCATGACCAACATTCAGGATTCTGAGAAGCCATCTGAGATCGAGGAATTGCCGGAGTTAGGGTCATTTCGCTTCGAGCAGTTTCCAGAGGACATCACAGAGGATCCAGTTATGAGGGAGCCGGTACATAGAGTTGCTCCCAACCTTGATCATCAGTCTACTGATGGTGTTCAAGGTAACCCTTAGGAGGATGAGCATGCCGGGGAGGTAGTTTCTGAAGAGGAGGAGGCGGTTGATATACAGCCAGCACCAGTGGTTCCGTTGAGAAGGAGCGACATAGAGCATCGACCATCTACGAGATACTCACCTGATGAGTATCTGTTATTGACTGACGGAGGAGAGCCCGAAAGTGTTGCAGAGGCAATGGACGACGAACATAGACAGGAGTGGATGGAGGCTATGCAGGAGGAGGTTAATTTCTTACAAGCCAACTCCACTTATGATCTGGTGCGGTTGCCAAAGGACAAGAAGGCTTTGAAAAATTGATGGGTTTTCAGAACAAAGCAGACAGATGATGCTACTCGCCCTCGATACAAAGCAAGGCTGGTAGTTAAAGGCTACGGTCAACGAAAGGGTGGTGCTAGCATTGGCAGCCAGTTTTGTCTTGGAGGTCGAACAAATGGACGTGAAGATGGCATTCCTCTATGGTGATCTTGATGAGGAGTTGTACATAGAGAAACCAGAGGAATTCTGTGAGAAGGACAAGTCACACTTAGTTTGTCGGTTGAAGAAGAGCTTGTATGGTCTGAAGCAGGCTCCAAGGCAGTGGTACAGGAAGTTTGAGTTATTTATGTGGGAGCATGGTTATGCACGGATGACGTCGGATCACTGTATATTCGTCGGGTACTTTACCGAAGATTATTTTATCATTTTACTACTCTATGATGATGATATGCTATTAGTGGGTTGGAATGCCACTAGGATAGCAGAGTTGAAGCGCCAACTGGGCACAGCCTTCTCTATGAAGGATTTGGGCGCTGTAAAGACTATTCTTGGGATGGAGATCAGTCAAAAAAGAGATTCCAAGTTGCCACACTTGTCCCAAAAGAGCTACATTTACCGGGTACTTCAGTATTTCGGGATGGATGGGTCAAAGAAAGTGAGTAACCCCTTGCGGCTCACTTTAAATTCACTGAGGAGCTGTATCCATCTACCGAGGACAAGAAAGAAGATATGGAGTGGGTTCCATATGCTTCAGCTGTAGGAAGTCTCATGTATGCTATGGTGTGTACGAGGCCAGACATCGTTCACGCAGTTGGCACAGTTAGCAGGTATATTTTCAATCTTTGAAGGGTACATTGGAGTGCGGCCAAGTGGATCCTACGATACCTTCAGGACACTGCTGATCGGAGACTTTCCTTTGGTGGTGATGAGCCAAAGCTGGTCGAGTATAATGACGCTGATATGGCTGGAGATGTAGACACGAGGCGATCGACTTTGGATTATGTGATGATGTTTGTTGGTGAAGCGGTATTATGGCAGTCGCGATTGCAGAAGTGTGTTGCATTGTCGACGACAGAGGCAGAGTACATTACGGCGATGGAGGCATGCAAGAAGTTGTTGTGGATGAAGAAGTCGTTGCAGAAAGTGGGGCTAAAGCAAGAGCAGTATAATTTGCTTTGTGATAACCAGAGTGCCATTCACCTTGTGAAAATTAGACATTTTATAGTCGATCCAAGCACACTGAGACTCGGTATCATTGGATACAGAATGTGGTTGAGAAGAATGATGCGACGCTTGAGAAGGTCCATATTGATGATAATAGAGCGGACATGCTCACGAAGGTTATACCAAAGAAAAGTTTAAGTACTGCAGGCGGATCATCGGGATGACGAGTTCCTCCACCTAGTTGTGAAGGAAAAGATTTGTTGGAGTGGGTGGGGTTCCCAACCTATGTGAAGAATACCCCGGAGTGCAACGAGCGCCATCCGTGCATCGGAGAAGCTCGGGGAGTGCATGGATCCTATTTTGGAACATATATGGTAAGAAAATATATGATTGGATTTTCATATTTACTTTGATCATATATTTATGATTAGATCCTTCATATAGTAGCGTTCCATATAATTGGGCTTCCAAATATGGCAAGCCAATTATGGTTGGATTTCCATTAAATATATGATTGATGCATAATAAAAGTTTTCATATATATTGGCCTTTCATGTATAGATTACCAAGGGCTTATAAAAGGATGATGCATGCTAGTTGAAAATTATCTCAAAAAAGAAAACAATAGTGTTTTGCACTCTTTGAGAGAGAGAGAGAGAGGATTGTGGACTATTGTGAAGGAGAGATCGCTTCGAATAATTTTTAACATCTCTTATTCTTCGGAGTCTGCAATTAGATTTTCTTCTTTCAAGTGAGTTATGGTGATCCGTATTGGATCGGGAGGAGCTTATAGAGGGTGTATTCTCTTTATTCCATTAGTGGAGGTTATTCATGGTTGGACTCCGATCGTCCCGTGGTTTTTTTTTTTGCAAGGGTTTTCCACGTCAAAAATCTTTGTGCCTACGATTGTGTTTGGCATTTTTGGTTTGTGTGATTTTATTCGGTTCTCTTGCAGGACTTTCTGGTTTAGGGGATCAGTTTTCGCACTTCGTTCCTAATGTATATATATATATATATATATATATATATATATATATATATATATATATATATATATATATATGTATATATATATATATATATATGTATATATATATATATATGTATATATATATATATATTGGAAGAAGACAATTTTATTGAATTAAAAACCAGCACACAAAACAAGGCCACTGTTCCGGGTCCCACAGAAAGGAAACCCGGATTCAAAATTTCGAAACAAAATTCGAAAACAAACGTCCAAACAACGCACAAAGGCGGGAGGAGCCCACGTGGGGGGGCACGTGGGTCAAACGCGGGGCCCGAGGGGCCCTGGTCCAAGCACGCTGGCCGAGGAGGCCAGGCCTGGCACAAGGCCCGAAGGGCGCTGGTCCCGAGGGGGCTCGGGACACTGCGGCGGGAGGGCCCAGATCCTCCGGGAGGGGCGGACCTCCGGCGAGAGTGGCCCAGGAGCTGCGGCGGAGGGGAGGGCCACAGCGACGTTCGCAAAGACCGAGGCGAAGAGGACGGGAGCCCGGCGCACCGTCCGCAGAGGAGGGGGGTGGGGGTCGTCCGCTGTGGAGCCGACAGCGGGGGTCGTCTCCGGCGACGGCGGGAGAACGGAGGAATAGGGAGGACGAAGACGAAGGAAGGAAAGGAGACGGGGGCGTCCTCCGGAGGCCGAGAAGAGTGGCTACGTCGGAGGGACCAGCCAAGGGATGGTTGGCGGCCTCACGTGCACACCTGGGTGAGGAAGGGAGCTCGGCCGGCGGGGGCCGCTCAACGGCAAGGAGGGGGCCCTCGAGCATGAGCCGCAGTGAACGCCGAGGCCCGGAGGGAGGCTGGGCAGCGGCCAGGGGAGGGAGGCCAATCGGCAACGAGAAGGGTGGGGGGAGCGCTCCGCAGGGGGCCGAGGGGCCACGATCGTCCAGGATGGGAGATCCGTCGCCGGCGGAGGAGACAGGGCGGCAGGGGGGAAGCCCCCTGGGAGACGGGGGCAGGGGAAATTGGGGGGTCCGCTCCCTGGGACGACCACCGAGCCTCTGGGGCAGGCGAGGGGACCGAGGTGGAAGAGAGGGGCTGGGGGCAGGAGGGCTCCTTGTCCGCCGGAGAACGGTGCGGGGACGGGGGCCTGGGTGCCGAAGGAGGAGACGGCCACGGGAGGGGGCCTCTTGAGCGCTGGGCAGGCGGGTGGAGGTGGGGGAATACCGGAGGGGGGCTCCCGAGGCGAGGTCAGCAGCTACCGAGCCGAGGGGGGCGAGCTGGAGGGGGTCGGGCGCCGGGAGGGCCGCGGAAGGCGGAGGGGGGGACGAAAGGGGGGTATGGAGAGGGGGGAAGGGGGGACCCAAGAGGGATGGGAGCAGGCTGACCGCCGGGGGGGAGGAGAGTGGCGTCGTAGAAGACGCCCGGAACGACGCCGTTGGCGGCGGGGACGCCAGCGCCGGCGGGGCCGAGCGGAGGGGGAGGCGAGCCACGGAGAGGGGAACCACGGGGGCGAGGCCATCCATAGCGGCCATGCTGCGCAGGGGCAGGGGGGCCGCCAGCGGCGTTCCGATGCACGCCGGGGAAGAGGGAGGGACCCCTCGGGCCAGGAGCTCTCATCCCTTTATATAATATATATATATATATATATATATATATATATATATATATATATATATTTTAAGGAAAGCAAACTTTTATTGAAAACATAGGCCTAAAATGCCGAAGCCTATACAAGTAAGCGCGCGGAGTGCACACGCAACCCAACAAAAAGGGGGGAAGAATCGGCCTAGGCCAGGGTCTCCCAGAACAAGTTGGAGACATGAGAGCAGCGCCTCCTCACTTTGAAGCATTGTCTGATGACTTCTCTGAACAGCTGAGGAGGGGGAAGTTGGTGTCCTTCGTAACGGAACTTGTTCCTGTTCTTCCAAAGAACCCAGATGCCAGCGGCTGCTATGATCTGATGCCCATGGGAACGGGACCAGGAGGCCAAGAGATCGTAGAAGCCCCTGGTCGGTTGATCCATACTAAGCCTCTGATGAAGTTCGTCCCAAGTGCTAGCGGCCAGCTCCCCCAAAAAAAGGACGTGCTCGGCAGATTCCAAATTGGGCTCCTCACAGCAGTGGCATCTGGAGGCGAGGCTGAATCCCCAAGATCTGATGATGTCGTCCGTCGGAATCTTACGGCAAAGAGCACGCCAGATGAGGATGGACCATTTGATGGGGATGCAAGCACGCCAGAACCTGGCATATACCATGTTCGGCATCCCGCTGCCTCTGGCAATACGTCTAGCGGAAGCCAGACTGAATGTCCCGCTAGGGCTAGGGGACCATCTCCAAGTGTCGGACGTGTCGGAGATGTGCAAATTCGTAGCACGAAGACTGGTGGCCGCCGGATGACCAAGCCAATCTCTGACCTTCCTCAAATTCCAATCGGGATTGCCCTCCCAAAGGTCTCTGATGGTGCACCCCTGAGGAGTAAGAATGTTGGGCTGAATGATATCTGCTCCTAACCACCTCTCCCGACAGGCCAGGGAGCTGCCGTCCCCCAACTGGAGACGGATCAGAGGTTCAGCGGTGGTGCGGCCCCGAGTGATGCGTCGCCAAGAAGGCGAGGATCTATTGTTAGTGTTAGCCTCCGAAAGATGGAAGAATCTGGAGTATCTAGCTCTCATGAACTTCGTCCATAAGGAGGTCTCGGTGCGTAACTTCCACCAAAGTTTTAAGGAGCAAGCATCCACGATGTGGGCGAGTCTGCAGAAGCCTAGCCCACCATCTCCAGTAGGTTTGGCCATCGTCTCCCAACCGGTCCAGTGATGTTTGTCTATGCCGTCGCTCTGACCCCAGAAGAACTTGGCGAAGAGAGATTCGAGAGAAAGGAGCACCTTCTTAGGGGGGAGCAGACGGCCAGAATGTACATCGAGATGGACGATAAAACGTGTTTAATGAGAATCGTTTTACCTCCAGGGGATAGGGTAGCGTTGTGCCAACCAGAGATGAGTTTGCGGATCTTGTCAGCTAGGTGCTCGTATATGCCGGAGTTGGCCCTACCGTACACCAGCGGGCAGCCGAGGTAAATGAAGGGGGGTATGCCGTTCTGAAAGAAGTCTTGTTGGTGAGCCGGGTAGAGTGTGTTCTGTCTGCTTTGTGATGAGTGTAGATGACGCTCTTGTTGTTGTTAACACGCTGACCCGAGCATCTAGTGTATCTGGCAATCCTGCTCAAAACGACCTCAATCGTATATATATATATATATATATATATATATATATATATATATATATATTGAAAGAAATATATATTGAAATATATATATATATATATATATATATATATATATATATATATATATATATATATATATATATATATATATATATATATATTTCAATATATATTTAAATATACATATATATATATATGTATATTTAAATATATATTGAAATATATATATATATATATATATATATATATATATATATATATATATATATATATATATATATATATATATATATAAAATATATATATATATATATATTGAAAGAAAAAAAAAAAAAAAATATATATATATATATATATATATATATATATATATATATATATATATATATATATATATATATAAAATATATATATATATATTGAAAGAAGGTAATTGTGGCGAACGATCCCGCTGGGAATCGATCTTCTGACCACTCGGGCCACATTCATCTCTCTTAACCACTAGGCTAGAGGTCATTTGCTCATATATGTGTGTGGATCAAGAGCTTCACGGAAGTTCCGTCGTGCCTCGACTATTTAATCAAGCGTGCGGGAGAGAGGGGGTTGGGGGAGGGAACGGTTGAGACATGACAGTACTTTCGCGGGACTTTTGATCCACATCCCTCTCTCTCTCTCTCTCTCTCTCTCTCTCTCTCTCTCTATATATATATATATATATTTTTTTTTTTTTTGATCCACATCCCTCTCTCTCTCTCTCTCTCTCTCTCTCTCTCTATATATATATATATATATATATATAGACTAACGAGACAGTTGGGTGGTTGATTTGTAACAAAAATGCTATTTGGCTCCCAAAATATTTGGGTGATGTTATCTTCCATTATGTGACATATGACATCGTTGCTGACATGACAAAATTTAATATTAAAACTAATATTAAAATTAAAATTAGTATTAAATTAACATTAGGATTAACCTTAACATTAAAGGTAACCTTAACATTAAATTTAACATTAATATTAATATTAAAAATTAATATTAATATTAATATTAATATTGATATTAACATTAGCGTTAACATTAACATTAAAAAAATTGGATAACTAATTTTTTGGGTTAAAATTTGTCATGTTAGCTATTATGTCAGCTGCCATGTCAGATGCCACATAATGGAAGATAGCATCACCCAAATATTTTGGGAGCCAAATAATCTAATTGGATTTTTAATAATATGATTACTTTATATTTATCATAATTTTTATCTTCATGTTATACTATTACAGACTAGTACCAACGTGATGAAGTCCTTAGAGTCGATATGGAATTACGATAAGATAGCTCTCGTATGAATGAAATATCTGAACAAGTTTCGTGCTTAAAATTTCTACACATTTGTTCACTAAGTAGGACATTTAGTTGATCAAGATGGATGGATACACTCTTTGATGACTCATATGATGAGTATGACAGCTCTCATAAATCATGCAATATGTGAAAGAAACTTAAGCAATAGTCTAAGTTCCCATTAGAGAATGAGTTTAGTGAATGAGTAGAGTAACAAATCATGTCAACAGTGAACACTTCCTCGTTATAGTTGTATCTTTTACTTGAGATCGCCATTTCTTGTGTGCATGCATGCAATTGCACTTTGACTCACTAAAGTTTCTAACCATGAATCACCTTGGAGTAGTCATTAGGTGTAGAGAATATTCATGAAGATGGTGATTGACAAATAAGGAAATTTTCACTCTTAGCACATGCTTAGGAGAGAATTTCTAATGTAATGCTTGAAAACAAAAACAATTATGCTATTTAGCCCCCAAAATTTTTGGATGATGCCATCTTCCATTATGTGGCTGACATGTCATGTTTTAACCCCAAAAATTAATTATCCAAAAAATTTATTGTTAATGTTAAAGCTAATACTTGTTAGAAATTTTATTGTACCCTGTCGATTCATGAGATGAAGAACATAAATTAAATTACAGAAGCGTACCTGAATCCATTGCTAGGCTTGATGGATCTTGAAGCGGTCGTCCTTTTATGGGGTTCGATCTTCCAACTTGCTACGACCCTTAATGACAAAGTTGAATCCAAATTCTTTGTCCCTCTCTTTCTGTTGATGGGGATGCAGAAGAAAAAAAAGAGAAAACCTCTCTTTTGGTGGCCGTATAAGTTGGGAACCATAACCTTAATGAACACATATATTTATATGTTTTGACATTTCTAATTTGGCCCCTCATCAAATTAGAATTATCTCCAGTATCTACACATTAATTCCATGACAATTATACCCTTAAGCCAATTTCCAAATAGATCAGTTTAATTTGGCTTAATTATTTAGATAGCCTAAACACAATTAATTTTACATGTGTGGCCCCTTAATTATTGAATAATTCCAACAATCTTCCACTGGACCACATATGTAACCTTATAATTGTGTTAACCTTAGTGAGCTCATAAATTGTTATCTTAATCCTTAGGGTATATCCGGACAATCTCGTCCATTAACCATATCAACGTAAGATCAAAGCGGCCTTCGTCACATATGCGTAACTAAACCATCAATGGTCACATATACCAATATAGCTAAACGACATAGATCAATCATGGATGCGTAGCATAGAAATTACATGCAATGTGATCAATACATGTCTATTTCCAACTGGTCCTCCTTAACTTTAATGAGATCAATACTTTAACATAATGAAAACAGAATGAACTGAATTTCCATATATCTGATCAGATAAATATCCAAAATACTTTAATACATAAATGTGTCCAAAACCAAATAGCACCCAAATACATAACATACAAACTCCTACTATATTGTCATATACTTGATTGAGATAACACCCATATGAACAGTATGCTCATGAAAGATCCTGGGTTATAATGTTTTTGTGAGCGGATCCGCTAAAATGGAGTTTGTCAAAATGTGCTATATGAACACTTTAACCATTCTGAATTATTTCCTTCACAACTAGAAACTTTATGTCTATATCCTTGACTTATACAAGTTTCTGTTGTTATTGAAATACATTACTGCTGATTTATTGTCACACCATAATTTAAGTGGTCTTTCAACACCGTACTATAGGCACAGCCTTGTGACAAAATTTCACAACCATATTTCCTGAATAGATGCCCCACAGCATGTTATAAACCTTGCTGCCATGGTGGAAGAAATTATGAGTGCTTGTTTGACACTCATCCAAAATATATCTCCATTAGTCAGCATAACCTGATGTGGATCTCCTACTGTGTTGGCATCCAACAAAATCGGAGTCGGAATACCTTATGATCTCCAGAATTATCCGATCTCCTACAAAGAGCATATAATTTCTTGTTCTCTATTAATTACTTAAGTAATTTGGCTGCTACCCAATGATCCATCCATATTTGCTTAAATATCTGCCTAACATCCTAATATGCACGTAATATCCTGACGCGTACATACTTGAGCATACATTAGACTCCCAACAACTGATCATGAAGGAAAAATCTATTATATTTTCTTAATTTCAAGGCTATTCTTTAGGGCACTGATTGAGACTGAACTTATCTCCTTTAGCGATTGGGGTGTCACCTGGTTTTTCCCTGAATGCCAAATCTTTTAAGCACTTTATCGATATAGCTCTTTTATGATAATCTAAGAATACCTCGAGAACGATCTCGGTGTATTTGAATTCCTAATACAAAAGAGGCGTCACTAAGATCTTTCATCTCAAAGTTATTTGATAGAAATTTTTTAGTGTCATGCATTATGCCTGTATCATTTGTGGCAAGCAGTATGTCATCAACATACAAAACCAAAAAATAATTTTACTCCCACTGAATTTGCAATCTTCAACAACGTTAACCTCAAAACCAAACGAGGTAACAACTTGGTAAAATTTATAGTACCACTGACGAGAAGCTTGCTTGAGTCCATAAATGGATTTTGTCAATTTGCAAACCATATTATTTGGATCTTTCGACACAAAATTTTCTGGCTGTACCGTATAAATAGTTTCGTCAATGTTACCATTGAGAAACGTCGTTTTGACATCCATTTGATGTAACTCAAGATCAAAATGTGCAACATGTGCTATAATTGTTTTAAAGTAGTTTTTCAAAGATACCGAAGAGAAAAACTCTTTTAAATCAATCCCAAAATTTTGAGTAAAGTCACTAGTTACAAGACATACTTTATACTTCTCCACATGACCCTTCGAATTCTTCTTGGTTCTAAATGTCCATTTGCAACCAATGGATTTCATACATTTTGGTAATGGGACAAGTTCTTAAACTTTATTGTCTTGTATGAACTTATACTCCTTATTTATTGTATCAATCCACTTTGAGAACTGGAACTTTCCATGGCCTGACGAAAGTTGATTAGATCATCTTCAAGTATCCACAGTCTTCCTTACGTTCCTATAGAAATATGACAATATTATCCAAAATTATATTTTTCTTTTCTCTGGTGGACCATCTTAATATTACTGGTTCTTGAGGTTGTTGAGTTTGTTCCTTAGGAATAATTACTTTATCTTTAATGGGGTGCCGCTACGTTATCGTTGTTAAGGTATCTCAACAATGACTTATAGAAGTAATTCAACATTGTCTTATTGAGACTCCGAATTCACTTCTTGATCATGACAGGTATAGAATCCTACACATCGTCAAAACTGATAGTAGGAATCGTAATTGATTCATTCTCAAAGTCAATGATCCTGAATTTACTTCTCCTCCAAACTCAACATCCTCAAAAAATATTACACTTCTCGTCTCAAAAAAAATTCTTAGTGTGGGATTGTATAATTATCAACCCCTTGATTTGTAGCATAACCAATAAAGTAGCTGCTTACAATTGAACTTTGGTCTGTATTTCTTTTACACATTAATATAGACATTAAAGTCTATAAAGTCAATAAAATCCAAATCTCATCAGACACAAGTCATTCAACTCTATTTCTAGAGATGTGACTTAATCCTTATGTCATAATAAGGCTAAAAATATTTATTATTAATTTTGCGTTTAGTACCACATGACTCCACTTGCAAGATTTCATTGTTAAATGTAATAATTTCAAGTGAATATAGGTTATCATAAACCTTAAGGGAACCGTTACCAATAATATTTGAATTTAAAGATAGACTAAACTTATTGTTTCCAAATGAACAATGGTAACCAGATTTGTCCATTAAGGAAACTGAAACTGAATTTTGTCTAAAAGACGGTACAATAAAGTGTCTATCAAATCCAAATAATAATCAGTTCCTAAAAATAACCTAAAATGTCCTATTTCATCCACTTCTACCGATTTATCGTCACCCACATAGATGTATCTTTCACCATCAATTGGCTTCGGTAGCTCAGACAACCTTGTCTATAAACACTAATGTGGGTAGTAGCTCCAGAATCTAACCACCATGTGTTTTTAGGTACTAAATCTAAATTAACCTTAGAACATACCAAACTTAGAAATGTATATTTCGTTATACGCCATGTGTGATACTTTGTATATTTCTTCCTTATGTGTCCTGACTTATCACAAAAGAAAAACCCTTAGTTTTATATTGTTGTTTCTTTTGACCTGGACCCTTAGCAGCTACTGTATTTATTTATTTTTTGCCCTTAAAGTTTATCCCATTAAACATGAAAATTAAAATCTTATTGGCAGATATTTTAACAACATTAACTGTAAAGAGAACAAAGCAACAAAAACAAACATGCTCTAACAAATAACCAAAGCGTAAAATATAGTCAAACAAATTCAAATAATGGTGAACCCCATCTCAAGATACCTAGTACATCATTAATATCAAGTCTTTGGACAGTGATATTAACTGTAAGTTGTATTCTTGGTGTAATGATCAAACATTGACAATAAGTCATGTCAAATAATAAAGCCTATCTTTGGATCGGGTTATTATTCACATGTAAACTGTATAGTTGTCACACATTTATCACAACAAGTATGTGTACAATTTGGCCAAGTATTAACCTTCTTTTGGGCCGGCTAATACTCGCATGAATTTACACACACAAACATCCAACATCCCTCATAGACTATCTACGCAAGAGAGATCACTTTGGCGACATCTTGTTTCAATGGGTCTATTTAGAATATTAGACGACTATTGCTAGTCACAAAAGGCACCCAAAAAAAATTATGTTGACTAAATTTTACAAAACTGAATCATGTCCAAAACTTTATGTACATGCATATTTGAACATTATAACTCAAATAAAAATAATCATGATAACTATCATATTTGCAATAAAAATTGCCAATAGTTTGTATGATAGTTACTACCATTACAAAAATTTTCTATCCTTATTCCAATAATTTAGATCATTAAAAAACTGTTAATATTCCACAAGTCCAAATAGTTTGAATTTTACATGTCACAAATATTTTCATCCAGAACAGAAGTTGTAATAAGGACTCAACTGATATTATTTTGAACCTAGTGCCAAGAAAAGCTTTAAACCATACTGATGCTTAATTAGGACTTTCTGCATTAATGATTCCTTTATATCCGAAACTTGCCACTACCAAGATACCGAATTCTTAGTATCTGAAGCTAGAGAAAAATTTACAAAAAGATTACTGGTAGCAATCAGCAAAATCAAATGATTTGTTTGTAATTATTAGCAAGCAAACAATAGAAATCCACCAATCCATAATATAAAATTTCACCGAATACAAATAAGTCTCCAAACTCGATGATGAAGACTCATTCTGTAGTATACATAAAAAAGCACATGTATTCTTTCATGCTTTACCATTGCAAATTCTATTATTTGGAGTATGCATAAAAAAACACACACATAACTTTATAGCTTATATCATAGAACAAGAAATGAATAATGCGGCCAAAATTTAGATAACAATCCGTCAATTAATGGTTATATTTTTCTCAGAACCATAATGAGAAATAAACATATATTCCTTAATCAACAATCATCAGGCATGCATCCAGATAATGGCCCTATTTATAAAAGCTTAAACTTTGAGTAGAATCCCACCCATCAAAGAACATTAATTATACAAAAAATTATTCCAATTTCACCTAAATATAGGTTTGAAATCTGATCAGCGCCTCAAAATTGTCAAAATATGAGAAAGAGGAACAACTACACACGAAAAGCTTAAATTTTGATGAGAGACCATCAAAGAAATCATTAATTCCTTCAACTATTAAACATTTTGGTCAAAAAATCAGAACCCTAAATTAAATAAGGTCTAACGATCTATAATTTTTTTTAACACTAACAAAAATTGAATCTGAACCTTCAAACTCATGAAACAAACAAGGAGGCTTTGATACCATTTGTTAGAAATTTTATTGTACCCTGTCGATTCATGAGATGAAGAACATAAATTAAATTATGGAAGCGTACCTGAATCCATTGCTAGGCTTGATGGACCTTGAAGCGGTCGTCCTTTTATGGGGTTCTATCTTCCAACTTGCTATGACCCTTAATGACAAAGATGAATCCAAATTCTTTGTCCCTCTCTTTCTGTTGATGGGGATACAGAAGAGAAAAAAGAGAAAATCTCTCTTTTGGTGGCCGTATAAATTGGGGACCATAACCCTAATGAACACATATATTTATATGTTTTGACATTTCTAATTTGGCCCCTCATCAAATTAGAATTATCTCCGGTATCTACACATTAATTCCATGATAATTATACCCTTAAGCCAATTTCTAAATAGACCACTTTAATTTGGCTTAATTATTTAGATAGCCCAAACACAATTAATTTTACATGTGTGGCCCCTTAATTATTGAATAATTCCAACAGTACTAATTTTAATTTAATGTTAATATTAATTTTATTTTTAATGTTAATGTTAATTAATGTTAATGTTAATATTAATATTAGTATTCTTGTTAATTTGATATTAATATTAATATTAATTTTAAAGTTAATGTTAATGCTAATTTTTATTTAATGTTAATATTAATTTTAATGTTAATGTTAAAGCTAATATTAATGTTAATGTTAATTATAATGTTCATGTTAATTTGATATTAATTATAGTTTTAATATTAATTTTAATTTAAATATTAATTTAAATGTTTAGTTTTGTCATGTCACCAGTCATGTCATATGCCATATAATTGGAGATTGTATCACCCAAATATTTTGGGATCCAGTAGTATTTTTGAAACAAAAATGCTATCTGTATCCTAAATTTTTTGTGTGATACTATCTTCTATTATGTAACATATGACTTGGTTGCTGACATGGCAAAGTTTAGCATTAAGATTAACATTGAAAGTCAGATTTTATACTAAAATTAATATTAATATTAAATTAATATTAACATTAACATTAACATCAACATTAAAATTAATATTAACGTTAAATTTGACATTAATTTTAACATTAATATTAATTTTAACATTAACAATAAAATTTAAATTAATATTTACATAAATAGTAAAATTAGCATTAACATTACGTTTAAAAAATTGGATAATTAATTTTTTTGGTTAAAATTTGTCATGTCGATGCCACGTAATGAGATGGCATCACCCAAATTTTTTGGGAGACAAATAGCATATTGCGCTTGAAAAAGCTCTTGCCAAAGTGAGATGAAAATAGAAACAATTTCTATTGTTCGTTATTTGATTTATGAATAATCGACCATGATTAATAGTACTAGATATCTGTAGATTTGATCATATAAATATTTCCAACCTAGATGGGACTTTGTTTGACGACAAGACTTTATTAAAATAAAAAAGATCTTTCTATTCCCTACTATTGGATTGCACGGTAATTGAATACATAAATGTTCTTAGGCCTGTTTGGTAAGAAAAGAAAATTGTTCTTTCCTTTCTTTTAGGAAATTTTAATTCCTATCAAAAAAAATTCGGTGTTTGAAAATGCCAAAAAATTGGGAGAAAATGTGAACACTTATGGTGGGAAAGTAAATACTTGGGTGGGTGGAGGGAACCATTTTTTTCCCATATTTTTCTTTCCGTTGAGATTTACTTTCTTTCCTCCTCCATTCCTTTGACATCCAAATATATGAAATAATTGACTTTTCTTTTCCAACGTCATGATTCCGCGAACCAAACGAGGCCACCCTCACACCATATGTTAACCATGATGTTACTACTAAAAGTCAACCTTGGTTTGTAAGAAAGAGTCCATAAGGTGTTAGGGACTTGGTCAACCAACTGGTTAACTAAGTCCGAGTTCGGTTGTCCTGTATCCTGATTGGGTCATAAAGAATGGGCTTTGGATTTTTGGATGTTTGGGGTATTTGAGGACTGGATTTGAATATGTGGACTGATCAAGGAATAGATTGGGTAGGCTATTTTATAAGTGAACTTTGTAGCTGATCCATGTGTCAATCTCATTCAACCGTACATTTTTTCTACACACAATAAATTGAAAATACATAAGAACATAGAAAAATGTCTTGATCAGCAAAGACTCTCATTGAGTGTAGCATCATGATGGTAGTCATTCAACAATAGTATCGTACATATATATTACTTGTGTATATTGAACCAGAGTTTAAGTCGGTTATCAAAATCAGGTGTGACCAGACCAATGGGCCAACAATCTTCCTCATTTTGATAATTGACAAACTCAAGTTGATACACCAAATAATATCAAGAAAATTGGAATAATTTTACCTTCCTTGATAATGGTAACTTTCTCCCATTTGTCATTGTAGCAAATGTAAGTTCCCCTGCAAACAAAGAATACAAACAACAACAAAAAGAGTGAAGCGAACCAAAAACAATGAGATAACAACTAGAACATATGGCAAGTAGCATAGTACATGACATAAAAAGAGAACACTACTAACTATAGAGTGTTTTAAACATAGACATACCGTATAAGTAAAGTCTGATACATAATCAAAGTGCATAATAAAAAGAAACATGCACAACTAAAAGAAAAATCACCAAACTAAAGTGTCACTATCAAATAGTGATATCAAACAGCAGTAACTCAAAATGACCAAAATGCCAACAACAACTTCAAGTAGTATCGTCACCAGTCTCGGCTGACCGGTTAGGATCATAATAGGTAGATCCAGGAATGAAATAGCGATGAGGCTCTGGATCCTCATATCTTGGGCCGAAAAGGTGAGGGTGACAGAGATAAGGAATAGGACCATTAGGTGTATGAGCCAGACTCTATTGTACGTCAGCAATAGAGTTCTCAAGAACCTGGACCTAGAGAGTAATTCTAAAATTTGTCTGACGGTGATGCTCTAGATCAGCTTTGTAACACTCATCCTCAAAATGAAAGCGCTCACACATCATAGAGCGAATCTCATAAAGTGAGGCCAGGGCCTCAGCAGCAGCAGAAAGAATAGCCGGAGGAGGAGTTCGTGCACGAGCATCAGGTTGGACACTCATCACCGACCTCATCAAGATGTAGGAGAACAGCAATATGAGGAGGAGGTCGGGTCCTACGGGCTCGAAGGAGGCAGGAGGGTATGTCATCAAAGGGGCCGGAGTCCAAAGGAATGTCAAACCTAAGAAAGATGATCGGTAGATACATCCATATAGTAGGTTGTGTCTTTCTTGCAACAATTTACCATAGCTGAGATCATAGTCCTTGGAAGATTAAAAGGAAAAGCAAACTGAATATGGTAGAGATATGACATCTCTAAGTATGTGATCTCGTTAGTAGATCCCGTCTTAGGCAAGATAGATTAAAAAATAATACGATGCAGCTCGTAGAAATATTGGTTCAGGTACTTGGACATGAAACATCCGAGAGATCTAGCAAACGGATCGCACATAGCATCTTTAAAAGTTCGTGTGTCATATTATTATCAAATTTGATTTTGGTAATGTCGACAAGAGCATCTGCATTATTGGAAATCTGAAGCATCTCAGTCAAGTCAGCATCATCAAATTCAATATTGATGTCGCAGACAGATGAATAAATAGTTCCAAGAGAATGTTGCAAATTGCAGTAAAACAACATCTGAATAAATTGGGTTTACAATTTGAACAAGATCACTAAATCCTAGAGCACCAAGAGTAGCTAAATATTCCAAAAAAATAGTAAAACTAATGATATTACCCAGGCATATGTTCCTCTTTTTAAAGTCATCAAACCGTGAACATTAAACTTCTAGATTTCTAAATAATGCATTATTAAAATCATCATCATCATGAGGAGGAGGAATGAAAAGAGATTGAAATGGATCTAAGATGGATTGGATGATGAGACTTCATCTACTTTCCTCTTTTTATTTCGAAATTTAGGAGCCATATAGAAAAATTAGAGAGAAAGTAAGGATTATACAAATAAGATTGATGAATGTGGAAAAAACCTAAAAGATGCACAAATCCTCAATCCTTGGGCTTGGAAACCCTAAATTAGGTGAAATCTAGGGTTAGGGTTTGATATTCTAGGGTTTGGAAAGGGTGTTTTGGAGGAAGAAGATGAAGGGGGTCGGCGGCTCTCGGTTTGGGAATAGTTCGATATGAAGAGAGGTAACTTAAAATAGTGGGGCTTGCTCTTGGATTGGTTCTAGAACCAAGGAACCGAGTTCGGCCCGAACACAGTCAGAGTTCAGTCCAAGTTCGATCTCCTTGTTTTTAGAATAGCATATATTCAGTTATGTACTTAAAATGAGTTAGATAAAATTTATAAAATTTTAAATTTTAACTATCTTGGATTTGTTGTAGGGACCGGATACTAGCTAGCGGTAGTCCGAAGGCACTTGACACCGTGTCACTTAAGGCTATTTACGCTTGTATAACAAAAGGGCCTTCAATTTATACCCAAAATAATCTTGATGTAATTTTATTATTGAACTAATACCAAGTCATTTATCGAACATAAATCATTATGCTTCCGAGATAATATCAAGAATGTCTAACTCACAACGAATAAAATTGAAGCAGTCCTTGGCTAATGGCTTTATGAAAATATCCGCTAGTTGATGCTTTGTGTCAATAAATTCTAGACAAATATCTTGGTGTTGTTGATGATCATGAAGAAAATGATGACGTATTTTTATGTGTTTAATGCGTGAGTGACATACTAGATTCTTAGTTAAATTAATCGTGGTAGTATTATCACAGAGAATGGGTATGTTTTTGAAAGATAAATTATAGTATTCTAAGGTTTGCTTTATTCACAAAATTTGTGCATAATAACATCCTGCAGCGATATATTCAGCTTCAGTTGTTGATAATGCAACAGAAATTTGCTTCTTGCTAAACCAAGAGACTAAAGCTTTTCCTAGAAAATGACACATACTGCTGGTACTTTTACGATATACTTTGCATCCAGCAAAATCAGCATCCGAGTAATCAATTAGGTCAAAGGATGTAGTTTTAGAATACTACAATCTGACAGTAGAAGTACCCTTAAGGTATCGAAAGACACGCTTAACTGTTTATATGTGTGATTCCTTAGGATTGGCTTGATATCTAGACATATACAAACACTAAACATAATATTTGTACGACTAACAGTTAAGTATAGTAAACTGCCAATCATACCTCGATAATTACGCTAATCGATCAATTTGCCACTATCTTCAAGATCAAGCTTGGTTGATGTAGCCATTGGAGTACCGATAGGCTTTGCGTTGTCGAAGTCAAACTTCTTCAGCAATTCCTTCATGTACTTGGCTTGATTGATGAATGTCCCTTATGAATTCTATCTGATTTGCAGTACGAGAAAGTAGTTGAGTTCTCCCATCATGCTTATCTCAAATTTACTCTACATACACTTAGCAAACTCTTGACAAAGAATTCACTAGTTGAACCAAAGATTATGTCACCAATATATATTTGCATTAATAAAATATTATCATCAAGAGTTTTGATAATTACAGTAGTATCAACCTTCCCTTTTGAAAACCCATTTTCAATTAAAAAGGTACTTAGACGATCATACCAAGCTCTAGGGGCTTGTTTGAGTCATTATAATGCCTTTATAAGTTTGAAAACGTGATCAAAAAATTTGAAATCTTCAAAGCCAGTGGGTTGTTTTACAAAAATCTTTTCTTTTATAAAACCATTTAAAAATACACTCTTGACATCCATTTAAAAAAGATTAAAATCATGAAAATATGCATATGCACAAAACATGCGAATGGACTCTAGTCTAGCAACATGAGCATATGTCTCATCATAATCAATTCCTTTTTCTTGATTATAATCCTGAGCAACTAGACGTGCTTTGTTGCGGACGACTTGCCCATCCTCACTTAGTTTATTTTGGGATACATATTTGGTACCAATTATAGAGTGACCAACATGTTTGGGAACAAGTTCCCAAACTTGGTTCCTCTCGAACTGGTTTAATTTTTCTTGCATGGCACAAATTCAAAATTCATCATTAAAAGCATTTAACTACACCAAAAAAGACAATTACCAACGGTTATTACCGTGACAAATAATTTTTGTCACGATAATAATCGTGACAAATTGACCGTGACTAATTACTGTAACGGTTTCCGTAACGGTTATTACCGTGACGAAAAATAAATTTTGTCACGGTAAAAACCGTGACAAGTTTCACCTTTGTAACGGTAATAACCATTAAAAAATATATTTTTTCGTTACAATTTTCCAATCTTGTAACAGTTATAATCGTTACCAAAAATCTTTTATTTTCGAAAAAATAGCATGAATATATTTTCCATGAACATATAATATTCAATATCTTTCCAATGTAAAATAGTTAAACCACTGCAATTAACATTATAATACAAAGTTACTGTCTTAGCTCATTATATACATGGAAATGGAAATTACATATTTAGAAACTTACTTTAGCTCATGAATCTTCCACACTAAACAATTGCATATGTAATACAAAGTTATAAGCACTTTGCATGTAAAATGCTACAGTGCTTCTGAGGTTTGGCATGTGTTGGTCGATAAATATGCAGAACACATGCAGTCTTCTTGAGGCTTCTTCGGGATCTTCATGGTGGTGTTTGCATGTGATCTGTTACAAGGATATTGATAGTCGATTAGTTGTATAACACGTCATCCGTAAAACCAGCCTCCCACTGCCTTCCAATCCATTGCATGAATCAAAACATAAATATATAAAGTATTGGATATTCAACAACATTATGTTCACTATTCTGTTACGAAATAAGGATACCTTATAACAAAATTTTAGCCTTCTTGGAATAGGCTCAAGACATGTGAATGTAATATTGAATTAAAAAGCTTGATTAAAAATATGGAAGGCGATTCGTATTGAGCTTACATTGTTTCCTATATATATCAGGGGAACCATTGTCGAACCATATAGCTTGACTCCCTGTTTGCAGTGGGCATAACAAGATATTATGAACATGCATGTAGAGGATTTTCATTCACTTTCCTTTCACAAAATCAACCTCTGCTGCTCCATATTCCACAAAACAAGGGAAAGCACACATGCAACTGAAAGTAAACTTCAATATTATTTAGTTTTAACTTAACTTCTTCATGTTTCTACTTGCAACTAAAAGTTGTGCGACAGAACAAGGGAAAGTACACATGGACACCCCAAATTGGCGGTGTGTGCATGTACAGTTTCCATATAATGTCATGTCAATGCAATAGAAAGTATCATATGATGGAATTTGTAACTACCAGTACTTGTAAATTTTAGTCATTTGACGAAGAAAATACCCCATACTTCTCATTTTTTGTGATGGTATTTAGGATATGCATAACACCCTTGCTAGCCCCTAAGTGAAAAAAGACCTGGATAACTGCAGTCAGTGAAAACATGAAGAAGTTAACTACTAAACTTTTCAATTTCCAAGCCCTCCTCATAGTTGGAAAATGAACTGAGTTTCGAATTCAGTAAATACTTCAGGTGCTTGGAAAAGCACTGAACTTTTTGTATGTCTTCCTATATATCTGATTACAATTCGAGAAATAAAAAAGATAATATCATCGACAGGTACAATATAAATAGATTGTATTCTCAAAAGTAATAAATCACAAAAGAGATATTGTTAGAAAACCTAGATTAAAAAATATACAAGCATATATCTACATCATTCTGCATCTATACTCAACTTGCAATTCATCAGGTAGTAGTAAGAACTAAGAAGAGGAAACGGGGCAGTATGAATGAACTCATAAAACATGGGATTGAGTAATATAATCTTACTGTAGAGATCATCAAACTAGATGAATGATTTCAATAGTACATCATAAATATGTATGTTTTCAATGGTACATCTGTATTCCTCTCCTCGGTACAATACTCTGTTATGACCCAAGGAGAGAATAAATAACAAACAAATAAGTGACTCACTTTATTACTTGTATAAAACATTACTCGTGGAAAATAACACAAAAAGAAGAAGAAAAAAACCTAAGAAAAATGCCTGAAGGTAAGGGGTGGATTCAGCCCACAATGACCAGGAACTCTATGACAGCCATCTTAATCCTCGTATTCCTTATCCCCACCTCACAATTGCAGAACCCCAAGTGAGCCATGCTCCAAAACCTGACGTAGCAATTGTGTCACCAGCTTTCACCCTACTACTCCGTACGGCTTCGTTCAAAGCTAAAAGAATGGATGCAACACTCGTGTTCCCATAGTTAGCCAGGTTTGATATCACTTTCTCTGATGGGATCTGTAGCCGAGATGCAACAGCATCTAAGATCCGTTGGTTGGCCTGCAGAAGGGCAAGAATTTGAACGCACCTTGCTTAGAAAGAGGACTTTGAAGTTTGAACGAAAAAAATCTAGCAAATACCATATGGCTGCACGGCAGCAGGCAATTGTGGAATTTAAGGTGACATGAGAAGTTCGTATCTCTAAATTCATTTTTGAAGTGGCCATAATGTGTGCAAGAACATTTGAATTTTGGAAAGAGGGTGTACAACTTTTTATCTTATCAAAGAAGGCATAGAGGCACACTTAACATGACAGTAAGGCTTCTTTCTTGCATCATATCCGAGTTAGAGTCATTAAACCACCTCCCCGTATATATGGGGATAAGGTGCAGTACTATATTCCCACAAACATTGTCATGCTTTTCTTCCAGATATTTTTTGATAAGGGTTTAAAACCTACTAACAAGAAAATCTGTGACTTCAAAAGACAACGTAGAATATTCTAAAATTTACATAAGGTCTTGGGTAACCTTTGCCCTTTGAATGAATTCATTTGAGAATGGAGGATATATACCTTATAACGAGACAAGTCATAATAATAAAAATCTAAAAAAAGTTTTCTAAAATTTAATCATGTTAGATGCAAAACTCCAACTAGGTAAAGCAAATCCTAAGCAACAAACCATATCTGAAACAATGTAGATAAAGAAAATTCTAAGAAACTCTACACCTTGGGAAAAAAACATGCCCAACTTATAACAAACTAAAGATGAAGAAGATTATAACAAACTAAAGATGATGAAGATGTGAGCTTTCCAAATTCTCTAAAAAGTCAATAATAATGCTTATGTGGTGGATTTGTGTGAAAATTTATCCACCTCTTCTACTTTCAAATTTATTGACTTGTCCCGATATAGAATGATGCAGCATTATACCCAAAAGATTGCTCAAGCACGAGTTATTTTAAGTGAGGGAATAACGTAGAGCAAGGACTTGATTAACAATATTCAGACAATGTGTTTCTAGTCTAATCCTATGCCCCTTACTTGATCACACAAAACCCATGCCCCTATTACTATGGCAGGTTGAGGTGTTATATGACAAAACCCTTGGTCCGTGTGCACTGCACTTGGTCCACTTGTCATAGATTAAGGGGCGAGCGATAGAGCAAAGTATCACTCATCGCTGCATGGTCATATGTAAGTTTTACTCAGTTTGACAATTAGAACACTGTTTAAAGCATAATCCAGTACTCCATAAGTAAGAATAAGAGAATGTTATAATTCTCCTTATACTGACAATTAAATAAACAAATGCAAATAGAATAGATATAGTTATCATGATGATGATGAACCTTCATTTCCTAGCCTTCGTTACCTCTTTTGCAAAATCAAAAACCCACAAGCTTTTCTTTTGCTAAGGCTAAAAAAATGACATCCACCTATTCACATGAAAAAAGAAAAAAATAGTATATACCAGTTTTTCCAGTATGAAATAGAAGATATAGCAGTATTCTAGAGCCATCATTATTCCCACCCCCTCAAGATCCCTTTGAGTCAAACCAAGACGCAAATCTACACATTTAAAAAGAAAACAAAATTAGTCCTAATCCATCTATGGAACTTGACACAGATTTGAAAATGGTAATGAAATATGGTTACTTTGACTTATCGTATCTGGCCTTCGTCTCCTCTTGTCTCTCTGCGGCGTCCTTCGAACCCTAGCCGAGAAGCAACTCGCTCTGCTCCATGTCCATGTCCGAATTCCCAGAAACCTCGCCCTCAGAGCTAATAATTTCCATGTTCAGAACCACAATTATCCTGCCACATAACAACTTTCAGAATGAGATTGAATATAAGGTTCCCAGGCACTCTTAGGGTACAATAGACCAAAATCAAAATGACTTAGTTATGTTGTAAAGAATGCACAGATGACTTCAATATTATAATAACTCAACTAAAGACTTTGACTTTGAGATTAACAATTTTTGCATGTATGTTGCTTCTTTGATCATTCAAATAAAAGGAAAATGGCTCATAAACTCAAGGGAAGGTGAATATCATACCTACAGACTTACAGTTCTGTAGGGTGCTAACGCTGTACTCACAACGGGTTATTTCTTGAGCCAACCTCCTTTCATAAGACTATTGAGTTGGGAGGCAGCCCAACACTGTAAAGGATATGTAAGAAAGCAGGACCTGGTAACTGCTCCTGGTAGCCCGACCAAATAGGCCTCACATCCACAACCTGGACCTCCGAATTCAGGTCCAGGTTGTCATCATTCACCTTCGTCTCCTCTTGTCCCTCTGCGGTATCCTTCGAACCCTAGCCAAGCAGCGACTCTTTTCTTCGAGGACCTTCTCCTTCACCTCCGTGTCCTCCGCCATCAGTGGTGCTCCGTGCCCTTGATCCGTGATAGAGGGCGGCAATCTAGCCCAGCAGCGACTCTCTCTGCTCCACCGAGACTCCTCGAGCAGCCACCATAGCGGAGCCACTGGGACTCCTCGTAGAGCCACCTCTGCTCCTCTCTCTCCAAGAAAGAGGAAGAGAAGGAGCAGGCGGAGATGGAGGATTTAGGTAGAGTAAATCTTGTGTTAGGGTTAGGGTTTTGGATCATTTGAGGAAGGGAAGGAGAGGAAGCTCGGGAGAGAGGGGGGAAGGAGAGGGAAAGAAAAAAATGATGCAGAGAAAATAGAAATTTTTCCTTTTACACGATTTTATTTTCCTCGGGGGAAATGCATGTGACTCGATTGTGACAGTCAATTAAACTTTTATAACAGTTTCTAATGTTACAAAATAACAAAAATAATAAAAAAATAAAGTTAGAATTTTAGTAACAACTTGTTGACTATTGTAACGGTTTTTACCATTACAAGAGTGTCAGGGTAATAACCGTTAATAATTGTAAAAAAAGTATGTTACGAATTGCATGTTTTGGTGTAGTGTTTGCTACTAACTTAGGTTGTACTTGTGAAATAAATGCAACATTATCAACTATATCCTTCGTAGATGAACATGTACTTAATCCCTTTGATACATCACATATGATTAAAGTTCTAGGATGGTCTGACATGAACCTCATCTTCTTTGGCAAACTCTCCAGATAATTTGTTCCAGTGTCAGTTTCTTCAGGTACTTTGTTGGACGTCTTTCCTAAGTCTTCGTCATCAATGTTACTTGGCAATTGATTGTTAAGTTCATCGAAAGTAACATTTATAGACACTTCAACAATCAAGAACCTTTTATTGAAAATTCTATATCATTTACTCTTTACAGCATATCCAAGGAATATACCTTCATCTGTCTTAGAGTCGAACTTACCCAAGTTATCCTTGGTATACAGAATAAAGCAACGACATCCAAAAACTTTTAAATAAGAAATATTAGGAATATGATTAAACCATAATTCATATGGAGTCTTCTTCGATATAGGTCGAATCAGAATCCTATTTAAACATGACAAGCTGTACTTATAGCTTCAGCCCAAAAATATTTTAGAAGATTGTACTGGTTAAGCATGACTCTAGCCATATTGCTAAGAGTTCTATTCTTCTGCTCTACGACACCATTTTGTTGGAAAGTTCTATGACAGAAAAACTCATAAAAATAACTACTTAAATCATAAAACTTTTTAAAATATGAATTTTTGAATTTTCCTCCATGATCACTTCCGATGCGAGTAATCATGAAGTCCTTTTTGTTTTGAACCTTCTTACGAAATATTTCAAATTCAAAAAGCGCATCACTTTTATTTGATAAAAAATCCAAGTGTAACGAAAAAAATAATCAACAATAACAAAAGCATAGAGTTTTTCATCAAGCCTGACAACTCTACTTGGTCCAAATAAATCCATGTGTAATAATTGCAAGGGTCTTGAAGTACTTACAGCATTTATGGA
This sequence comes from Iris pallida, assembly GCA_029216955.1. NCBI lineage: Eukaryota > Viridiplantae > Streptophyta > Magnoliopsida > Asparagales > Iridaceae > Iris > Iris pallida. Next base: position 13,502,629 of record JANAVB010041420.1, read on the forward strand.
TTTAAATAATGACCTAGTTGCTTTGTTTTTCTCGCTATCATAACATACCATGTCTCTTTTGAATGAAATTTCAAGTAATCCTTTTTATCAATTTCTTTGTTGATAGTCTTGACACGGTGTCCATGTTTGCATGTCTTAGTCTCATGTGTCATAGCCAGTTTTTATCTTTATTTGCTATAAGGCACTTTTTTGCATTGTTAGTACTGTCTGATAGATAGAAAACATAGATGTTATCATTCCTTATTCCTTCATAAACTAAATCTCCAGTAGTCATATATGTTTGCCATTAAATATCAACAAAAATTACAGAGGAATTGAACTTGATTGCAAACTCGCTTATACAAGAGAAAGCCTAGAAAAAAATCCTAGGAAATAATCTAAGTACAATTGTTTAGTTTTGATTCTGGAGAGTGACGATAGAGGCTCGAAAAAGTGTAGCAACTCTGCCATACTCCTTGGACTATCTGACACGATCCTCGCTCTTGAAGAAATTGTCCTTCGTAGGTTGCCAGCCTTTTGCATGGGTGTGGTACCCTGCTATTTATAGTAATTTTGGGATAAAGGATATTTTGAGCCGCATAGATGGCCACGTGGCCACGTGGCTAAACAGCACATAAAGACCCGTACTTTGGCTGCCAGCTGGTGACTTGTTGAGATTTTGTTGCAGCAAATCTGGGTGGTTGAGATTTGGTCAGCCTGCCACGTGTCCTATCGCAGGATAGGATCAGTCAGCTTGAGTCATTTTGAGCCGCATAGGTCTTTTAGTGTTCGGCCATGCTGGACTGTATAAGACTCATGCGGCTTGAGTCACAGTCTTTCTTAGTCCGTATGTAGATTGGGAACTTTTGAGCCGTATAGATTCTGTATTTTGGGCCACATATATAAAGCTCATGCGGCTCAGGTTGCATTCACCCTTGGCCGCATAAAGTGCATGGATTGAGCCGCATAAGGTTCATGCGCTCGGGTCATAGTCCTCCTAGCCGCATGACTATGTCCAGTCTGGTGATATGACATTTTGTCTGAACACATCTTATCTTCTTTTTGTCAGAGTGTCAGAGCTGTCAGTTTTTTCAATTTTGACAGAGTTTGTCAACTTTATCAGAAGGGTTGATCAGCTTAGCCGTATAAGTAACTATTCTTTCTGCGGCTCAAATCAGTCTGGTTGCTTTTGATAGTGAAGATGGGCTGCAAGAGGCATGTCGAGTCTGTCATGCGGCTCTTCTTTATGCAGACCAATTTGTCCTAAAGTACTCATGCGGTCAGTTGTGATCCGCATGAACCCCATATTTTCTATGCTTCTATAAGACCCCCTTCAAAGTTTTCAAATTGCAAATTTGGAATACTTTGAATAAGAAGCATGAAAATATGTCAGGCCGCAGGGAGTCTTCGAGTCAGAAGAGACATTGAGCCACAGGAACATTTTGAGCCGCAGGGATATTTTGTGTCGCAGGGATATTTTGTGCCGTCGGAAGATCTTGTGCCGCAGGAAGATCCCATCCATACTGCCAGCTGTCACTGCTGCATTTAATGGCTTGATTTGGTTTTGGATTTGGGTTCTGTTTTCGAGATAAAGTTGACGGATACTAAGGATAAAATCCCCAAACGTCATCATTATCTTTAATGGATACGAGAATCGTAACGGCGATGGCGGTTATTAAGGATAAAAATCCCCCGAGTGTCATCATTATCTTTAATGTCACGATAACCGACGTAACGTTCATCTGTTTCCTCTTTAAAGAGCTATAAATATGGGCCATACGGAGAGAGAATTTTTTCTTTTAACTTTTTCTCCTTCGTCTGTCCCTGTCATCCTTTCTGTCCCAATTAGCCATGGCTCCAAAAGCTTCCAAGTTGACTGATGCTGTGGCCAAAGGAAAGGGATTCGCCTCTCCGTCGAGAGCTACGGACTCTTCTTCCATTCATCTTGACGTGTAACCCCTATCAAGGGTAAGGACGGCGGGAAGACGACGACTTTAATTTTTGAATGGTCATATCGCATATTTTATGCGCCGTCCTGTCATGTATCGCCACTGTGCTTTAGGTGTGATTGATGTACGCCCTGTCTGCATATGTTTTGTATGATGGAGCCTCATGGCTAATGTATACACTTTGTCTTCTTCTGAATGTTAACCCCCATTTTTCTATTTTCATATTTTGTAGGGGTTAGCAGATTTCTCTAGGACCGGCATCGGCAGTTTTGGACATGGTGAAGATACAACACTTGACACACACATCAGAGAGCTCAGAACTCTTCATGCTTTGGAAGAGTTTTCCTTAGATGGTAGGAAGAACCTTTATATGTCGGAGAGTCGGACAGTGGTGGGACATCATCATGAAAGTTTTGTTTTTAGGCTCTCCAAGTAGTTAAAAACAACACTAGGGATATTATTTTGAAGGTATGGTCTTTTGGAGGAACGGGCCAAAGATGTCCGTAATACGGAGAAAAGAAAAGCATGTTATATTTGCCTTCCTCCGTACAGTTCCTCAGAGATTCAACAGTCTTGTTTATTTCTCAGCAGCAAAATATGACTTCTTTCGAGGGCCACAAAACTATTTTTTGATGAAGGCGAAGTGCTGCCAAACTGACCAAACTATGTATTGCTAGTTTTTTTTGCTGTCGATGTCGTCCTATGAATGTAACTGATTTTGAATAAACAGAATACATTCACCCCATTTTTTGTTTGTGGTATTTGTGGTGCTTGTACTAGAGGGCCTAATACAGCATTTTGATAAAGGATAGCCCACTAGGAGACTTTTTGTGGACCTATTGCCCTTTTGTGCATCTGGAAATGCGAGAAAATTGATTTGAATGATATTTTGTGGACCTACTACCCTTTTGTGCACTAGTGGTGCGAGTAATAGATTTTGAGACAAAACCTAATAGAGGTAATATGGACGTGATAGATTTTATGGTCTTAACGCCATGTCTTTTATCCCGGGTTGGGTACATGTGTTAAGTCAGGAGAGTATTCAGCATCAGAGGTAATATAGACTTGACACACGATAATTTGGAATAATCTTTGGTGGACCTATTACTCTTCTGTGCACTGGTGGTGCGAGTAATAGATTTTGAGACAAAACCCAACAGAGGTAATATGGACGTGGTAGGTTTTGTGGTCTTAACACCATGTCTTTTATCCCGGGTTGGGTACAGGTGTTAAGTCGGGAGACTATCGGTACCAGAGGTAATATGGACGTGATACACGATAATCAAAAATAATTTTTGGTAGACCTATTACTCTTCTGCGCACTGGTGGTACGAGTAATAGATTTTAAGACAAAACCCAACAGAGATAATATGGACGTGGTAGGTTTCGTGGTCTTAACACCATGTCTTTTATCCCGGGTTAGGTACAGGTGTTAAGTCGATAGACTATCGGTATCAGAGGTAATATAGACGTGACACACGATATTCAGGAATAATTTTTGGTGGACCTATTACTCTTATGCGCACTGATGGTGCGAGTAATAGATTTTGAGACAAAACCCAACAGAGGTAATATGGACGTGGTAGGTTTTGTGGTCTTAACACTATATCTTTTATCTCGAGTTGGGTACAGGTGTTAAGTCGGGAGAGTATCGGTATCAGAGGTAATATGGACGTGACACACGATAATTAGAAATAATTTTTGGTGGACCTATTACTCTTTTGTGCACTGGTGGTATGAGTAATAGATTTTGAGACAAAACCCAACAGAGGCAACAGAGGTAATATGGACGTGGTAGGTTTTGTAGTCTTAACACCGTGTCTTTTATCCCGGGTTGGGTACAGGTGTCAAGTCGGGAGACTATCGATATCAGAGGTGATATGGACGTGACATACAATAATCAGGAATAACTTTTGATGAACCTATTACTCTTCTGCGTACTGGTGGTACGAGTAATAGATTTTGAGACAAAATCCAACAGAGATAATATGGATGTGGTAGGTTTTGTGGTCTTAACACCATATCTTTTATCCCGGGTTGGGTACAGGTGTTAAGTCGGGAGACTATCGGTATCAAAGGTAATATGGACGTAATACACGATAATCAGGACCAGAAAGTTTACTCAGATATAACGATAAGCTGGGCAGACTCCTGTGTGATCAAGCATTAGAGTCGAAGTTTAGAGGTATCATCATACATGACTCGCTACTCAGGGAGATGTGATGTGAAAAAAATAGAGTGTGAGTTCAGAGGTACTTGGTGTACATAACTCGATGGTTTGGAAGATTTTATGGTTTAAGAAAGTACCAGCATGTCCTTAGACATAGTATTTCTTCAGGAATTTGTCGTTTATGGGCATCATGAGCAAGTCTTCGTTCTGCTTCGTGGGTCGGTATGTGCCGTTGGAGAATACGGTCTCGATGATGAATGGACCCTCCCACTTGGGCTAGAATTTACTGGCAGTTTTATGAGTCATGACCATCAGTCTGCGAACGGCCAAGACGAGATCACCTATTTGGAATGTCCTCTGCTTGACTTTCTTATTGAAGGCTCAAGAGATGCGTGCTTGATAGAGCTCGATGCTTTGTTGGGCTTGCAAGCGCTTATCGTCTAATGCTTCCAATTCTTGTAGCCGTCGGCGATAATTATCGTCTGATGTCAACCGGTAAGTAAGGGCCACACGAAGTGAGAGGATCAGGGTCTCCAATAGGAGAACTGTCTCACTCCCGTAAACCAAAGAGAATAGTATATTTCCTGTAGCCGTCCGACTCGTAGTGCGGTACGCCCATAAGCATTCGCCCAGCTTTTCTTTCCAGTCGTGCTTGTTTGAAGACACGAACTTTTTGAAAAGCTTAATTATGGTCTTGTTAAAAGCTTCGTCCAGACCATTAGCTGATGGGTTGTATGCTATTGAAGCCATATTTTGTATCTGATTCTTGTCACAGAATCGATAGAAGGTATGACTTGCGAACTGCGGACCATTGTCATGAATAATCCTCCGTGGCAGTCCAAAACGGTAAATGACATGATGTTTTATGAAACTGATCATGTTGGATGTCTTTACCTCTGCCAGCGGAACAGCTTCCGCCCACTTGGAGAAGTAATCGGTGATTGTAAGTATAAACTGGTGCCCTTTGGACGACGGGGGGGATTGGACCAACGATGTCCATTCCTCAAGCTTCAAATGGCCAAGAGGTCACTGGTGGGTACAAGAATTCGGACGGCAGATGTATGAAATTGGCATGGATCTGACAAGCCGTACACTTCTTTGCATAGTCGACTGCGTCTGCTACCATCGTAGGCCAGTAGTTACCCATCCGACGGAGACGGTCCTGCAACTTTGGGCCCGGTTGGTGAGCCCCACAAACGCCATCGTGAGCCTCGCATAAGGCTTGTCACTACCACATTTCTAGTTTGAGGGTATTTTTATCATTTTTGAGGTTATTTGAATTTATTATAATTTATTTGAATTTATGGAAATTTTTAGAATTTATTTTGGAATTGTTTGAATGATGGTTGACTAGGTTGACTTTGACTAGCATTGACTTGGTAGACTAATCTAGAAGCTAACCCTAGTTGTGTTTGGACTTGGTTAGGTCATGTAAACCCTAGTTAGACTAGAGTTAACCTATGGTTTAGTCATTAAACTCAAGTTAGAATAGAAAGGCTTTTAGCCATAAGCCATGACTTATGGTTTTGAACCATTGATTTTAACTAAGCCCAACCCATTAGCTATTGCCAAACCCTAACCCTAACTTAGTGTGGCCGGCCAACCCAAGCATTGGGAATCCCCCTATAAATAGTCTCTTCCATTAGGTTAAGCCTCTTTAGGAAAGTTCACATTGGAAAAAGAGGTAAATCCCATCTTCATAAATTCCTAGAAAATCTATTTTAATTCTTTTTTAATCCAAACAAATTGCATTAGATCCTAATTTTAGTATTCTTGCTGTTCATGGAGAATTATTCCAGCTTGGGATCAATTTGGAAAAGTTTGCTAACAAGGAGGAGGATCTAGAAGGGGGCTTTTTCTTGAGGATTTCACCACTAGGTAAATTACCCTAAACTCCATTAAATTCTAGATTTCTTTGCATGAAGACCTAGTCCTAGGTGTCCCCTAGCCATAGGAATTGGTTTCGTGTCCAGGTGGACCCATTTCGTGTCCGTATCGGACACGTATCCGACTGTAGGCATAGGTATTTGTCGAAATGTCCCAATGGGCATTTTGGTTTGATTTTTGAAAAGCGTTTGAATATGAATTTAGATCTAGGTATGGGTTGATGATCTCCAGTGGACTGAGTTTTATTTCGTGTCGTGTCGTGTCGGGATCTGGACACGAACACGTGTGTTTCAGCTGTGAACACTGTCTTGCCTCTCGGGGTGGATTCTTCACTGGACACGGCGACTCAGGTCATGCCACTTGGCGTGGGGGAGTTCGGCCGCCTCGACAGATTCGTAGAGGGCTTGAGCGAGACGGCGAAGGCCCAGAGGTTCCGGAAGGGTCTGGTCAAGGAAGTCAAGTCCTTGACCAAGGGCAACAGGGATGCCACTTTTGAGGAGATATTGACGGGAGCTCTGTTGGCTGAGGATGATCTTGAGCTTAGGCTCAAGAGGGGGCGAGACCCAGTTGGGGGCAGCAGCAGCGGAGGCCAGGCCAAGAGGCCCCACTTTCAGCACCAGCAGCCGAGGCAGTTCTAGTCGCAGCCGATCCAGCAGAGGCCAGTTCACCAGCAATAGCAGCCGAGACAGCACCAGCAGGGCCAGAGACAGGTTATCACTTGTGCTTACTGCAAGAAGCCCAGACATGTCTTCAATGAGTACCGAAAGAGGCTGGGCCAGTGCCTAGTGTGTGGTTCAGCAGACCACCAGATGAGAGAGTATCGTATGGGACGAGCAGCTCAGGGAGCAGCAGTCAGAGCTCCAGCAGGCCAGCAGAGAGGACCAGTCCTGTCGACACAGCAGCAGAGATTTATTCAGCATCAGCAGCAGGCCAGGGGAGGCCAGCAGGGGCAAGCTTTCGCCATGGCGGCCGGAGATGCAGAGATGATAGAAGAGCTGATCGCAGGTTCAGTTCTTCTCGACTCCAGTCTAGCTTTTGTATTATTCGATTTCGGTGCTTCGCATAGCTTCATATCAGTATCATTTGTGATTAGTTACGATATCATAGCAGAATCGTTGCCTAGGACTTACAAAATCACGATCGGGGGTGGCATTATCCTCGTGAGTGATGTTTGTAAGGGTTGGAGATTTGTTCTGGGAGGCCGTGAGTTGGAGGTGAGCCTCCTCGTAATGCCATTGCCGAACTACGATATAGTACTCGGTATAGATTGGTTGAGCAGGCACCACACCAGCATTAATTGAAGAGGGGGTAGATTTCTCTTCAGAGTGCCGGGGAAGCCAGAGTTCGAGTACTCCAGACGTTAGGCGGAGCAGAGCAGCGAAGTTTTCTGCGGAGTCTTGGTTGAGGAGCAGACGATTCCACACCCCTTGATAGCAGAGTATATAGATTTTTCCCAGAGGAGTTGCCTGGATTGCCACCAGACAGAGACATTGAGTTCTCGATAGACTTGGTTCAGGAGCGGAACCCATCTCTCAGCATGTCTATCGGGTGAACAACAGTGAGTTGGTAGAGCTGAAGAAGCAGGTGGATGAGCCGCAGGACAAGGGCTTCATCCGTTCGAGTTCGTTGCTATGGGGTACACCAGTATTGTTTGTGCCGAAGAAGGATGGGTCAGTACGGATGTGTATTGACTATAGGACATTCAACAACCTCACGATCAAGAACAGATACCCACTACCGCGGATCGATGATCTTTTTGACCAGTTGAGCGGAGCTCGAGTATTTTCCAAGATTAATCTGAGGTCAGGATATCACCAGGTGAAGGTGAAGAGGGAGGATATTCCTAAGACCGCTTTCAGGACGCGGTACGGGCAGTTTGAGTTTTTGGTTATACCGTTTGGGCTAACCAATGCACCAGCAGTGTTTATGAACCTAATGAACAAGGTGTTCCACCAGTACCTGGATCAGTTTGTGGTGGTGTTCATTGACGACATCTTGATATATTCCAAGACTGAGGAGGAGCACGAGGAGCATCTGAGGATAGTGCTAGAGATTCTCAGGAAGGAGCAGCTTTATGGGAAGCTCTCCAAGTGCGAGTTCTTCTTGGACCGGGTTAACTTTTTGGGGCATATGGTGACTGGAGATGGGATCTCAGTTGACCCCAAGAAGATCGTAGCAGTTGATGCATGGGCAGCGCCGACTTCAGTGGCAGAGATTAGGAGTTTCCTGGGGCTGGTAGGATATTATAGAAGATTTGTACAGGATTTCTTCCGGGTTGCAGAGCCGTTGACTCGGTTGACCCGGAAAGATGCTGAGTTTGTTTGGTCAGAGGAGTGTCAGGCAGCTTTTGATGAGTTGAAGAAGCGGCTTACGACAGCTCCGATTCTGACATTGCCTTCAGGATCAGGGGGATTCACTATCTATAGTGATGCTTCAGGGAAGGGACTGGATTGTGTCTTACAGCAGCATGGGAAGGTGATTACCTATGCTTCCAGGCAATTATGTCCTCATGAGAAGAACTACCCTACCCATGACCTGGAGCTTACAGCAGCGATATTTGCTCTGAAGTTGTGGAAGCACTATCTGTATGGGGAGCGGGTAGAGATTTTTACAGATCACAAGAGCTTAAAGTATGTGTTCACTCAGAAGGAGCTGAACATGAGGCAGCGCAGATGGCTAGAGTTGATGAAAGACTTCGACATATCACTTCAGTATCACCCAGAAAAGGCCAATATAGTTGTCGATGCCTTGAGTAGGTATCCGACAGCCATGTGTTTGACCATGGATCGGCACTTGCTTGCAGACTTGGAGAGCCTTGGGATTGAGGTGATCGTGCCCGGAGTACAGTTACAGATGTGGGGTATGCAGATCCAGTCGGACTTGGTGGAGAGGATCAAGTCGACACAGTTTGAGGACGTTGCTCTGCGGTGTCTCCGAGAGCAGGTTCGAGCAGGATTGGTGGAGGGCGAGTTTTCTCTTGCAGAGGATGGTGCCTTGAGGCACGGTTCTAGGTTATGTGTGCCCAGCGGAGAGCTCAGGGAGCAGGTTTTACAGAAGACCCACAGATCTCAGTACTCTATATACCCTGGTGCCAACAAGATGTACCGAGATCTAAGGGAGTATGTTTGGTGGTACGGGATGAAGCGGGAGGTAGCTCGCTTCGTAGCTAGATGCTTGGTCTGTCAGCAGGTCAAGGCAGAGAGGAAGAGGCCCGGTGGATTGTTGCAGTCGCTGCCCATTCCAGAGTGAAAGTGGGAGCATATCACCATGGATTTTGTATCTGTATTGCCGCGTACACCAGGAGGGAAAGACGCGATTTGGGTCATCGTTGACAGGTTGACCAAATCGGCCCACTTCTTGCCATTCAAGGTGGGTACATCTATAGAGAGGCTTGCGGAGATGTATATGTAACAGATAGTCAGGATTCATGGGGTTCCGGTCAGCATCGTCTCAGATTGGGATAGTCGCTTTACTTTCCATTTTTGGAGGAGTCTGCAGACTAGCTTGGGCACTCAGCTCAAGTTTAGTACTCATACCACCCCCAGACGGACGGACAGTCAGAGAGGACTATTCAGACTCTCGAGGATATGCTGCGAACGTGCGTCTTGGACTTTGGAGGTTCATGGGAGGATCATCTATATTTGGTGGAGTTTACTTACAACAACAGTTTCCAGGCCAACATTGAGATGTCACCTTTCGAGGCTCTGTACGGGCGTAGGTGTCGTACACCCTTATCTTGGGATGATGTTGGTGAGCGAGCTTTACTGGGGCCAGAGATGGTTGTTGACACAGCCGAAAAGGTAAAGCTCATCAGGGATAGACTTCGCGTGGCGCAGGACAGACATCGGCACTGGGCCGATAGCCACCGGAGGCCGTTGGAGTTTGAGGTACAGATTAGAGTAGGATTAGATTTAGGTTTGTTTGTGTTTTATTGATCATGTTTGTTTATCATAATTAAATTGAGACCTTGCTTGTGATTAGGTTGGAGACCAGGTTTTCTTGAAGATATCTCCGACTTGTGGTACGATACCTTTTGGTAGAGGCGGGAAGCTTAGCCCGCGCTTTATCGGCCCTTTCGTTATCAGCGTGAGAGTCGGTGACGTGGCATACATGCTAGACTTGCCACCTGCACTAGTGGGGGTCCACAACGTATTTCATGTATCACAGTTGAGACGGTACGTGGCTGATCCTAGCCATGTGCTCGATCATTCGGAGATTGAGGTTGGGCCTTCTCTCAGCTCTCCAGAGCAGCCAGTAGAGATTCTGGATCGACGGGAGAAGGTACTAAGGAACCAGGTGATACCTTTGGTTCGCATCGCATTGAGGCATCATTCTCCAGGAGAGTCTACCTGGAAGCGGGAGGATGAGATACACGAGCGATACCCTTATCTTTTTGGACCTTGAGGTATACTTTCTATCCTTCTTATCAGTTGCATTTCGCCTTTCAATTTCGAGGACGAAATTCTTTTAAGGAGGGTAGATTTATCACTACCATATTTCTAGTTTGCAGGTATTTTTGTTATTTTTGAGGTTATTTGAATTTATTATAATTTATTTGAATTTATGGGAATTTTTATAATTTATTTTAGAATTGTTTGAATGATGGTTGACTATGTTGACTTTCACTAGCATTGACTTGGTAGACTAATCTAGAAGCTAACCCTAGTTGTGTTTGGACTTGGTTAGGTCATGTAAATCCTAGTTAGACTAGAGTTAACCTATGGTTTAGTCATTAAATTCAAGTTAGAATAGAAAGGCTTTTAGCCATAAGCTATGACTTATGGTTTTGAACCATTGATTTTAACTAAGCCCAACCCATTAGCTATTGCCAAACCCTAACCCTAACTTAGTATGGCCGGCCAACCCAAGCATTGGGAATCCCCCCTATAAATAGTCTCTTCCATTAGGTTAAGCCTCTTTAGGAAAGTTCACATTGGAAAAAGAGGTAAATCCCATCTTTATAAATTCCTAGAAAATCTATTTTAATTTCTTTTTAATCCAAACAAATTGTATTAGATCCTAATTTTAGTTTTCTTGCTGTTCATGGAGAATTATTCTAGCTTGGGATCAATTTGGAGAAGTTTGCTAACAAGGAGGAGGATCTAGAAGGGGGCTTTTTCTTGAGGATTTTACCACTAGGTAAATCATCCTAAACTCCATTAAATTCTAGATTTCTTTGTATGAAGACCTAGTCCTAGGTGTACCCTAGCCATAGGAATTGGTTTCGTGCCCAGTTGGACCCATTTCGTGTCCGTATCGGACACGTATCCGACTGTAGGCTTAGGTGTTTGTCGAAATACCCCAATGGGCATTTCGGTTTGATTTTTGAAAAGCGTTTGAAAAGGAATTTAGATCTAGGTATGGGTTGATGATTTCGAGTGGACTGAGTTCGATTTTGTGTCGTATCGTGTCGGGATCTGGACACAAATACGCGTGTTTCAGCTGTGAACATTGTCCTGCCTCTCGGGGTGGATTCCTCACTGGACACGACGACTCAGGTCATGCCACTTGGCGTGGGCCAAGGGGCAATGACTTACACGAGGTCCTCCAAGTTGGAGACGCTCTCGTGTCGTGTTGGACACGTTCTCCAGCCCGTACTGGATTTGCACTGACTGAATCAGTCGATTATTCGAGCTCTGATACGCTCTGATTGACACGACACGGAGACACGTCGACCCAAATCAGGATGACACGTAGGTAGCCCTATGTGTGGCGAACCTAGGTTTGTGAATACGTGTCTTGGTTTGGTCTGTGTCGAGTGCACGACACGCGTGCACTTGTGCACGAGACAGTGCACTGCTGTACAGTGTCCAGTGTACTGAATTGGTTTTATTCGTGTTGAACACGTCGTGTCACGTTGTGGTGTGACACTTTGACACTAAATGACACATACACACCCTATATCATAATTACCTACCTATAAATTATCAAATTAATGTGTTTTGATTATTCGAAATTGAAGTTTCCTATTAGGACTGATACTTAGTTTCAGTTCTTAATTTTCTGATGTTTAATTCCACTTTAAACTGTTTTGAGTGAAGTTAATTGTCCTATTAATCCACGTACATGTGTAATAAGTACTTCTAAAAGGGATTTTGTAAGTTAGTTTAGGTTTGCATTAGAGAATGGAAATTGGACACGGTGAGTTGGACTGTTTATGTAATTCCTGACACCATGTTATATTCCTGTATTTTTTCCAGTTTTACAAATCGAATTTAGGCAGTCTTTTTAACCTATTAAACTGCTGTTAAATATTGGTTTACTACCCTAATGTTGTTCTCCTATGTTTATTCTACTTGTGTGTGAATTTTGGGATGTTTTGGTCTTGAATTAGATTTATTATGGGATTTCGAAATCCTTGGTTAGAAACTGAACTGACAGGAATGAATTGGTTTCCTTTCCTTCCCTGTACACTCTAACACTGTCACACATTGCCCTCATGTACACATACACACTTTTTACTATTTTCCCTTCACTGTACAGTCACACACACACTCTAGCACACATGTTCTTTTGTCACTCCTCTCACACACACACACACTCCCTATGCTCACAGGCCACCCTTCCTTTGGCCTTCACCCACTTGTCACACATACACATGCCTAACACATATGTACACACACACATTTTACTTGATTTTATTCTCCCTCTCTATCTCTATGTGTGTATGTATATTGCAGATATATATGTATTGTTGTGGTGTAAATAGCAATATAGGTAATGTATAGGAATGCAATATAAAACATGTATGTATATAAAATATGTGTATTATCATATTGTAAATTACATATATTATATGTATATGTGTGTGATCTATACTAAATTATATTTAGCCTATGTAATGTATGAATGTGTGGTATAGTATATGCATGTAGCCTATAGCCTATAGTTGTGGCTCATTGCCTAAGGGTATGATTGAATGCCAGTTAACATGTGTAGTTGGCTTGTATGGCCTAGAAGTGGTGTGTACTAGCTATTATAGGCTTGTGTAACCTAGTATAGACTAATGTAGACTAGTTAGACCAATTTAGACTTGTTAGACCTAGTTTGACCATAGTTGACCTAGTTTGACTTCTAGGGTTGACCAGAGTTGACCAAGAGTTGACTTTGGCCTAGATTGACCTAGATTTATTTTGAATGCATTGAATTGCATTTTGTTATCATTTTAGACTTGTTGTGACTTGTGATGTTCTGATTAGGAGCCAGACACCTCTCCTCGGACAGTACATTTCATCCGGACACTCAGATACCAGGCGAGTACATTCTCTGAACATTTTATATCCTGCTTAGAATTATTTTTCTGCTTTAAATTACTTTACTTGATGTTGTCACGTTGGTCACACGGATTAGTACTATATGGATCCCTTCTTGAGATGTTATCCTTCAGGAGCATCGGATATTACATGTTCTGTGCGTTTCACTTACATTATGTATCACTATGCTTCTTGGTTCATTGATCACTTGTGACATGTACTCTCATGATCACAGAGTCTCCTTGAATCTTCCATTTATGGGCATTCCTAGAATCACCCATTTATGGGCATCCATGTATCACCCCTTGTGGGCCATTGCATGGAATCATAACATAACCTGGCTGGATCCTTGTGGATTGATTGGGAGTACGGGGGAGTAGAAGTAGACATGTGAATATTATCCAAGTAGTGTAGCATCAGAAACTTTTCGTAGTGTAGCATCAGAATCTCCTATGCCATTTACATGTCTATATTATACTCTGACTCACTAGCTACTGTTAGTCTCTATTTATAGTAGATATTTCTATTACAGTTCTTTCTCTATTTACATACTGTGTTTTCTTCAGTTCTTGTATCTTACTTTACTGCATGATTATATTTTCTAACCTGCTATGATCTGTTGAGATGTATTGTGCTCGCTCCTGTCCTGACTGGACCTGTTGAAAATATTACAGAGGACGAGAAGGAGGTCTGTGTGGATACCTTCTATGGGGCAGCCCTAGACGACACTTGTGAGCTGGACTCTCAGGAGGACCCAGCTCTAGCTGAGGACATTACCCCTATTGTCTAGACTAGCTTAGTTAGGCTTTATCTCACTTATGTTGTCTTGTGACTAGTTAGTTAGACTTTATTTCTGTCTTGAGATCTAGGTTGTATATATTCTTTCATATTCAGTAGCTGAGACTTGTATTCTGGATATTTGCTGAGATGTTATCTTAGACTCTTCTGATCATCTGTATTTTTCTTTGAGTTCTATATCATAGCGTGCTTCTTCTTCCTTAGTTGTGATTGAGTTTACATTCTGCTATGTCACCCCCATTCGGGGAGTATAAACTGCTTAGAATTATATTGTTAGATGTTGTGACCTAGGACAGCGTTCTACTGCCGTCACGACGGCATAGGCTGGACGTACCCATGTCTCGTGCCCTTACTCTAGGGTACGGGTCGTGATAAGTCTTCTTTGGCTTCTGTGTTTGATAGACATCTTAACAGTAGTCTATCATAAGATCGTCGGTATAACATTTTTATTTCTGTGTCATAAAAGAATCTGAGAGAACGCCTTCTGATTGAAGTTTCTTCTTTCATATTCTCACGCAGGATTTCGTAGACTGCAAAGTCGATGAACGGGAGTCTCCAGTCTTGCACATCATTAGTTATCTGGGTGGAGTAATTCATATCCAGTTGAACGTTATTTTTGGGACAGACCAACTCATGGCCTACCACATCAACTAGATAATGAGCATAATTTGGAACAGCCAAAGAAGCAGCGAGGCCTGCTGGGGTATCGACTTTAATATTATGGAGTCTAGGAACATGCTCTATAAAGAACCCCTCCAAGATTGCAATGATGGCAATTGTTGTCTGTGATAGGGAATCAGGTCCACGTTACGAACCTCGTACGAGCCTCAGATTTGATTAACGATCAGCTGTGAGTCGCCATACGCTTCCAAGTATTTGACCCCTACTTTTTTTGCGAGTCGGAGTCCGATGACCAAAGCGTTGTATTCGACAATGTTGTTTGAACAGGGTTCTGTGAGAGAGTATGCCTGATTGACTACCAACCCAGAGGGAGAAATTAATACTACCCCAACTCCAGCGACGATATCACCTTGTGGCCCTGTTCTTGAAGCACCGTCAAAGAATATTCGCCAAACATCATCATGTGAAGTCATGTTTGAGTTAACAACTTCGTCTGGGATTTCTTCGTAGATTCTGGTTGTTTCTGAGCCTGGATGGGCTGCTAGAAAGTCGGCCAAGGATTGACCTTTGACAGCCTTCTGCAAAATGAAGACCATGTCGTAGGGGATAACAGTATCGCCCATATGGCTAGACGAGAACTGAGTGCGCCTGGCTTGGTCAAGGGGATTAACTCGTGAGACAACATGGATGGTCTGTCCTGACACATAGTATCGTGTTTTCTGAATGGCGAACACCAAGGCAAGGCATTCCTTCTCCACGGCGGTGTACCGATGCTCCGGCCCCACCATTATTTGGCTGAGATAATAGATGGCTTGTTCATGCCTCGCATCATTGTTCTGTGCTAGCAGGGCACCGAGGGAGTGTTCCATCGCTCGTACAAAGAGCAGGAAAGGCTTTCCGACAACCGGGGCTACCAGAACCGACGGATTCAACAGGTATTTTTTATTGTCATCAAAGGTGCATTAACATTCTTCATTCCATATGAAAGAGACGCCTTTCTTCATGAGTTGTGTGAATGGTTGACATCGCCCTAAGAGTTTAGATATGAACCTTCTGATGTAAGCTAGTCTTCCCTGAAGGCCGCAGAGTTCACAGAGTTTCCTCGATGGACTCATCTCCAGGATTGCCTTTATCTTATCGGGGTCTATATGAATACCCCGGAAGGTAATAACAAAGACCAAGAACTTCCCGTTGGACACACCCAGGAAGGACTTGGTGGGATTCATCTTCAGAATGTGCGCTCGCATAAGGTCGAACATTGTTCTCAAATCGTGTAAGTGATCATCCTTGGAGCAGCTTTTGACGGCGATATCGTCAACGTAACACTCTACCGTCTTGCGCAAGTGATCTCTGAAGATGATGCTCATAGCTCGTTGTTATATGGCACCGGCGTTCTTCAGGCCGAAGGGCATGACTGTGTAACGATATACGTGTTTAGAATGACGTATGCTTCTCATAGTCATGAGACATTTTGATTTGGTTGTATCCTGAAAAGCCATCCATAAAGGACATACGCTCGAAGCCATACGTATTATAGATCATTATGTCGGTAATGGAAAGAGGGAATTCATCCTTAGGACATGCCGTATTCAGATTACAAAAATCGATACAGATCTGGATCTTCCCGTTATTCTTGACGACTGGTACTATATTAGCTATCCAGTCTGGGTACTACTACTCACGGATGAAATCGCTAGCTATAAGCTTGTTTACTTCTTCTTCAATAGAGTTTATGATCTCTAGACGGAATCGTCGTTGCTGTTGCTTGACTGGTTTTACGTCCGGATGAATATTGAGCTTATGAAGTGCGATCTCGGGGTTTAGTCTTGGCATGTCTTCATAGCTCCATGCAAAACGTCGATATACTCTCTGACAAGTTGCAACAACGACTCCCGCTCGCCGTCCGTCAGGCTTTTACTGACGAAGATTGGCTTTGGAGAGGATTCATCACCGAGGTCAACTTGCATGACCTTATCTTCTATAGGAGGATCACAAAGCGCTTCTCCTATTGTACATCCAGTTGTTGGACCCATGGCTCTAATTCAAGAGGTTCGAGTAGATCTTCGTCTTCCTCTTCAATACAGCGAATGCCATGTTGACAGATAATATCTGCCTGAATATATCTCCAATGTTGCCATCAGAATCGTATGTAGGTGATTCAGATGGGTGAGAATGCCACTCACATTCCTTATCGAAGATCTCGGATGTTGTTGCCGGTGTAACATAATCGAGGTCGCATTTGGACTTGCCGTCATAATCCCGAGGTTTCCCAGACGGAGTTGACAGCTGCAGAGGCTATCGCCGACCATTGCCGTAATTCAGACCTAGGATAGCCTCCATGTTGTACCCCTGCTTTTGCATGAAGTACTTGGCTTGAGGAATATACAGATAGAGCGGTAATCTTCCAGTATCGGGTTCAAGATCAAACTCTTGTGGCATGTAAGGTTGAGGACCTTCTTTTCAGCCAAAGATGATCGTGTGATCCCCTTCTCTTCTGTCTAGGACTAGGAAGTAGGCACCTCTAATGAGAGTAAGCCGGTTTGCGGTATGGACGGTTGTCACCTATGTGTGCAGGTTAATATCCTGACCGTGCCCCACAGTATACATCAGATTAAGTTTATTACACTCAAGATAGTTCAACGGCAGCCTCTTACTGATGAAATAACGAATTTTGTCCACAGGGATTACATCATCAGGAGAGGGACTATCCACCTTTGCAATAAGATACTTCGCGAGTTCTGCCTCCTCTTCAGCTACCTCCTGCGTGACCGGAGGTTGGGACGCTGCCTTGGGCAGCTTGACCACCAAGGGTTCTGCTTGTGCCACTGGCTTGCCTGAGGGCCTCGGATCAACACTTGGTTGTCGGCCTGTCTTGGAAAGACGGATAACCATCGGCTCGGCAGAAGACTTCGCGTCTTTCGATTGCTTTCGACTAGACCTTGGCAATCGGATCACCATCGGCTCCCCAGAGGGCCTTGTATCTTCCTGTCACCTTTGATTAGATTTTGGCAATCGGATCACCATCGACCCTATGACAGGTTTTGGCTCCTGGCTGGACCTTGGGAGTCGAATGACCATAGGTTCTGACTACTCAGCTGGGACGGAAGAACCGGGCACCTCTTTATGAAAAATTGCGACAAAGGCTACGGCTTTGCCCAGTTTACGGGCCTGGAGATAAATTCTCAAGGGTTCTTCTGGCCCTATGATGGCTTCTAGTTTATCAGTTATGTGCTTCTTGGATCGTATAGACAAGCCTCCGAAGAGTAATAAGACTCAACCCCTTTGATGGGATCGATGTCGGCGAATTCAATCTTCACGAAGTCGTGCTTACTGATATACTTGAAGCACTGGTGGAGTGTGGATGGCACGATCATATAGTCATGTATCCACGGATGTCCCAAGAGGATATTGTAGGACGCATCAGCATCTATGACGTAGCAGGTAACCTCTGTCTTCAAGTCACCGATCTGATATTTCAATCGAATCTTTCCTGAGGGATAGCTCATTCCTGAGTTGAAACCACTAATGGCAGTGTTGGTCGCCGCTAGCCAGTGCATGGAGATGCCTAGGACTTGAAGTAAGCTTTTTGGGATGATGCTTATCGATGAGCTAGGATCGATGTGCATTCGATCCACCTTGATGTCGCCTATGTATCCAGTGTAGTACAAGGGGCGATCATGCAAGTTGGTCTTGATCAACATGTCCTATGGGATGAATACGATGTTGGGCATTGCGTCCGTACAGTTGCTGTCCTGGAGATCTACCGATGAGTCTTTCCTTGTAGGTTTGCCCTGGGCTAAGTAAGTGTCAGCATTCTGGAGCGCTTCGTTCAATACGACACGAAGATCCTTGGAGAGCCGTAGGAGCTCGTATAACGACAACTTTGCCAGCGTATTAGCCAGTTGTGCTAATATATCAAAGTTGTAAGGTCTCTCCAGCCCTTGAGGTGTATCTTTACGGAGCAGCCTGTCGAAGTGGGTTTCCTTCGGCTTGGCACAGTCTGCCGGTGGAGGCTGAGATGGCCTCGGAACATCAGTGGCAGGCAACATTGCTGGCTGAGGGTCTTCGACTGAACTACCTAGAGTGGGCTGGACATGTGCCCCAGACTGGGTAACAACAGTTGCCGCCTCCTCAGCTTCGGCTAAAATTGTATGGCAGGATCTGGACTTCCTGCCCTTCTTCTTGTTGGCTGGAGACGACGTCGCCTGAGTAACTTCGGGCACTGAGTCTGGGTGCACCCACATGACCTCTCCTCGTGACGTGGTGAGAGGTACTAAGCCAGTCGTCTGGTCCCAAACGGGGATAAGATTAGTAACCTCCATCGTTACCCGGGAGATAGATATTACCCCATCTTGAGTACTTGTTGGGGGGAAGTCACCGAACTGAATTGATACCATATTCACCGCCACGATAACCTCTTCAAAGTCTAGTGACAGAGCTTTGGAGTCGATGAGACTATGAATGTACCGCTTTAATTGAAAGCAGTCATGAGTGGCATGATGAATATAGTGGTAGAAATGGTAGTATTTTGGGTCCTCCATCTCTGCCGCTCGAGACTCGCGCCTTGATGGAGGGAGTTGGATCCTGTCCCCTTGCAAGAGCATGTCGAAGATAGGCTTGACATGACTATCTTCGAATGAGTAATTCACCTTGGGCCACTGAGCTTATGCCCGCTTTTGTTCAGGCTTCTTGGTCGTACCGACAACCATAGCCTATTTACCTTTATTGTCCCGGTTATTGGAGGTGCCGTCAGTATTATTGTTATTTGGGTTGGTACCAGGACATTTGCCTTTGACCTCTCCATCCGGGATGTATAATCCCAGCTGGCAAGCCTTCTTTAACTTCGCCTCCGTATTGGTGGAGCTTATGATGAAGGTCATCCAATCCCTGAACTGATCTTCATCCATCCAGAGGTTGATTGCGGGGAGCAACTTCTTCTGGCAGATTTCAATCAAGGAGCTTTCGGGATTGCCTTAGGGAAATCTCATTGTGGTTTGGCGGAACCGCTCGATATAGTTCCTTGTTAGCTCCCTCTTCCCCTGAACGACGTCCATGAGGGATGACATTATCACATCATGTCCCACTTCATAGAATCTTTCTAGGAACATGTGCTTGAAGTCGTCAAAAGAATGGATGCAGTTGTCCGAAAGGTTGCGGTACCAGTCGAATGCGATTCCCTCTAATGCTCCGATAAATAATCGTGTGAGGATGGCATCAGTATGCGGCAAATGGTCAGTTGTGACCACGAAATAAGTCATGTACTGACTAGCAGAGGTCTTTTCGTCATACGAATCAATATGAAACGGTTTTTACCATGGCAGAAAAGGAACATCTCTCCACGCAACGGGATACGGCTGCTGTATTCTGAGGTCTCGGAAGGAGTCTCGGGTATTAAACATTGCTCGAAGCTCCTGGACTTCCCTCCTTACCTTCCTGGCTTCGTCAGCAGCTGAAGGAGCGGATGCTCCTAGAGGATTGTTACCCAAAGGAGGAGCGGTCGTGTTGGAGTCCGCGTTGACTGCGGGTCCTAAGCTTGTTTATCCAGGCATCCTTGCCGGTTGGGTCGGCAAGACGGCTTTGATTTCGTCCACTGACTTTACCAAGGATAGGAGCATGGCTTCAAGTACTTCTAGACTTTGTCGGTCAATAGGCGCTTCATGATCATTATCGGTCATAAAGACTGTCCGTACGTGGGTAGACGTGGAAGGGATCGTAGCAGAGGTGCTCTCTATGTCGTACCTTCATACCAAAAAAGCATCGAGGAATGTCATAATGTCTTCTTCCTCGGACTCGGAAGGGGTGCTATCCCTTGTGCAGGAAGCCGCATCGTCTTGGCAAAGACGGTCATCCTCAGGGACGTCCACGTCTGTTGCGTAATTCCAATGGATCGCTACCCCCTGTGTATGCTCTTGGAACACTGGGTTATCGCATACATTGAGGGGACTGCTATCCCCGGCCTCATCTACCCCCAAGGAGGTCAATGATGCACCCCCAGGTATTGGAAGCTTCTTTCTGGATCGAGTGCTAAGGTAGACACCCCATGTGGCTGTCGGTGGCAATCCTCCAGATGTGAGTTTCCTTGCAGTGCTGGCTGGAATTGCCAGGCTGGAAGAGCCTGTCTTATTTCCTCCCTTGTCGGAAAGAACCTTCCGAGTAGAATTACAGGAGGCAAAAAGAAATTCTTCGTCTCTTAGGATTTGCACATGTTTCTCAAGTTGTTGTCAGACAGGTGCTGGCTGGTACAGTCGTTGAAAAATAGACTGCCGATCTTCAGGTGTTGTCGACTTGTCGCCGCAGCAGTTGATAATGACTTGGGTGCAACGACGTCCCGAGAGTTCATCACATGCCAAGGTTGCTTCTTTCTCCTTGCGTTTGTGAGTAATCACCTCTCGCAAGTCGATTGCAGGCTGATCTACCTCTGTATCCAATTTGTGGACTCGGGTATCCCGAGCACACGGGTGCGTAGGTATCATGTTTGCTCCCTGATCCGAGGCTAGTAAAAGTACTTGCACTCGATCGTTGGAGGAAGACTTTTGAGAATCACTCTGTCCGTTAGCCCTGGGGGACTGGATGCGGGTTATTCTGCACAACTTTCCATCAGGAGCCCGTATAACAGTTAACGGTACCCACCGACGGTCAGCAACTTGGACAGTTGACTGAGATTGTTGGGCCCGTACTGTCCTAGACTTCTTCGATTTAGCACCTGAAGGAGCATATTAAGAAGAGTCCAGATTGGAATATTTTATATTTTCAATGGGCCACGTAGAGTCGAGCCCACATGAGAGACGGTCGAACACAGAGCTTCTGACATGGCCGCATGAGCCACTCTGTCTATGGCCAGGACTAGCTGCCGCATGGGCCATCCACCTGCGGCCAGAGTTGGCTGCCGCATGGGTCGTCTGCCTGCGGCCAGAGTTGGCTGCCGCATTGGCCATCTGCCTGCAGCCAGAGTCAACTGCCGCATAGATCATCTGCCCATCTCTCTTATGCAGCCTCTTTCTCGTCCGCATGCATTTCCCTTGTGTTCCTAAAAACTCAGCATCGTAGTATTTTTTCTGCTAGATTTGGGGACAGTGAGGTTCTCTGCGGTCGGAAGCAAGGCCGCAGGAGAGTCTTTATCACTCTCTTGGGCCACAGAAGCAGCTTCTTTAAGAACCTGGTCGGGGGCAACAGTTTTACGCTTCAACGTCCTACGGGTTCTCTTTGGGTTGGCTCGCTTCTGCGATGGACTGGCGTTCCCTTTAGAGAGCATTCTTCGAATGCTCGTTGGTCAAAATGTACCACGAGCATTTGTTGCATGAAGCCGAGCTTGGATGCATCAGATTGCATCACCAACTTCTCATCATAAGAGAAGGATGTCCCCAGCAGAGTCGTCATCGTATTTGCCATTAAATATCAAGAACAAAAATTACAGAGGAATTGAACTTGATTGTAAACTCGTTTGTACAAGAGAAAGCCTAGAAAGAAATCCTAGAAAATAATCTAAGTACAATATTACAGAGGAATTGAACTTGATTGCAAACTCGTTTGGCTGCCAGCTGGTGACTTGTTGAGATTTTATTGCAGCAAATCTGGGTGGTTGAGATTTGGTCAGCCTGCCACGTGTTCTATCGTAGGATAGGATCAGTCTACTTGAGTCATTTTGAGCCGCATAGGTCTTTCAGTGTTCGGCCATGCTGGGCCGCATAAGACTCATGCAGCTTGAGTCATAGTCTTTCTTAGTCCGCATGTAGCTTGGGGATTTTGAGCCGCATAGATTATGTATTTTGGGCCGTATAAAGCTCATGCGGCTCAGGTTGCAGTCACCCTTGGCCGCTTGAAGTGCATGGATTGAGCCGCATATGGTTCATGCGACTCGGGTCGCAGTCCTCCTAGCCGCATGACTATGTCCAGTCTGGTGACATGATATTTTGTCTGAACACATCTTATCTTCCTTTTGTCAGAGTGTCAGAGCTGTCAGAGCTGTCAGTTTTGTCAATTTTGATAGAATTTGTCAGCTTTATCAGAAGGGTTGATCAGCTTAGCCGCATGAGTAACTATTCTTTCTGCGGCTCAAATCAGTCTGGTTGCTTTTGATAGTGAAAATGGGCCGCAGGGGGAATGCCGAGTCTGTCATGCGGCTCTTCTTTATGCGGACCAATTTGTCCCAAAGTACTCATGCGGTCAGTTGTGATCCGCATGAATCCCATATTTTTAATGCTTCTACAATATCATATATAGAACATTTATCTTTCACAAAGTTAATGTCATAACCATTCCAGCAAGATGTCTAATACTTAGCAGGTTATGCTTTAACTCTGTGACCAAACAAATGTCTTTTATCACTGGGTAAAGAGGTATACCAATAATGTCGTAACCTATTATATAACCTTTTAGATTATTTTTGATGGAGATGTATCCTTCTTTCTTCATCGATAGCATAGCGAATAAAGATTTATCACCGGTCATGTGCTGCAAACATCTGCTAACGAGAATCCATTTGCTTCTAACATTAGAGGGTTGGTCCACCTATAAAACGAGTATATGTGACTTTTGGTACCCATTTCCTTAAGGGTCCAGAAATGTTAGTTTTAGGCATCTAGACATATATATTCATGTCTACGCGCTAACTCTACAAAACTATGAGATTGTGTACTATAGTATGTACATGTAATTGGAGAGCTAGTGCTTGGTGTCATATTATAAACATGATGCTTGTGTCTTCCGTGGATACATATACACAAAAGCTTGATTATGTGAAGATGCATTCTTTGAACGTGTCCTTCTATGTGTATGTTGTGTCTCTGGAAAGATCTTGGTTTGAGTAACAGGTATAACATGTTTGCCCAACCTAATCTCTAACTTTTTAGAGATTGCTATTGCCTCATCATACTTGGCAGATATATCATCTACCTTCCGTCTGGCAACAAGGTATTTCTTCTTCTCTAAATCATATAATTCATTCAACTTTGCCTGGTCAAGATCTCTTTTCTCAACCATTTTGTGAGCATCATGTAAGCTAAGCTTAGGAGTTGATATTTCTTCATCCATGTTACTGGTGGAAGGTATTTTTTATATATCTTTCAATAGGGATGACAACCTTTCAACTTCAGTCGTGTAATCTTTTCTCTTTTTGAGACTGCTTATATTTGTCCAATACTTTCTTGTGTTCATCTAACAAGTCACTAAATGCATCAGAAAGTTCACGAATGTAAAGTCATCATATAGTGGATTGGTTGTTACATGATCGAATGTCATTAAACAGACATTTGCTGAACTTTTGGGTCTTTCTTCTTCTTCTCATTCACTGGCCTCACTTTCATGGCAGATACTAGTATTTGTATACTTTCGGGATGATTATTTTCTGCTTGATCTTTCGTAGCAAATTGTCTTCTTTTGGCCACTGGACAATCTTTTTTGATGTACCTTGTCTTCTTGAATCCATAGCATATAGTCTCTTCTTCATTACTTTCTTGATAATCTTTCTTCTTTCGGTTTCATTTCTCAAAACTTGAGAATTTCTTGAAATTCTTTACAAGAAGAGCTTGTTCCTCACCATATGAGTCTTCATCATCTATGATTTTGCTTGAGACTCTTTTAATATGTGCTCTGAAGGCGATAGATTTCTTCTTTTGGTGTGGCTTCTTCAAAGTCTTGTAGGTCTAGCTCATGAGTCATCAGTTTTCCTATGAGCGTCTCCAGTGACATCGTGGTGGGATCATTTTCTTCTATAATTGTAGTAGCCTTGGGATTCCAGTTCTTTGTTAGTCCTTTGAGCACTTTGTAAATCCTTTATGATTTGAGTAATCCTTGCCAAGGGAATATAAAGGATTAGTAATATCAAGAAAACGAGTAAACATTTGAGTGATTGATTCATTTGGCTTCATCTTGAAAGCCTCACTTTTGTGTCAATCTACTTATCTTGGATTCCTTCACTTGTGAAGTACCTTCATGAGTTACCTCAAGAAGTTTCCAAATATCGTGTGAAGTGAGACATATAGATAATCTGTTGAACGTAGTCTTGTCAATAGCACAAAATAATGCATTGATCGTTCTTGTGTCAAGGCTGGCTTGTATCTTTTATTGATCCGTGTATCTACAATGGGGCTTGTCTACAAGATTTCCATAAATCACTATTCTAGATAGCTTTTTATAACCTTCTATGACTATAGAACATAGATCAAAGTCAAGTAATTTTAAAAAGAAACACATTTTCTAGTATGTGTAGTTTGTTCCATCAATTAGAGAGGGTCTATTTGTGGACTATCCTTTACCGGCGAATATAGATTTCACGATTGTCATATGTATACTCTTTACAGTGTTATATATAAACATAATCCACTCTGATACCAATTATATGACCGTTGAGCACCTCTAGAGGGGGATGAATAGAGTGCGTATGTGCAGCAGAATAAAAAAAATCACCACTAAAAATTGTAAGGCAGTAACATATATGAAGTAGGCAGTATTTAAATAAATATATAATATAAGGAGACCAGAGAGAGAAAAACCAAACACCAAGGTTTATACTGATTTTTCTTTGAGAGGACTAGTCCAGTCTTGAGTACTTAACTCGATGTTGAATCCACTATCTCGTGAAATACAAGCTTTGAATCTGAAGTGCTTACAGCTCCTTACAACACGTGTTTTTTATCCATAGATCACTACTTCAACTTGTAAGCCTTTAATCTAAAGGACTTGCCGACTTCAGGAACATGATAAAAATAGAGAAGTTTTCAAACCTTCTGTACAACTCAACCAAACTTTTAGATTGAATTGAAACTGGTACCTGTTTGGCTAGGAGTTGTAAAGCTTGATTTGAAAGTGAAAAATCTCTTAAGAACACTTGGAAAGAATAGAGAAGAGAAGAGATGATTGTGTGAGTTGAATGGAGAAATTCTCCTTATTTATAATGTTCTCTGGAACAGAACTCGGGCAGAGTTCGGTAGTCCAATGTTCAAAAAATGAACATTAGGAGCATGTTCTTCATGGTAACCATTTTCTTCGGGAACTCGGTCAGAAGGACCGAGTTTGGTACGATTTCGGACAGAACTCGGTCCGAGTTTGGTTGCCATGTATCCTGATTACATCATGAAGAATGGGCTTTCGGTTTTTGGGTTTTTGGGCTATTTGAGTTTGTGGACTAGATTTGAATATGTGGACTAATCAAAAAATAGATTGGGTAGGATATTTTGTAAGTGAACTTTGTAGCTGAGCCATGTGCCAATCTTATTCAACCATAAATTTTTTTTTAGACTCAATAAATTAAAAAATACATAATAACATAGAAAAATGTCTTGATCAGCAACGCCTTTATCTTTAGCAAAGACTGACTGAGTGTAGCAGCATGATGGTAGTCGTTCAGCAATAGTATATTTCATGTATATTATTTGTGTATATCGAACCGAAGTTTAAGTCGGTTATCAAAATCAGGTGTGACCAGACCAATGGGCCAACAACAACTTGTGCACAAGTTATTGGTTCCTCGAACGATCTTTGGGGTACTGGGTTCGTGTTGACCTAGGAGGAATTGCAGGTATTACGGGCCTTCAGTGGGAGTCCGGCTGACCATTAAAGAGCGTACCGCTGATACGAGTATTTCAGAACCTTCAGAAGAGACTGCGCCTCTCACACGAAGATTTTTTGTCTTACATTTAGTCTAAGATGACTTGTGGTGTCAGTGACTTTCATATAGTTTGAGTCGGTTTGAAAGCGGCAATTCGCGTGCAAGTCTTAGAATGAGTCAAGAAGTCTATGCAAAGCACAATGAGTCAAGATGCAGGTACACGGTATGCAACATGAGTATGAAGCCTAAGATTTGGCTTTATTAGAAACACGTTCTTCGACATGAGATGTGGTATCGTATTTTGAGTCATTGACACTAAGTTCACAAGTGCATGATTAAGAAAGTTGCACGATGAAACGGAACCATAAGGCGAGTATTGAGTAAATTGTACTAAGTTTCGAGGTACGGTCTCGATGTTGTTACACGAATGGGTGTTATGGCACGACTATATCGTTGTGTCGCAAAGTAGACCAGGAGTATGTCTTGAAACTGATCCTAAGGCAAGATTAGAAAGACCATAAAGAATAAGTTGTACTTACTAAAATAACGTGTTGGTTTTGTATGGGTTAGTGATATACTTTCCACTAGTACAGTTGGTACTAACATCCCACCAGTGTGCAATGCAGGTTACTGGTACTTGCTCATTTATAACGTAGATCGCTTGGATGTGTCGAGGTATGGAGTTCCTTGGCGTTCCGAGGCGTGCAGCCGCATCGGAATCTTCACCTATACGGGATAAAATGTATGGACATCGCCTTCTGGATTCTTCAAGTTGTAAGCTTTCAGGCATGAGTGATTGTAGTTGAGAGAAGAGAGAGCTGAGTGTTTGTATGTAAAGAGAAAGTGAGCATGAATGACTTGTAATCTTTGCTCCGCGCCCTTGTAATCTAATTTTCATTATCAAGAAAGAGTATCATTTTGTATGGGTCTTTGTAATGTTCAACTTTTCTGCTTTGGACTTTTGTGCGAAGACTACGTCGCTAAGCTGTTATATCGTCCGTTATGGTATTCTCCTTGCGGGGGAACTTAGGCTCGCACGGCATCACACCCAAGCGAGAACGATCGGTTCTACAAAACTGGAGCATGACATAATGGTATCAGAGCATGGCTTTACATCCTTAGACTTTCGATTGAATTCTTTTCCACTCTGATATTGTTTCGTGATTGATATTGATAACGCTCTCTCTCAATGTTCTGCAGGATTTTCTATACAATAAGTCTATATATTTTATAAAATCTCACGCAAGAATTTGGTTGAACAAAAGCCGATTTTACGTAAGGCACGATTGGCTGAGTTGAGCTGGACAATAAATACCAAGAATTAAGTTGATGTTAGCGAGTTGTGAAGGGATCAAAAAATGTTTCTAGATGAAGGATGAGTTTGACCCGATTCGTAGAATGTGGGATGACTATCGATAGGGGTACTATCAAAAGAAGATATCGTTGATGCAGTATAGATTGATCATGCTTAAATTGTTTAGGAATGGATCGTTTAGAGATTCAAAGCATATAGATTGTGATTCAAAATTGGTTTCGAGAATTTATTGAATGACTTCATCCTTGAGTGGTGTATGAGATAGCATTGGAGATGTTGATCGACAGGGAAACGGGGAACCAATAAGTCTATCAGCAAGCGTTGTGGTAGTACAAAGCCTTAAAATGAGTTCTACGAAGTTAGTAATGATCCAGATTTCTCGTTCGAGATTGATTTGAACAAAAGATAAATGACACTCATCAAATTATAATTGTGCTGAATGTGAAAGGATAGACTAGATAGATTGAATCGAAGAAATGTTAACATGCAACGAAAAGGATGTCTCAGTCAAGGAATCGATAGGGATCAAATATGAAATGATAATACGGAACTAAATGGAATTAAGTTTCAAATCTGACTAAGAAAAGATAGCAAGATTGGAAGATAGCGTGCATAGAAGTTTGACTCTAAGATATGAAGATGATTAATGATTTGAGATAGAATTGCTCGATGAATAAGATAGAAAGATAGACCAATGTAATTTTTGAATTGGACAAATTAATCATGGAACTAGTTTGGAAAATAGCTATAACGGGATTGATCTTGAATTTGTAAGAGTTGATCGTATATCCAGTTTGGATGATTGCATCAAATTGTATGACTCAGAGTTCGTTACAAAAGAAGATCGTCAGGTTGTGTATATTGTCGATGGTATTAAAGCATATCAAAAATTGATATACGATAACTTGGGGTACTCGAATTCGATAAATGATGTACAGATTCTATAATTTTGGATATTGATGAATGTTGGCCCATTGGTCATAGTCGAATCTGATTTTAATAATTGATCTAACCATGTTTTGATATAAAGTCTACTTGGACGTCTACTTGGACAAACTGCTGCAGATTGTGTCTGCTATCGTTCAAGACTTTGAAAATTGGAGCTGTGTTTGTCATCGCGTATGTATTTCAATTATCAATGTATTTTCATATTTTATTAAGTCTAGGAATACATTATAAACCGCGTCGTACTAGCAACTTGGCTACCAAAGAAATGTTTTTAAAATACCTTTTCATTTTGAAAACAAGCCCACTCATAAAGCCCAAACTACCTCATAACTGCTTAACTTTTCAAAAGCCCAAAACCTGAGTTGTCAACCCAAATCAAACCTATTCTGGCATAGCAGAATTTGCCATGAATTTGCCATGAATTTGGCCCAAGTTTGGCTAGTGAAACGTTACTTTTTAAACTCAGTCTTCCCGCAGTTATGGATGCAACGGCTATATGCCGAGATTCTCTCATAGAATTTTGTCTGAATTCTGTCCGGATTCTCCCTTTGAAAACCCGATAAATAGAGAAGAAATTCTACCTTTGGAAATCCTATAAATAGAGAAGATATTCTCTCAATGCAATGGCTATATGTTGAGATTCTCTCACAGAATACTCTCCGAATTCTGTCCGAATTCTGTCAGAATTTTTTCTTAGGAAATCCTATAAATAGAGAAAAACTTCTATCATTTCAACACACCAATTCTTTTTTATCTCTTCTCTCTAAGCTTACTACGATCTTCCATAGCCCTACTAAGCTTTCAATTTCAAATTCCAAGCCAGTCACAATCCTTTAGTCAATTTGTCAGTGCGACACGGTCTAAAAGTTCAGAGTGATTATAATCAAGAGGCTTGATAGAAGTAAGACACTTCACAATTGAAGTTTATCGAGTACTTTGGATCAAAGCTCGCATTTGTTGGAGTTGCAAGGACTTTGTATGAAAACTTGTGATTTTTTTATAGTGGATTCCAACTGTGAGCTAGAGTTCTCTCGACTGGATTAGTCCTCACAAATGGAAAACCAGTATACATCGCCGTATTTGAGTTTTCTCTTTGCACTTTACTTTTACTTACTCATATGTCATATATTTCTGTCGTCTTGCTACTAACATTTTTAATAGCTAATATTTTGTTGACTACTCTATTTACCCCTCCTCTAGAGTATATCGCTTTATATTTCATTCCTACAATTGGTATCAGAACGGGTTATACAGGTAAAGCGACATAACATTGTTATTATTTTATTTATATATAATTGTTGTTACATTGATCACTATATCACATATGACAACTGCAAAATTCATAACTGAAGGCCAAGCCATAAACAGACCCCCACTGTTTGATGGTACCAATTATACTTACTGGAAAAACACATATGAGTTTCTTTTTGAAATCTCTAGATTTTAACTTATGGTCAATTGTAGTTGACGGCTATAAAAAGTCTCAACCTATTCTTATTGATGGAAATTTGGTTGAAAAAGAACATGACAAGTATATTGATTCTGGAAAAAAAAAAGCCAATCTTGACACACATGCTATTAATGCTTTATTTTGTGCTTTAGACAAGACTAAATTCAACAGGCTGTCACGACCCGCTCCTACTTTTGGTATACAAGGTCATGGCCAAGTCTAGTCTACGCTGTAACATTTATGGTAGTACACTGTTTATGATAACAATGGTCCACAATAAGCACAATATACACATATATCATCCACGACTAAGCCATCAATAATAACCAAAAATATCCAATAGTCTTAATATTATAATGATCAAATAATCCACTACAACTTAGAAAGTCTTGGGAACAAACCCAGATAGCATAAAATAAAACAAACTAAACTCTATAAATATAGCTACTAAATAATGCAAATCCATAAGGAAGGAAATATGCTAATTCGCATCAGTGCTGGAATTGGGTACGCCAGTGACGTCGGGGTCGCCAACATACTCACCGTAGATCTCGGACAGATCACGACGTCTAAAGCTAAAAAATAGTTATCTAGTCAGGATTGGAGCAAGATCACCATAAACTATATTACACAATATAATATACAAGCATGAAGAAACAATAAAAAAATTAAACAAAGATAGTTTAGGCATGACATTGTATGATAAGAAAATACCACTAAGACATGATAACAATATAAAGGTAGACTTAACATACCTCTAAGATATGATAACAATATGAAGGTAGACTTGACAATAGAAGAACAATAGACAATAGAGCAACAATGATCAAGTCACGTGTATTGTATGTTTTAGAATACCAACTTTCAGCATGTAGACGGCTTGGGATATCCGTCAGTCATACGTGTGGTGCATGACTGATATTATGCAATCAATGTATAGGGAGTTTGTATTCAATTCGTTGACCACATGCTTATAGTATTCTCCCGCCCGACCCACTCATAATACATGTTCATTACGATAAACATTAGCAATACGATAAACTGTAAACAATAAGAAACAACAAGTAAGACATGAACATGTATATATACCCTAACGATTCTAACTCTCGTGCACAATAGTAATTATGAACAACGGCAACATGAATTATAAGGGAGTAATAGTAAAAGACGACAGGAAAAAATACGCAGTATAAACTAAAGGAAGCATAGGTCATAGTGATACTTGCCTACTCCGATAGATGATGAAGTCACAAACTCAAGATGTCGTAGCCCGATCTACCCCGTCACATAAACAACCACAAGTTAGATCTATGATTCCCACTCTAAAAATTCTAGAAAGTAGCTAATGGTTTAACCTAGTTAATTCTATTTTAAATTCTAGAATAAATCATCTAAAATCCTAATTTAACCTAATTAAAATCTAAAATAAAAATTAAACACAAAGTTTTGGCCAAGGAAAGTTACGGTTCCAAATTCGGGACCCGTAGCACGCAAATCGAGGCATATCATTGACTAACTAGTCAAATATTATGAACTCAGAGGTTTAAGTTTGTAACCTTATAGATTTCAGTGCCAAGAGTGTATTGGAGTCGACCGTGCCACAAAATCACGATTTGGTCAAAAGTTATCGCTATTATGGCTAACCGTGACTAAATCGATGAATCGTCGACCAAGTCTGACTTCTACGAATAAAACAAAATAATAGATGAATCTGTGAATTTTTGGAAAAATTATATGTCATAGATCTTGGTGTCAGCTTTCCAAAACTTCAACGGATCACGAATCAGAGTTCGGGACCTCTCGAAATCTCGAAAACTATACGACGCATCAATTTTTTGACAACCGACACTCAAATAATTATCCAGAAATTTGAACACAAAATTCCAGAAAATAAAATAGATATTCGAAAACCTAACCTCGATACGCTTCTAACTAAAAAAATGGTGCTGAAACGGACGTCTAGATCAACCGCAATCGCTCTGCGAAGTCGAGGACTCCACTTGAACTTCTCCCAAAAAGGCTGCTGGAAATTTCCTCTAGGTTTTCGAAATAACTAAACAATATACATATATATATATATGAAAAGAGGAGGTGGCTTCGGCTAAGTCGACTGGGCGGGGGACACTTGTCGCCATCGCGCGTGCCCCGGCCAGATCCTGCGGCCCAGGGTTGAGCCGCCTTGGGTGAGCGGCTAGTCTGGAGCTGCCCTAATATGGCTCGGCTTCCTAATAAGGAACAGTCAAGTCAACCACCCTGGCGCTGACAGGTGGGCCCGTACCCCGCACGCCAGTGGCTGGCGTGTGGGCCGCCCGCTCGCTAACTGGGTAAATAGGCTAGGAATAGGGTTTTTTAATATAGAAAATTATATAAAAATCATAAAAAATCCTATTAATCCCAAATAAATACCAAAAAATTCCTAAAAATTTCTAGAAAATTCTAAAAATTAATTCTAGATTCCTAGAGTTTATAAAAAATGTTGGACCCAAAAATGACTCTGTGCGGCCTTACAAAAATCCTAGAAGCCTATAATAACAATAATAATAATAGATAAAATTATCTAAAAATTTGAAAAAATCTAAAATAGTAAAATAACCCCCTAAGGACTACCTAGGGACCATAGGGACTTCATATGACCTATAGTCTAGGTATGCCCCCTTGTGATCTCAAAATCAATTATCTATTTACCTATAATTCAAACCACTCTATACCTAATAATAATAAACAAAATTAAAAAAATTCTCTCCAAAATAAATAAATAAATTTAGGGTGACAAGTGCTACTCCAATAACCTAGCTTAATTATATTCTATAATATAACTATAAGGTTTGTCCATTTTAATCATTTAATAAGTAGAAGGTAAGGAGAACCTAAGGCTGGGTCAAACGAACCTATATACCAATTTAAAACAATGGTAGGGTCAAGTAAAGCAGGAAGGTTTGTCGAATTATTTCTAAAAACGGTATGAGGCCAAACAAGATTCATAGGACATAGTCTAGGTAAGACTCGAGAACCATATATTTTCGTGATTATGTCACATGAAGTTACTATCACGTCCGTGTGCATTTGGCTGCAAATAACTTCTTTGTTCCATAATGCGACGGATGACCGCAGTGCACATCTGCCATGCCAGGTAATACATATTATTGAGCTCATCTTGGCCAAAATCATGAAATATTTTCAAATTAACTTTCTTCAAAAATACAGGAGAAGCGATCAACATGCATAGGATATGGTTCAAGTAGAAATCGAGAATCATATGTAGCTATGATGTCGTTATCTAAAGTCCTGTCTCATCATTATTTCTCTGGCTGCAAAAACTTTGATTTCGTAGTACAACAATAAATATAATTTTTTAAACTTTTCCTTGAACTAATCCATAAGACACTTTCCAACAACTTAGCGGAAAGGAACGAAAAGAATTACTCAAGAAGTCAACATGGAAGGGTTTAGTCAAATCTTGAGTAGGGAAGAACACAAAATCAATCATGTTGAGAAAGAAGATAACATGAGAGCAATTATGCTGAAGAGTCCTAGGAAAGCCTATAATCCTAATTGTAGATGTATCCTCAAATCTTATTCCTTAATTGGTTGCAGGCTCGTAGTTGTACGACTATCCTAGGTACCACCATGACTTTGCACACTTTGTGAAGAGTCGATCTGCACTTATGGCTTCTAGTGTCTGTGCCCCAGCTTTCCTGATGTGATAGTAAGGAAAAGATACGCCCACTACGAAGATTCGTCTTACTAGAACGAATAAATAAGGATTACGGTAGAACATAATCAAATTGGATGCAAATCAAGCAGTCAAGTGAGAGTTCGAAATGAAGTCAAGGAATGTATCAAGTATGTGGATGAGATCCTAAACTCTAATTCTATATACAGGCTTGCTCAGTACAGTAACATTATCGAAACAATATTTTTTGACCTGCATAGGCCACCACAAAAATATGTCATACCCCAGTCCCAAAATTCATAAGGACTAAAACATGTGGCATGCCAGTAGACACATTCCATAGGAATATCCAATTTAATGGACCAATGGAAAGTATCTTAAGCTATAAAATAATTACATGGTAGGCACAGAAACTATACTCATCCACCTAAACAAAGAATCACAGAATAATAATATAACACCCTAGTCTCAATATACGGAGGACTAGGCATACAGAACATGCCAGCTGCATGCATACAAAAAATACTCCAATATATAGAATCCTCATACACATATATAAGTTGTAAATAATAATATCGCAGGCAGTCACAGATAATCTATATCTCATCCACAGAATACAAGAATAACCAATAGTCCAAATAGAATAGAATAAAAGAGTCAAAAGTTATATATATCCGGGTGGAGACAAATCCACTACCAAACAACTATGCAAAATATTCTGAGATAATTGGAGTCCGACCTCCTAAAATAAAATAAAAATAAATTATGTTCACTACAAATGTAACAAAATCATGTCCTCAAAATAATTAGATCTCGGAAGGCGAGACCTCATCAACTGAGAAAGAGGGATCCAATGCAAAGTCGTAATCCTGAAGGAAATCCTGGTCGTCTAAGCCTGGAGAGTTCACCAGGTCCTCAGAGGAACGTAACAAGATATAGGAAAACAATATGCCATATAAACTGTATAGTAAAATAAATAAAGCATGCAATAGGGTGTCTAACCAATCTACTGTGAATATGCAGTTAAGAACAAACCTTCAACGCATGGGCCTTCTGGCTATAAAAAAGATTGGCATAGTCCCCACTTGGGGCCCCAGGGGACAAGCGCATAACGTTCTACAAACGTTAGTGGCCAACTTGAGAGGGTAATGTCACACCATATCTCCAACGAAGCTTCTAGGTTACTGAAAGGAAAAGTTTAATATTGGCCCATATGTTAAAGAACTGTTCTCTCGACCCCATGCCTATATATGTCATCTCCATGACACATATGAACCTCTAATAACTGCCAAGTCTACTAATCATGCAAAATCTATTAGTAGTTATACCCTAACCGTCGCACGTCTTATACGTATCGGTGGCCAGCCGACTATGCGCGCGAGTCCGTATCCTACATGTGCCTCACAACTCATGATAAAGAAAATTTTAAGGCCATATGAGATATACCAATACCTTATTTCAATGGGGTGGTCGTCTAGTACTAAGTCATCATGCATAAACATAAATAAAGGCAGGAAAACGACTAATGCAGCCATTCGCACCCAAGTATGACTTGGATGCACAGTGTGATAGAAACATGACAATAATAAAAATAAAAAAATAAAATAACAGTAATAAACAGTAAATAGTGACAAGGTAACTTGCCTGGAGGTGGTGTGCAGAAATAGCAATGTCTAGTAACTCAGTCCGTCAGAAATCAAGAACAACGAAAGTCAACTCTCGTAAACGTCCTCGAATGCTGAAATAAATATCACAAACATTTTTGGCATAAGAGAAATGTCTAAGATTGCCTACCCTTAAGTCCAATTCTGGACACAGGGGCAAAATCATAATTTTTGGCCAAACCGATGTCCGCCGTTGGACCCGCTTTACGCCGAAAAGCGTGCCAAGTCGTACGGTCTCTAAAGTCATCAAGTTATAAGTCTACGGGTCTGATTTGATGATACAAACTAGACCGTATGTCAAAAGTTGGATTACGGTGAGTCGTGCACAATTCTCTCAGTTAGGGTTGTAGGCCCGCCAACATAGCGTGTCGATCGACCTTCTCAGAATCGGACAAAACTTGGCTCACAGGACCAAAAAAATGACACGAGTCTAGTGGTGCAAGTTTTGTCTTGAGATGTCGAACGTGTATGAAGTTGTAGTCTAGTTTGCAAAGAGGCCGATACGGGATATTTCGACCGATACGTCTCAATTTTGTCGCACACACACAACGAAATAGAGTTTCATCAAATCCCACATGCCTGAAAAGTTGAAACACACATTTTGATGCTTTCGGTTCATGACCACATTGCCCGATTTTTTGTAGCGCACACCGTATCGAAAAATTTTCTAAAACTTGGTAGTTTTAAAAACTGGTTTTTTTCCAAATTTTGAAACTGTTTTAATCAAAAAATTTCAATCTAAATAAATAAACTATTTAAAGGGTTTTATTCCTGGTTTGGTTGTTTACGACCCTATTCAAGTAGATTTCAATGATAACTATTATCTTTACAAAAAATAGCCTTCCAAAATAGGTATTTGTACAGCTTTTTCTGTTCTGGTTGAACAATTATTTTCCTTGATTTCTCAAGAATTTTCCTGTCGATACCAACCCAATTCAATTCGACCCAGTTATTATGCTGAAACGTGATTCGGTTGTCATCTAAAATAATCAAACAGTACGGTAATCGATCAAGTATACAAGAAGAAATTTGATTGTGAAGTGTGGTTCCTCACGATTCTATCCAAGAATAGGGTGCTCTGTTCCGGACAGAATTCCAGCAACTGCAGGGGGTCGTGAAGGGGCGCGGGGACGTCAGTAAGGCTCTGGAAATGAGGGAGGTAGTCACGAAGGAATTTCGATAGGTTTTTGTTTTGTTTAACCCATGGGGGGGGGTGTGTGTGTATATATATATATATATATATATTTTATATATATATATATATATATATATATATATATATATATATATATATATACCGGTAGATATACCTAGTTTAATTCGAATTACTAGTGGTTTTAATCTGATTATTGGATTGATTTTAATCCAATATGCTGGAGAATTGGTATGCCTGGATTTGGAGAAGATTCGGGAAGGATTTGGCTAATATTTGAATCGTATCAAATCTATCGGGAAAAATTTCCCATGTTCTTATGAGAATAGTCACGGAAATAGGCTTTAGCAATCTCACGAGATTTTGGGGAAAATCTTGTGAGTGTTTGAAAAAAAAAATTCTCTTATACACACACACACACACACACACACACACACACACACATATATATATATATATATATATATATATATATATATATATATATATATACACCAAAAATTTAAACAAAAAATTCTAAAAAAATTCTAATACTCAATAAATACTTATAAAGTATTTTTAGTAAAAATTTGTGCAAAAACACTTACCATATAATAAAATAATGATTACTTGCTAGTTATGATAATAAAATCCTTTAATTAATTACTAGGTTATTTAATAATTTAGAAAATTTCTTAAATAAATATTTAAAAGTAAAAAATAATTTTTTTTGTAAAATCAGGGGGTTTACAAGTAACAAGACATATCGTGCTAAATAAAAGAACTTAAATAATGACAAAGTCATATGAGAAATCCACGGATACAAGTCTCAGCAAATAAATGAATGATACACGTATCAAATGAAAATGTAAAAGAAATCACTACACGTCCTTAGCTGTGACAGAAAATAAATA
Organism: Iris pallida; assembly: GCA_029216955.1. NCBI lineage: Eukaryota > Viridiplantae > Streptophyta > Magnoliopsida > Asparagales > Iridaceae > Iris > Iris pallida. The sequence continues at coordinate 13,539,927 of JANAVB010041420.1, forward strand.
TAGCAATAAATGAAGAACTACTCCGGATCAAACTCGTCATCCTTAGTTGGTACAAAAGAAGAATAGACTCCCGGCCCGTACTGTCACGCCCCGATTTTGCAGTCATTCGTCCTCGTATTTATCTCTGGGAACCGATCGTCCTCGCTTGGGTGTGATGTTGTACAAGTCTGGTGCTGCACTTGTACAAGGCAAAGACGATACATAAGTGATAATCTTCAAATAGAACTACATCATAGAGGTACAAGTAGACAAATTGAAGATAATGAGGACATATCTTTCTTATCGAATAGAAATACATTACTGATTTATAGCAGCGGAGATAAGCAGATAACTTGAAGTCACAATATATATAAAGAAATGTATTCTTTTTATTGATAATTGAAGTAGAATACAAGTTGTAGTGGAATACAAAGCTTACAACACATCTCCCTTTACATTTGATAGCCAACTGAAACATCTGCCATTAGGCTTATATTTGATACTTTGATGCATAGACTTTAACACTGGATAGTCGACTTGGCTTACAACTCATTATTATAACTGATATTCGATGTTCCATATATTATGTCATTTATAAATAGAAGACATCATCTTTTGCAACGAGAGATTCTGCATGCCCAACAAATCTTCGATGCCGTGGGACTGATCAAGCCAATCTTCGTGTACTGAACTTTCCAAACACGCGAACCTAAAAGGAGTGCCCACAATGTGGGTCAGTACATCATCTTTGTACTGGCGAGAAGAACCAACCTATTCGCTTAAACCAACACTTAGTAGTCATCTGAGCAAACATTATTAGAGTAATCTTTTTATTTGGATCCTAGCATCAGTTTACAGATCATGAGCAGAATCATGTGAAACATGTTATAGCATGATATAGCATTTCTTTATGTAAGGCATCATCTAAGCAACATTGAGTTAACATGCTAAGCATGTTATGGTAATATTCCTGAAAGGCATCGATTAGCATACTTGGTGTTATCGTTCAACAGGTTATTGTAATACCCTGAAAAGGTAACATCTTATCATTATTGATGACATGTTAAGCAGTCAAGTTGAATTCAACATGTAAATAACCATATCACATTTAAGTGATTTCTTACCGATAGCCGACTCCCTCGCACCTGCATAAAAATAAAGGATAATATGATGTACTTACTCTGCCTGCACAAAACATTCATTAGTATGCATCCTGACTATATGGTCGTTGGTGAAATTGTACCATAAAGGACTTTCCAACTGGTATTACGATGCACCATTCCAGGGTAGGTTGTAAGCCTAGTCGAATGTCTCGTAATACCTCGTGCCACCATAGCACGACCAATGTTTTCTCTTAGGCCGAATCGGTCTCCCTAATGTCCCGGGGAACTGTTCGAGGAAACTTACTCAGACTTGTGCACAAGTATGTCTATGATCATGCGAATACGTGTCGACTCGATAAAAAAAAGTACATGGTAAAACAACTGAAAGTAAGCAAAGCCAACAGTTCAATATCTTATCTCAATTTTGAGCCATATTCAACGACTAATCATTCCATCATTACCATCATTCTACTTGGTGATCTCAATGATCCCAAGACTCATCGTTTCACATTCTCATTTCATCGCATCAGAATATTACTCACCTCATTCCTTTCAAATGGGAATAAAAACATCTCATTTCTCATAGGGACATTTTATATTCATTCAGTGTTATAGAAATGAGCGGTATTTCACATCTTGCAACACTTACACGGAGTGTATATAATTCAAGTGGTTCATTCATTTTATTGAGTCAATGGCATAGCCAGCTCATTTCACATGTACCATTCACAAAGCATCTCATTATTCAAGTTTTCATTTGTTTCAGCAGCATAAACATAAGGGACAATGTTATCAATTCATTCTCAGGCATCAATTCATATTAGCAGTTCATGTGTTATTCAATCAGCAATTCAATATTCATATCTTATTCATCTCAATATTAGCCAACATAAGCATCTCTATTATTTAGCAACTAAAGCATGGAAAACTAGGGACATATTAAAGCAACATGATACTCCATTTTATTAAGCATGAAGGAGTAGGGAAGAAGGAACAGTTATACTCAATTGCATAAATGGTCTTCCGGTTCCGATCACACATATTCCCACTAGACAAAACCCTACCAGCAAGCCACGTTCCAATACTCATCCCTCCGACTAACTCAAAAACAGCAGCATTCTCAAATCTTTTGATTTCCAACTCAAGTCACGGTCCAACATTCTGATCGCATCCAACAAACTAACCAAATGTCTCACGCGAAGCGGAACATTACATAATATACCACTCAGAAAAAGTTTCGTCCTCGAAACTTAAGGGAACAACTCATTCTACTAAATTTACTTAGTCACAACAAGTTTCTCATTCAGCTTCCATTCAACATCTATTTCAGTTCAATCGACCATCTCGAGTTTGCTATCCAACTGTACCACTTAATTATTCAATGATTCAATCAGTCTTTCCTTTTTTAAAATATTTGCACTTCTCATTTATCCACCAATATTCTACCATGCAGCTCTATCTTGTCGTAGTCTATCACTTCTTTTGGATCGATACATATACTTTAGACGTCCCCAAAATATATGTATTTCAGCTAAAATCTGTGCTAGTGCGATTCGATAAGCTCTCCCTCCAGTATTATTTTGGTTGCAACCTATCACTTCGGTTGGATCCATACACATACTTTAGGCGTCCCCAAAATATATGTACTTCAACCAACTTTCGTGTTAGTGCGATTTGATAAGCCATGATGTAACTTTCCCAAATCCAACTTAGCATCCTTTCAATTGACTTATTACTTCGTTCACTTCGCCACAATCACTATCTATCTTTCAAGCCATGATACTTATCATCAGGGATAACTCGGATAACTTACTTATCCAAGATGAATATTTTCAATATTCGAGCTAAGGGTCTAACTTGAAACCAATCATACTACGAGTTCACCATAATCGATATATAATTTTATTCCTTTCCTGAATCCAACAACGTTTTCTACCGAGGCAATTATCATTTCTAAATGACACAATCCGAGGCTCACTCATTATCAATTACTCGATCCAAGAGTACAATTACATGCAATATTCCATCCAACGTAGTATCCATCCCGAAATCTCTTATTTTTATTTCCTTTTCGACTATAAAATTTACTAGAAAACTTCTGAGCAACGGTCCATCTTTCTCAACTCGATACACAATATTCGAGGTTACTCTAGCTAACCGACTTTAGATACCGATCCCACATTCCCGTCATGAGCAGTCAATTCCATCTCATGGAATAACTGACTTCTCGATACATACAACTCAAATCTTATCCCACGATTGCAGTTCCCACTTAAGGCCAACACATTACTTCACTAGTCTCAAACATCCCTAAGGCTCACGTTGCAGCAAATACTTTTCTTAGGTCATATTCATCACCATCTCTCGCTCAATACCAAAAGGGTCATCCTATGGGTTGCCAACGGTCACCATATTACTTGGTCAAGTCTCTAAAGTTAGCTATACCGACAGCTAAACCTAATCATTCAGGTGACTCCCCTAGAGTGGACGGCTACTAGGGTCATACTATTTTTTTATTCTTAGGCCAACAAGCAACCGACAGTTTGAAGTAACTCTACCCAAACATATGGGTATAAACTCAGTCTTAACAACTAATCGTCATTGCCGACTATGCCGACAATTGGTTATGCAGCCCACGGTATCTAGGATCAAGTCTATCTATGGTCACCCTCAAGAAACTAATTCCCACAAAGGCTCATTCTAAACTTACCCAACGATCAACTAAGATCGATCTAGCAACATTACGGTCTAATTCCCAGTCTGACATACAATTCCCAACGATCCAATAATCCATTAAGTAAATTCCCAATTATTCGATTTTGATTACAATTCCTTCGTACCCACACGGATCTATATACCGAGGCTAACTATTCAAGGGTCATCGATTCCGATAGAGCCTCAACAAAACTATGGAATCACATTATTCGGTCTGTATGACAAAGTCATACCACTAAGTCTTAACCCAGCAATCTATATCCCAACCGAAAGTCATCTAAACTGTTACACCATCTGCCGATACTATCCAACACATTTTATGATTCTCAATCTCATTCATTTCCAGCTATTAAAATCTCATACGGACATTCATAAGGTTTTACACCGCAAGGGACAAGAAATTTATCTCATTCCAATCTGACAATTCATCCATCAATTAATCATTCTCTATGCAACACAAGTATTCAGATTCACTACTTGTTACCTTTGTGATACACTTCAAATTCTTGAGCACACATACACATATGCAATGACTATCCCTCTCTTCAGGCACGAACTCATACTTCTCTGAACCTATCCTTCAATGGTCAAGATGGGTTAACATCTATCACACCTTAGGGTCATAACACAGATTTTCCACATTCATTCGAGTCACCAACAATATTTCCAAACTTTCATATTAGCAACCAAACTGTAATAGCCACACAAGATTTTTCCTTCAACCGATCACAATTATCCTTCATTATTTTAAGCAACATTCTTTTACCAACACCCACAGTATAGTAATCATCCAACTAGTTGAGTCATCACTCGACTGAACAATTTCCAATTAAGGCACCTGTTATAATTTCCAACAATCCTTGCTACCTAGCATAACATCACCGACAAGGGACATTCGAGTCACCTAAAAAAAATAAGGCATGACTCCCAGATAAGTCTCAGCACTACTCAATGGTCTCAGATAGAATTATTGATATCCGATAGAAAAGGGTCATGATACATCTCATTCTGAAGTGGTAGAGGCAATATACCACTCAGAAATGAAGTCGTTCCTTAAACAATACCAATTCAAGTCTATTTTAGACATTCGTTATCTAATTAATCACAACATAAAAATCTAACATCTTAGGGTCTCAAGTCACAAGGCTATCACACGTGAGTCAACTCAATAATTTCGTTGAACTCATCCATCAATTGTCTCATTCACGATTTCTTTCCAACATCACATGCAATTCTTAACATGTTACAGCATACATGGCCATATTTATCTATTTCCACATTTCAAACATCATTCACAAAATAGCATACTATAGCATCGAGTTATTGTTGGATCATTAGTGTCCAAACCAACAACAATCACATTCAGGCATCACAATGTATTTAGACTTATTGTATGGAACATCCAGTAAGCAGCCAAGTGGTCAATAAAACTTTTTAGACACGAACAACTTAGGATGATTACAGAAACAACAACAAGATACTCACAGAAGCAATCTTTGATTTAATCGCGGAAGCAACGTTGAGTACTCGCAGAAGCAACTGTGGTTAATCGTAAATACAACTTTGATTTGAAACGAATCAAATAAGAGTCCAAAGACGTAAAACCTGGCTCTGATACCAATTTGTCATGCCCCGATTCTGCAGTCATTCATCCTCGCATTTATCTTTGGGAACCGATCGTCCTCGCTTGGCCGTGATGTCGTACAAGTCTGGTGTTGCACTTGTACAAGGCAAAGACGATACATAAGTGATAATCTTCAAATAGAAATACATCACAATGGCACAAGCAGACAAATTGAAGATAATGATGACATATATTTCTTATTGAATAGAAACACATTACTAATTTATAGCAGCGGAGATAAGCAGATAACTTAAAATTATTAGAGATATAAAGAAATGTATTCTCTTTATTGATAATTGAAGTAGAGTACAAGACTTGTAGTGGAATACAAAGCTTACAACACATCTCACTTTATATTTGATAGCCAACTGAAACATCTGCCATTAGGCTTACATTTGATACTTTGATGCATAGACTTTACAACTGGATATGCCGACTTGGCTTACAACTCATTGTTACAACTGATATCCGATGTTCCATACATTATGTCCTTTAAAAACAGAAGACATCATCTTTTGCAATGAGAGATTCTGTATGCCCAACAAATCTTCGATGCCGCGGGACTGATCAAGCCAATCTTCGTGGACTGAACTTCCCAAGCACGAGAACCTAAAAAGAGTGCCCACAACGTGGGTCAGTACATCATCTATGTATTGGCAAGCAGAACCAGCCCACTCGCCTAAACCAATACTAAGTAGTCATCTGAGAAAACATTATTAGAGTGATCTTTCTATTTGGGGCCTAGTATCAGTTTATAGATCATGAGTAGAATCATATGAAATATGTTATAACATGATATAGCATTTCTTTATATAAGGCATCATATAAGCAACATTGAGTTAACTAGCCAAGCATTTTATGGTAATATTCCTGGAAGGCATCGATTAGCATATTTGGTGTTATCATTTAACAGGTTATGGCAATACCCTGAAAAGGCAACATATTATCATTATTGATGACATGTTAAGCAGTCAGGTTGAATTCAGCATGTAAATAACCATATCACATTTAATTGATTTCTTATCGATAGTCGACTCCCTCGTACCTGCATAAAAATATAGGATAATATGATGTACTTACTCTTTCTACACAAAATATTCATTAGCATGCATCATGACTACATGGTCGTTGGTGAAACTGCGCCATAAAGGACTTTCCAACCGGTATTACGATACACCATTCCATGGTAGGTTACAAGCCTAGCCGAATGTTTCGTAATACCTTGTGCCACCATAGCACGACCAATGTTTCCTCCTAGGCCGAATTGGTCCCCCTAACGTCCCGAGGAACCATTCGAGGAAACTTACTCAGACTTATGCACAAGTACTTCCATGGCCATGCGAATGTGTGTCGACTCGATAAACACGAGTGCATTATAAAACAACTGAAAGTAAGCAAAGCCAACAGTCCAAAATCTCATCTTAATTTCGAGCCGTGTTCAAGGACTAATCATTCCAATCGTTACCATCATTCCACTTGGTGATCTCCATGATCCCAAGCCCCATCGTTTCACATTCTCATTTTATCGCATCAGAACATTATTCACCTCATTCCTTTCAAATAGGAATAACAACATCTCATTTCTCATAGGGACATTTCACATTCATTCAGTGTTATAGAAACAAGCGGCATTTCACATCTTGCAAAAGTTACACAGAGTGTACATAATTCAAGTGGTTCATTTATTTTATTGAGTTAATGGCGTAGCCAGCTCATTTCTCATGTACCATTCACAAAGTATCTCATTATTCATGTGTTTCATTTGTTTCAGCAGCATTAAACATAAGGGACAATGTTATCAATTCATTCTCAGGCAACAATTCATATTAGCAGTTCAAGGTTCATATTTTATTCATCTCAACATTAGCCAACATAAGCATCTCTATTATTTAGCAACTAAAGCATGGAAAAACTAGGGACATATTAAAGCAACACGATACTTCTTTTTATTAAGCATGAAGGAGTATGGGAGAATGGACAGTTCCACTCACCTGCATAAAGGGTCTTCTTGTTCCGATCACACATATTTCCACTAGACGTAGCCCCACCAGCGAGCCACATTCTAATACTCATACCATCCGGCTAACTCAGAAGATAGCATCATTCTCAAATCTCTTGATTTCCAACTCAAGTCACGATCCAACATTCTGATCGCATCCAACAAACTAACCAAATGCCTCGCATGGAGCGGGGCTTTACATGTACTACTAAAGGAAGATCTCGTCAGCTATATTTGGAGAATAACGATGTCCTCATAGGACATAGCAAGGCACATAATATACAAGCTAAAGTGCAGTAAATAAAATATCTCGGGGTAAATAAACCAAACTGACGTGAAAGTTTGAGTACAACGTTCGCAAGCGCAGACATCTCCAAAGTAAAAGACATCTGGGTCTAGCGTATATATAGCTGTAGCTCTGGTACTGGAGTCTCAACGGTAACTAAAAGAGGCTGTAACTCAGGAAACAGGGCTCCTCTCCGAATAAATATATATGGGAGCGGATCAAAAGCCCCCTTTAGAAAATTCCCTAAAAAATCCCTCACTCTCAGTCGTTCATTTAATGTTAATATTAATGTTAATATTAATGTTAATATTAATATTAATGTTAATGTTAATGTTAATGTTAATATTAATGTTAATGTTAATATTAATTTTTATTTTTATATTAATGTTAATGTTAATATTAATATTAATGTTAATGTTAATGTTAATGTTAATGTTAATGTTAATGTTAATGTTAATATTAATTTTAATGTTAAGTTTAATGTTAATTTTAGTATTTAAAATTAATATTAACATTAACATTAATATTAACATTAAATGGACGGCTGAGAGTGAGAAAATTTTTAGGGGGTTTTCTAAGGGGGACTTTTGATCCGCTTCCAATATATATACATATATATAAAGTGGAAGAGCACAACATGGCCCATGCAAGTAGTAGTTGTCCTCAACTCTCAAGAATCAATAAGTTGTATCCACAACTTACCATTCTGACCTCTGTCTAGAAGACAGATCCTATGATACATTTAAAAGAAAAATAAAATGACAACAACCAATTCTATCCTGCAAGTATCAGGGAATCCGGTATCTCAGGTAATCAAGCTTGGGTATCAGGATAATATATGTGTCAATCACGTGTCGTATTCTACAGGTCTCAATGGAATAAGATCCAAAGAATCACATGAAGGCTCTAGATAGCAATACTAGACAACTTAACAGTTGAATGCACCCGAATATAATTTGGCAGCTCGTATTGATATATCCACTAAGGTCCAAGACAGTAACATAAATTCAATAAATAAAACATAAGACAAACATGAACTGACAGTAGCAAGGTACACTTGCCTGATTCCATAGTGTGAAGATGAAAAGTAGCTCTCGTGTCCATGCCTCCGAAGTCCAATGCTCCTAAATAATTAATTAACTAGTTTATCTATTTAACATAAAACTTATAATAGGACTTATTTAGCTAATTTAATATTTTAAACCATAATAACTATATCCAAATATCTCATGAAACTACTTAGATTAAAACTCAATAACACGTACGTTCCAGGAGACACCGGGACTTAGTTTTACGGTTTCCGAATTCCAAAATTGTCGGTTATGCCCCTACTTCAAGAGCACACATAAAAATCATATAAAAATCATAAAATAATATTTAAAATTATTTTATATAAGTTTACTTGGATTTTAATATTTGAAATTTTAAAGAATTTATAAGGCTAGTTGACTTCTATGTCAGCTAGTCTACCCGAAACTTGTCTGAAATATTGCCATCTTGCAATATAAGTAAAAAATATATAAAATATTATTTTAAAAAAAATATTTAATACTTATTATTTCACAAAAAATAAACTCATATTTGATCATCCACTTACTCTCTAATTTATAGTTATTCTAGGTCAGCAGTTTACCCGAAAAGCTAGTATTTTGATCCATATTTTTTCAGATCAGATCTAAGATGACAAAATCACAAAAAATTACTTAAAAATCATAATTTATAGTAATAACCCTACATTAGATTCAATTTTAAAAAATTCCAACAATAACATAGGGTTCCTTCACAATGGTGTTAAAAATCAACGCTATCGTTATCCGATTTTTCAACAATTCTATATGCAACTTCTAGAGATAAAAATATATGATAAAAGGGATTAAAATCTAATTTCTAAGACATTAAACTCAGATTTTCTATAGAATTATTATCATGAGATTCGAGATGGAAAAAGACATAATCTTTCTGAAATCCTTTGCTAGAAGGCTTGTGGGTGCTCCTTCTTGCCAAAGATCCCAACTTTCTTGCATTGCTTACTTGCTAACCCCTTCTTAATGGGTTTGAAGTTGTTGAAAATAGCTCTTGAAGGTTGGATGGTGAAGATGGTATTTCTAGGGTTTGTTTTGAGGAGATGGATGGGTAGATCATACTAAAAGAAAAACACATTTTTATGACGAATAAAAACCGTCATAAGTGACATTTTATAACATTTCTTGTAAGCCCGCAATCGTCATGAAAACCAGTATTATAAATTATAAATGATATTTTCTTATATGACACTTATTTCTTAAAAACGTTATAAATAATACAATTATATATAACACTATATTTCCAACCGATATAAATATTTGTCATTATATATAACATATATGTTTAGAAGCGTTATAAATAGGACATATATACATAACACTTTTAGACTTGTCTGGAATTTACACATTCATAAAGTGTTATAAATAGGACATATATACATAACGCTTTTTAACCTGTTCTGGTATTCACACACACACACACACACACACACACATATATATATATATATATATATATATCACCTGTCAAAGTTTATAACTCAATGCGTTATAAAAGCAATGATCAATACTAATTTTCAAAACATGAGACAACATAAATTATGAAATTGAACTAACATTTAAAACATTCCATTCAAAATATCTCATTCCAAATATAACCATCTTAATTACATTTCGAAATATATCCAAATATATACAATCCATCCAAAAACCCTCTACATAAATGACAGGTCCATTGGCAGACACAGAAGAGTAGCTTTACTTTAAGTGAAGTCTAGAGAAGAAGCACTTCGTCTTCTTGGAGATTGTGATGATGAAACTGAAGCTACTACTGCAGACACTATATCTGGCTCCACAAATAACAAAATCATCATAACTCTCTACAAACCAAATATGACTGAAACAAGTAGAAGAAACCGAAGCTACTACTGCATACACCAGATCCGGCTCCACTATCCTCCTGTCAACATAAACAAAAAAAACTTTTCTTTTTTTATGAGAGCTCATTAAGAAACAATGCATGTGTTTATTTCCAGTCATAATTGGCACTTTAACGTGGCGGAACACTAAATTTTTCAGCACTATAACCAGACAATTCAAAGTCTCGTGCAATTCATCAAATCCATGACAAGAATTTGAGATCACGTCGTACTATTACTAGCAAATGTGTATGCAGATGTGTATCATTCACTGCATAGGGTGCAGTAGGATATAGGTGCATTTTTTAGTATACACAGTTTCCTGTGTGTTTTAGGTAGAGGGTAGCAGTGTAGATGTCCCTATAGTAGTTTGAACTGCAGGGGACTGCAGTAACAACTTGGTTTCCCTTGAATGTGTAAATCACAGAACATTAGTTGTGTGACCTGTGTCATAGCATACTACTTGCAGAATGATATGTGAATGTGTATATGTGTGCACAAGTGTGCATCTGTGTCAGGTATAGGCTACGTGTCAAAAGTCGTAATGTAAATGTAAAGAGGAAGAAGAAGAGCAAATTGTATTAGAAATTGAAATGTAGTAAAAAAACAAATTTTCACCAACTTAAACCATAAAATTATCAATCAAGGTATTCATAATGCATTAACATATGTAACTTGAGTTTTGCATATCCAGAGGTAAGTGAATAGCCTAGCACAGCTAAAAGCAAATCAAGCTACATAATTAAGTATGAGAAAGAACATATTACCTAGAGAGATGGTCTTCTAAGAAACTCCCAAGGCTAGTAGAAGCATGATGGTATTCTAAGAAACTCCCAAACCGTATTGGTATCGGCCGTATCAGATCGATATCAACCGATACTGCGAACTATGAACCAAACTAAGTGAGATTAAGCCACTCACCGATCGATTTCCTCCTTCACTGCAGGATCTAATTCATCATCCTTATCAGTATCATCAAACTCAAATTTTGATTGAAACTCGTCTTCAGCATTCTCATGTCTTACTTCAGTTCGCCTTTGAGAGGAAGCAAACTTGCTACTAGCATCATGGCATAATGTAGGACTGATGACCTCCTGAAACAAAAATGAGAATAAGAAATCGGCAATAATTGGTTTCTGGGATCAAAAATGCATCAGAGACCAAATCAACAACCATCTTAAGTGTTTTCTCCTCATTTGTACAGGGATTCTTCAATTGAGTTTTTTCTTCTCCTGTTCTTCTTTTTCTGTTTAGCAGCTTTATTACCTTTAGAATCTGTAACAATTTAAAAATAGGACATGTGAGAACCAGATTTATGCAAGTTGAATTTCCTGAAAAAATGATACTACACTTCAACAAGTAAGCGTCGAAAAAATACTAAAACAAAAGTATGATTACAGAAAAACCAGTGACATTGTAGAAGGCTACAATTGCGAAAGGATACTTGTCATTAAAAAAAAATACTCATGGGACACGAAAGCTTGTTGCCACATTCACTTATGATATATTTTCAACCGTCAAGAACTACAGTTTTTGTATCAAAAAAAGAGGAAGAATAAGTAAACTAAAGAGTAACTTCATTTTTCTAACTGAGAATTACAATATGACATTAATGTTCCATCACTATAAAGCCATGAACTATGAGGTCTCACTTTCCAGAAAAAGAAGGATGAATAGCCAAATATAGATACCTCAAGGCTTGAAAATAACAGGACAATTAACAAATTTTGCATTACAATATTATTTCCAATAGCAAAAGAGCCTTGTACCAATTATTTTGGTAAGACCTCAATCAGAATTTTAATCTAGCAAAAGAGGAGAACAAAGCACAATCCAATGTGTTCCTTCAATCATACAATAGACATATATTGCCATGTCATCATACACCTCTAATTGATTCTGTAGTTTGTTTCTAATAGACAAATAATTTTATTGGAAACTTGGTTCCTTCTAAAATCTAAAAACAAGACAAATTTTCTTAAGTTTCCAAAAAAAAATTGAACTTGTCAAAACACCCTTATGAGAACTCATGGATGACAATAATGACTCCACTTTTTCATTAATTGCTTTCGAAGCTCTAACACTCACCTTTTAACTATCAATTAGATAAATTATGTTGTTATGCCAGACGTCAACTTCCTATTTCTTAGTTTTAGCAAACAAACAAGATATTAATTGGAAAAACAGTTTCTCTTGTCTCCTGAAAGCAAGAGAACTGATTTCTTAGTTTCCATAAGTTTCCAATTGTCAAACACTCATCCAAAAAATGTAATATCAAAGAACACTAAAGAGTTCGTATAATTGGCAAAGGTTGTTGTGGAGTAGAATCCTAACTTATATCATGGAATTTTTATCTTTGTTTACTCTAGGATCCAGTCTCTCGTATGGAGTTCTGGTTTCCACAGTTTTTAGCTGCGTGTCAGCTTATTAGTGTTTCGGATTTTTTTGGTTGGATGGTAATTACAATCTAAAACCTGAAACTATCAAGCTATTTTGGATATTTAGATTTTTTTCGAATCAAAGAAAATTAATCAACAGTTAAAAAAAATTCAAAGATCAAAATCTTCCATAAAATAAAGCTCAACGACACAAGCATGTCCCTTGCTAATTAAGAAGAGACCTCCCTCCGTGAAGAGAGGTCTCTTCTTATTTATCAAACCTTATAGAAGCTTAAACTTTATCAAATTCAGTAAAATATATACAAGTAGCTTATGGAAGACTTTACCATACAATGGTCTTGGTTTGGGAGACAGTCTCATACCTCTCTATGAGATCCTTGGTGTTGAAAAGTAATCAATACAAGAACAAACTAACTCGAGTTAATGCAGCAGTAGGAAACTAGTTTAACTCACAGGAACATACATACTAAAATACGAAACTTATGAAGAAGATTAAAACTAGATAGATAGATATAGATACCGTGGCACAGAAGGGGGCTGTGCCACCAAATGGCTGCAACATCAATTATGACATAAGAAGACACTCGTTCATCATTTTCTCTAACTACATATGTAGCGACCAAATGGCTGCAACATCAATTATGACAATATTTGCAACACCATTTTTAATGTTTTCTTTATTTTTGCAACAAATGGTGTTGCAAATAGTCATAATTGATGTTGCAGCCAGATAGATATAGTACGTATATTATGGCATAAGAAGACAATAGTTCATTCACCTCGACCACACACAGGACATACCCTAAACTTGTAAAACTGACTTTTCTGTAATATACATACGAAATTACACACGATTTATGCAGACTTTGCAACGCTAATAACTTAAATTCACATGTTGTACCCAATGGGCAGATACTGGAGCCATCTACTGCACCCAATAGGCAAAAGATGCTAGAGTGAAGTTGACATGAGAAATGAATGAATGTGCTCAAATAGTTCAGCCTTCACAGAAACTGGTACCAAAACTTCATCAAACATAATCATAAAATACCCAGGATTACTAGAAAACTAAAGGAAGATAAATCTTGTAATAAAAAATTATTTAAAAACTTTGTTCCCCGTATAAATATAATATATACTTAGCAGCACGTATATCAGCAATAAAAATATTAAAGTGTTGATGATCCAAAGAATTGAAGGAAACATGAACGCCTAATCAACTCACATATCTAAAGTTCTAAAAAATGATCTAAAAACTATGGATAAATGGTGCCATTTCTAAGGAAATGATGCAGCCCCCAAAAAGTTAATAATTAATATGTAGACCATATTATATAATTATACAGAATAGCCAAACATCAGCTATTTCATATTTGCTTCACGAGATGAGATTGCTCCTAGATGTCTAGAAAGCTCACCTGGCATGCCTGTTTCTTGCATCTAGTCAAACAATAGACTACCAAGTAGTGCGTCAATGGGCAAGGTTGCAAGAAAACCTACTAAAGCTATCAAGTAAGATATATCCTTTTTCTCTTTAAGATAAAGACGTATCTTTACTAGAACACTTTTAGCCACTTAGCTCTTGTAAAATATTGTCAATACGCTGGGAGGGTCAAAGACTCAAAACCAAATTTTATCGGATTATGGGAAACTGCACCTCCATCTCTATCTTGATTGCTCCATACCACCATCAGTACTCATGATGATTGAACTGATATGATGGTAACTTATATATGTTTCTACAAATATGCTTCTTCTACTGGACTTGCAAACAGAACACTTACAAGAATTCAACAGTAGAGATCAGTACCGTGCCTCCACAAAAATAGGTGACCACATTCAACCCCAAAATCCTCCATCTCTATGCTTTCAGTTGCACGTCCTGATACATAGTTCCACAAAAAAACTAAAAGGTCCCAGGTGAACTGAATCAGATGATACCTGGTAGTTCATCAAGAATATCCCTACCCTCCTTCAAATGATTCAAGTACCTAACTTCTGTAATCCAGAAATTTTGCATTGGCTGCATTGCAATGTCCAATCCTTGAAGAAGTGTATCCAACATCTGAAAGGCATCAGAATCCAACATTTTTCCAACAACATTCTGCAAAGGAAAAGAAACAACATAAATAAATAGGTATTGTCATTTCCAGTAAATCGTAAATACCCAGGGTGTTCCTAAATTTATACCATCTCGTGATATCATAGATACTTCATCCCTCTTTCTACCATTCTAGTCTGTATCATCAGCTAGATAGAGGATAAGGACAAAGTTTAAGATATATGAGCCTGATGGGCCACCGTGACTTTCTGTCAAATGAAATTATACTGTCCGATGTTACAAATGTAACTTCAACAAAAATTAACAAAATCAATCATATTAACTCATCAGTGATGGTTACTGGAATAGAATAGGCATTTCTTGGCTATACACAAAATCGATCATATTAACAACACAAGCTTCCAGCCTTGTGAGGAATGATTTTTTGTGACCACATCAGACCAGCAGAATATCATATACCACCTCAACAACCCAACTTTTAGGTTGATTTACGGGCATAAAAAATAAAAATACAAATAATCCAATTTGAACTAACTTTCTACACATATTTCAACAAATATCTATGTATATCAGCCACCATCCTTTTAAATAAAGACATTACGTTTAGTTCAGAATTATCATAATAGGATATGAACAATACCCTAGTAATTGCCATAAGTTTGAACTGTAGGTTTAATCTAATTTCCTTTCAAATTTCTTAGACATTTTAGTTATATCCAATCTATATTTGTTATTCAACTAGAACATATCGACTGCAACCAAATTTTTAAGGTGAATGAATTTTAATTATGTTTTATTGGATATATGTAGGTAATCTTGCAACCAGCATTTTGACATTCTCTATAAACTAAAATTCTTTCCCCTCGATATGGTTCACATAGGATATAACCCAGGGTACATCTCAATAAAGGAATTGAGATACAATAAAGTATTTATGGGATTCTATAAAAGAGGGAGGCTAAGATA
Organism: Iris pallida; assembly: GCA_029216955.1. NCBI lineage: Eukaryota > Viridiplantae > Streptophyta > Magnoliopsida > Asparagales > Iridaceae > Iris > Iris pallida. Next base: position 13,556,001 of record JANAVB010041420.1, read on the forward strand.
GATATATTGATAGGTTCCCAAATGAAACTGGTCCGGAACAGGGAAATAGTTGGAGTAATTTGACATTTCTAGGTCAATTTTGAAGAAGAAATTTGAATATAGAAGAAAAATTTGGGGAAGAACATCGAATATATTTGAAATAAGAATGACGTGGAAACTACAGTTGTAAAGTAAAATTAAGTAAATGCTAAAAAGAAGAGAGACTACAAATCAATTCCATGGCTCTTTCTGAGTACATCGCCCTATTTATATACTTCCAAAGTTCCATCTGGAAGAATGAGGTAGCAGCGCTATGATACTTGCTCTGATACTCCTCCACCTCATCCTGCATTCTGATTGGATAGGAATAGCTCTCTGTATGCCACCTGTATGCTGAGCTGTATGCTGAGCTGGACACATTGGGCCACCTCTATACTGGACTGGACAGTGTACTGGAGAGTGTACTCAGTGATTGATACAAAAAGGGATCGTATCAATACCCTCCCCTTAAATTGACCTTGTCCCAAGGTCAATGGAGGAGTAATTCGGATTCCTGGATTCCACACTCTAACATGAAAACTGGCAACTTCACCCAAGAATGAATCCTTCAACTTCTTGGCAACCCATACGTGAACATTTATTACTGGAAATGAACTAGGACCTGGATCCCACACCATGAAACCATCATTTTCGATTTTGGTAGCTCTTCTTATTGCTGTGTCAAGGAGAGGGCCTAGATCCCATATAATGTAAGCAATCTGAATCTTGAGAGCATAAACTTCATATAGTAGGTTGGGAGAGTACTCAAAATTATTGAGTAAAAGCTCGACAACCTTCGGGTAATTTTCTTGATCTTGTGCACGCCTTCCTGCAGGAGGTCGTCGAGAAACCCCAGATTCAATGAACACGATATGGTAATCACTGTGCTTGTTTTCTTCTGCTGCTTGTTTCATTGTTAATCCAACACGAACCTCACTGGCTGCATTTGAGTACTTGAGAGAAGTTGGATCTTCTTGCGCTATGACAGACATCACTATCTTCCCTTCATGAATTCTCATAGTAACATCAGCTCCAGTTATCACTTGTGCAAGAAGCATGAAATTATTATAACAATATGTGTCCTCTTTTGCTGCAGTTGCAAGAGAGATTTGTAAGGTGTGAGCAAACTCTAAAAGGCTAGCTATAGCCATTGCTTCTAGTCCACCAACCGGAAAACCTCTAAAGGCATGTTCAATAGCCAATTCCACCATAACAAAGTCGAGTCCAGCAAAACCCATGTGGGTGCCGTAGTGTATCATCTGGATGGTGGCAGCGGTCTCGGCCAAGAACTTCTTGTTGTCTTCAAAGGAGACGTTAATGATACAGAAGCTAGGAGTAGCCAACCGAAAAACTGGTACTGTAGGCAAGCAAACCTGATAAGCCTCGTACTTGAGCTCTGCTACTGATACAAGCCTGCTTCTACTGACTTGGTGACTTAGCTTATCGGCCATTATTTCTGACACTGGTACTGTAATAACTTGAAATTGAAGCTTTGAAGCATGATGCTTGATACTACTTGATACTTGATATGGTACACCTGGATCCCAAATGGTTGTTACCAACTTCTCTAGCCATCTTCTGATAAGTCTCGCACTACAAACAGGTTCATATGGTTCAGTTAATATGACATTCAATGCAGAATCAGATACATCCAAGGCACAAACACTCTCAGCTAACCGAGCTGCCACATATCTCATCTGCAATCTGGTAACCTTCCGCTGTTGTTCATGCGAAAAAGGATCAAAGATGACAATTTCATCCAATGTATTTAACATCTCTGGCCTGAAATGCCTTCGTACCTCCTGCGTAACCTGATCTTGAGCAATTTGCGTAGATGACTTCCCTACCATTCCTACGAACAGATGTCCAGCACCAAGATTTGAGGTCATGATTATCACTGTATTACTGAAATCAATTGTTGTCCCTTGGCCGTCACTCAGTTTACCCTCGTTAAGTACTTGAAGTAGAGTACTGAATAAACTCTGTGATGTCATATGAAAACTGGAAGGCCTTGCATATATAACATTCAAAAGAGAGATACCAGCTTTAACATTCTTTGGTGGTAATGACGAAAATCCTAGCTTTTGTATCCAGGATGATAATGCCTTTATAATTGAAGAACCATTCACTAGCTTACCGATACTAAGGTTTTGTATTATACCTGGATCCCATCTCTTTGACATATAATTTGCTGCCATAACTTCAAAACCTTTTAACTGGTTTTCATCATCAACAGCTTCCTCCTCTTTCAGAAGAAGACCATGTCCAGTGCAAACTGCTAAATATGCAATCTGAACCAAAGCACCAGGGTGTGGCTCAAATACAATGAGTAAAATACCTAATGGACATGATGTCTTTTCTAGGATCAGTACATCAAAGTCTAAGATAGGGGATTCTTGTTGAATGTTATTTACCTTGACATCTTCAGTCTCAGGTTCCTTTCCCTCATTTCCTACCGCATCATAGTTGTAGGAGTCACATCCATCACTTGACTTACCATCTATATCAAACCTTCCACTCCAGAATTTCCCATCTTTGTCGTGAACATCAGACAATCTAGCAGATGCATTAGGGAGAAGCTGTTCTTTCTCCGACTCTAGATGACAAGCCACACCATCCCTATCTAAATTGGATTCATGTAGAAAATGTAAATTTTCAAATGAACAACCTGTGCTCATGTTGTCTGCTACCAGTAGTTGGTGTTGGCCATGCTTCAAATCCTCGACGCCAGGCTGTATTTGAATGAGATCTACCGATGCCATATTATCGCTGGTGCTAGCATAACTTGTAGCTGATTGTATGTTTTCTTTAATGCTAAGAACCAAAGCCATGGTTCTGTTCTGATGCTCGCTTGTCAGTGAGTGGATGACCAATCCCTCCATAGATTCACACTCAATTTTGCACCGACGACACCAACTCATACTCCCAAGCTTCCTCACGGGCATTTCATCAAACACCTTCAGTTCGGTCTCTTTCTGCTGCTGTAGACTCTGACATTGTTGCCGTGGTGGTTGAGGAAGGGACAGTGGAGTCTCGTACTGCTGCTGCGGTGTCGGTGATGGTGAAGGAGGTGGCTCGACCGGGAAATAGGAGGGATAAACCTCCTTTCGATACTCCATCCACCAATCCAACGTCTCAAATTGTTTATCTAAATTCAGTAACATACCTTCAACCGATCGAAGACTCTCCTCTACAACCCGCTCGCGAGGATCCTCCGGAAACCCTAATTGTGAACTCCAGCTCGAGAGTGACGGCTGTGGTGGCAGAGGCCGCAGCGGATTGGCGTACTGTTGAAGATGTGTCTGTGGTGGAGAGTACGGCCATGGCTGGTAGTGCCACGTCGGCAGCGTCGATGGTTGCGGTGGTGATTCCAGCGGATCTCCCTGCCGTCCGCCATAGTTCCAAGAAATCGATGGCTCTGATACCAATTGATAGGTTCCCAAATGAAACTGGTCCAGAACAGGGAAATAGTTGGAGTAATTTGACATTTCTAGGTCAATTTTGAAGAAGAAATTTGAATGTAGAAGAAAAATTTGGGGAAGAACATCGAATATATTTGAAATAAGAATGACGTGGAAACTACAGTTGTAAAGTAAAATTAAGTAAATGCTAAAAAGAAGAGAGACTACAAATCAATTCCATGGCTCTTTCTGAGTACATCGCCCTATTTATATACTTCCAAAGTTCCATCTGGAAGAATGAGGTAGCAGCGCTATGATACTTGCTCTGATACTCCTCCACCTCATCCTGCATTCTGATTGGATAGGAATAGCTCTCTGTATGCCACCTGTATGCTGAGCTGTATGCTGAGCTGGACACATTGGGCCACCTCTATACTGGACTGGACAGTGTACTGGAGAGTGTACTCAGTGATTGATACAAAAAGGGATCGTATCATATATTACTTGTATAAACTCACGAGTCATAAACATTTAAGATTGTTTTCTTCCTTTTCTTGAAGATGTAAAATCAATGTTGACCAGTAAATGTTAGGACCATCTATTTAATTGGAATGACCTTCCCATATCCTGTCTAATCTTTCATCTTTATTGTGCATGAATATATTTTGTGTGCCTAATGGCTTCTTGATATCATGTCTTAGCTATCTTAAAGGGAGATAAATTTTATAAAATAAGTGCCTTGGAATGTTAAGCTGTGTTGGTTTTAAGCGTTCACGCATTAGATCAAATAAAGCAATACCAAAAACTGGAGGGGCAAGCTGAAGGAGTGTCCAAGAATTGCCAATTTTGAAGTGAACAGTTTCACAGCAGGAGTGATTTTGAAGACACATTTAATACATTTAATAGGAACAGCAGGAATTGCCAATTTTGTGTCATATCCGTGTTAGAATTTATTGTACCCTGTCGATTCATGAGATGAATAACAAAACTAAATACGGAAGCGTACCTGAATCCATTGCTAGGCTTGATGGATCTTGAAGCGATTGTCCTTTTGTGGGGTTTGATCTTCCAACTTGCTACGACCCTTAATGACAAAGGTGAATCCGAATCCTTTGTCCCTCTCTTTCAGGGATGCAGAAGAGAAAAAGAGAATACTTCTCTTTGGTGGCCGTATAAGTTGGGGACCATAACCCTAATGAATACACATATTTATATATGTGTTGATATTTCTAATTTGGCCCCTCATCAAATTAGAATTATCTCCGGTATCTACACATTAATTCCATGACAATTATACCCTTAAGCCAATTTCCAAATAGACCACTTTAATTTGGCTTAATTATTTAGATAGCCCAAACACAATTAATTTTACATGTGTGGCCCCTTAATTATTGAATAATTCCAACAATCCGTGCTGCATCATGTTAAATATGTATTTGAGACACATCAACTCCAGCACACAAAATCAATCCTGTAACATCGAAAACCCTAGACTAAAAATAGGACACCGCAGACACTCCAGAACACACTAGGATACACCAAATTATGGTGTAACTTGTACACTGACACGAAAATGATGGTGTCCGTCAGCAGTCGTGTTAGTATCATGTTCATTGTAACATAAGAAACCATAAAAAAGGAAACATGGAGAAATTTGTCAAGAATACACCAAGACACACAGAAATTAATGACGTGTCCGTGCCGCCGTAACCGTGTCATGTCAGTGTCCGTGCAAAATATAAACCCTAGAAAAAAATGGAAAAGAGGGGATTCTGAGAAATTTTTACACAAGGACACTCCGGAAATACGTAGGACATACCAAAACCAACGACGTGTTTATATCATGTTCGTGCATCACATTAAACCCTAGAAAAAATAGATTTAAGTGCTCGGGATGGAGTACCTGGAGGTGGCTCTACGACAGGGGAGGGAGTACGACTACGACGCCTCTGATGGAGTACCTGGAGTTGCCTTATTTTTTTCTTCGGGAGATGTGGATGAGGAGAGAGGACGTCGAGTAGAGTAGTAGCAGTTGTCGTTATTACCATTGGATGTCGTGGTGGCGCTCGCGACCACTTCTTCCCGGCTATGGCCGCTCTGCTGCTGTCGGCCCAAAATCCCTTGGCGGCTCTGCTGTTGTCGGCCCCAAATCCCTTTTAGAGGATGGGGTTTTTTTAGGGTTAGAGTTTTGATACATTCCCATGTATCACTCCACTAGCTCCATTGTCACATTTGCAGTAGAAGTATCAGTCCCAGGTAGTGTGAGCAACTCCAGAAGTGAAACTCATAAATAATGAGTGGTGCAGGCTATTTTTCTTTGTTACAGTGCATCCCAGTGTACTAATCCAGTCAGCAGATTGCCACATCAGCCAATCAATTAGCCACGTCAGAGCCAAGTAGCAGCATTTAGCAGTAGCTGTAGCCAGTAGCTGTAGGCAGTTAATTGATTAGCCAGGTCAGCAATATGTTAGCAATTAGACACGTCACCATTCAGGTCTGTTTCTTATTTTTCTTCCTGTCAATGAGCCAGCTTAGAATTGGTTAGGATATTTTGAGTTGCATAAATAGGGAGAGAATTGTAGAGAGAGCGGGATGGAAAAGTTATGAAGAATCTTACTATTTTGATAGCTCTGTTGTCTTCTTCTTCTTGTAATTTTCCTTAGCCATTGCAATAAAGCTCAGTTTCTCCACTAAATTGTTCACTGTTTCCATTTCTTCTTGCACAATTTATGCATCACTCGCCTAGGCCCATGGGGGACACTGGTGCGGCTGGACAGAGTCGTATCAATTTGGTATCAAAGCCATCGATTCTATGGAGCCGTGGCCTTCGACAAGAAGCTCCACGGGAGCCACCGATCTCGAGTTGCTGGAGCTCACGGCAAGGGCTTCCGGAGGATCCTCGCCACCGGATCGTGGAGGAGGGTCTCCGATCTATCGAAGGTACTCTTCTAAATCTAGATCACAAATTGAAAATATTGGACGATTGGATGGAGTATCGGAGGGAAGTTTATTCCTCATATTTCCCGGCCATGGAGCCACCGACTCCTCCACCGCCGGACCCCTACGGCTATTCCTCGCCACCACAGCAGTACGAGACTCCGTCGTACTCTCTACCGCCTCCGCCATCACCACCCGTGCTGGATTACCACGGCTATCCACAGATGCTGATATCGCAGTTCCCAGAGCAATATCAACAACATCTGCAGCAACCATATCAGTATCCGCAGCAGCAATACCCGATGTCGCCGCAGCCGTACGTGAACTCATCGTCATCGACATGGAACCAGCAACCGTCGTCGTGCTCACCACCGACGGATTTATACAACTGCTATCAACCGCCGCAGCTGTACTCGACCCCATTGCCGTCGCCACAGTACAAAACCCAGTTGACGCCGTTGTCAGGGTACCACCATCCGTCGCAGATCTCATCGCAGCAGCAACAATACCAATTCGCCCCATATGTGTATGACGAAATGCCCGCGAGGAGGGAAGCACACAGGTGTCTTGACAGCGAGGACTCGGTGTTTGATGAAATGCAAGGTATTCAAATGCAACTTAGCATCGAGGATTTAAATCCTGGGAAACACCAACCCCTGGTAGCAGACAACATGTCCATCGAACCTGTTAATCTGTCGGATACTGTCAGTTCAAAACATGAAGCTACAGTGGCAAGACAGATCCAAGAACAATTCCAAACTTCTGGAAAGCGATCTCTCCAGGAAGCTCTGAAGCCCAGCTTGGAGTTGTCTGTGGTTCCAACATTTGTGCGGACAGGGAATACCAAGGCACTCAATCCTGTTGGAATGCCTCAAAGCAACAGACCTACAGCTGGAATACCTGAGATGGTCTTGTCTATACAACAAATGGAGATGCTTCTGGATCCGAAAATGGAACTATCAAGATTTATATTTGAACATAAATTTGGGGAAGCATTTACAATGGCTCTTCAACAAGGTGATGTTTCTATATTTTTCTAGTTATATTCTCGTGGGGAATTGCATGCAATCTTTTCTATGGTGCCTCTTCCACTGAACCAGAGAATTCTACTGTCTTCAAAATTTAGTGGATTGTTTGCTATGAAAACCGATTCATCTATAGTGATGATTAGATTGGAAGGTGAAGATGAACTGGAGGTTATAGATGAAACCCAGCACTCTGTATCTGTTAGTAATGCCATCTCTCGTTCAGGTGAACAAGTTTTTGCAATTGTGCATGATGAAGAATCGGAAATCATCACAGTTAAGCTTAATAACAACTTATCAAATGTTCTTAGGAAAACTGTTAAAATTGACAGTCAAAGTGGGAATGTTGCAAAGGAAGGTGTCACTGTTGTAAAGGGGGAACACAATCTCTTTGAATGGCTCAATGGACACTTAGTGAAACTCAAAGGGACACTTATACTTGCAATTCCTGACAACTTAGCTGCTGTACTGGGGATGCGACTAAAAAGTTCTGAGACAACCAAGATGATGGCATGGGATCCAGGTATACCTATTCACTGGGTTTTTACATCTACTCCTGCCACAACTACCACATCAACATTGCCATCAGCACTTACATCATTTATGCATACAATATTCATGGTTCAGTTTCAAATCATTCTCCCACCTGGAACAAATATCCCAAATGCTTATGCTATGGATCGGGGTTGGATGGGGCCAAATTATTCAATTTGCTTGAGTCCTTGCTCTGGAGAAGAACGGGAAATGGTATGGGATCCAGGGATTAAACTATGACACTGGATAAGAGTACAGTAGCCAGTGAACTGTAATCCAATAGTACAGTAGACAATGAGCAGTATAACTCAGTATCAGTGAGTCAATTAATTGCAGCGACTCACAGACAGTCAGTCTCTGTAGCAGGTATAACTAGCTAATGCAGCAGGTAGCCACTGCAGTTGAGTATCAGTGCATTATCGGGGGCTATCAAAGGACTAAGAAGCTAACTCAAGCTCTGGAGTTGGTTTGCTTGTGCAGTGGAAGGATAGGCATGAGGGGGACGCAGTCTTCCATGTGAGAAGTTATTAGAACTACCCTTACTTTGACCTTGAGACAAGGTCAAAATAAGGGGAGGGTATTGATACATTCCCATGTATCACTCCACTAGCTCCATTGTCACATTTGCAGTAGAAGTATCAGTCCCAGGTAGTGTGAGCAACTCCAGAAGTGAAACTCATAAATAATGAGTGGTGCAGGCTATTTTTCTTTGTTACAGTGCATCCCAGTGTACTAATCCAGTCAGCAGATTGCCACATCAGCCAATCAATTAGCCACGTCAGAGCCAAGTAGCAGCATTTAGCAGTAGCTGTAGCCAGTAGCTGCAGGCAGTTAATTGATTAGCCAGGTCAGCAATATGTTAGCAATTAGACACGTCACCATTCAGGTCTGTTTCTTCTTTTTCTTCCTGTCAATGAGCCAGCTTAGAATTGGTTAGGATATTTTGAGTTGCATAAATAGGGAGAGAATTGTAGAGAGAGGGGGATGGAAAAGTTATGAAGAATCTTACTATTTTGATAGCTCTGTTGTCTTCTTCTTCTTGTAATTTTCCTTAGCCATTGCAATAAAGCTCAGTTTCTCCACTAAATTGTTCACTGTTTCCATTTCTTCTTGCACAATTTATGCATCACTCGCCTAGGCCCATGGGGGACACTGGTGCGGTTGGACAGAGTCGTATCAAGTTTGGGACGGGTTAAGGTTTGGGATTTGGAAGGGAGAGGAGGGAATTGGGGTTCTTTTGTATGCAGGAGATAAGATGAGGAGAAGAAGAAGATTTAGAAGGAGGAGGAGGGTTTTGGGGGTTGAAGAAGAATAGATAAGGATGAGAGAGAGAGAGAGAGAGAGAGGGTTTTTTTTTTTTTTTTGGGATGAAAAAAAAAAATTGGGGGGAACCAAAAAACGGGCCAAGGTTTAGTTAAATTTTTTTTGGGAAACTTTTTATAACGTTCGGAAATATATTTGTTATAAAAGTATGTATTACATTTTACATATAAAAAATGTAATAATAGGTCAAAAAATTCTTACAAACCGTCCTATTAAGGTAGGTTTTTGAACTTCGATAACACTTTTTTATAAAATGTTATAATAATTTTTTTCAAGCGTTATAAAAGAGTATTTTTTTTGTAATGAGTTGACGAAAAGAATAGGTTTTTATGAAGGAGGAATAGTTGTTTGATGAAGGGGATGAAGATGATGGTGTTTGGTGGCTATGGGGGTGTGCAAAATTTTGATGAGGGAGAGCAGAGGCAGATTTAGTAGGAGTCCAAGGGGGGCCATGCCCCCCCCCCCAAATTTTTTTAAAAATTGTTAATTACCACATAGAAAATTTTTGACGTTGTACAATTAATATATACGAGTTTGGCCTTCTAATTTACAAAGATCAAGTTAGCTCAATTGGTTGTGCTTTAGGCATTCAAAGGAGAGGTAAGGGTTCAAGACTTGTCTTTGCTAAAAATTTAAATTTTTTATGTTTATTTTTTTTTTCCTTCTTTTCTAAAATTTTGGAAATATTGACTTTCCTTTTTTTCCGCTCTCATTCTTGTTTGAATTTTGTAATTGTTTTTTTTTTGCTATTAAAGTCAATTAATATGACAACTTTAAGAATTTTTATATATAGTAACACGGCCCCCTCACGAATTAAATCCTGGCTCCGCTCCTGAGGGAGAGGAGAGGGTGGTCAGCCAAGAGGAAGGAGGTGGAGGAAATATTAGGTTAGGATTTGATAGAAGAGAGTTTATATATATGGGCTTTATGGTTTTGCATGCATGTAGGATTTTAGGAAACCTATTCCTATATGGAGTATTCGGCCAAGAGGGGGTTATTGTAGCCGAGCATTACATAATAGGGGGCCACTTGATTGGTTTGGTTTGTTGGTGAGTTGGATTGACTAGTTAATTGGCTAAGGGTTTAAATAGGTAGTTTTCTAATATAGAACCTTCTAATATGTATACAATAATTCACAATTTTGAATATAAATAATATATTTTAATGTCCAACATGTCTACATAGATTTGGGTTTGACTTGGAAGAAGTTTGGACATTCAAACTCACTCATGACTATGGCTTTTTTTATATAATAGAAATAGAATTAAAAATAATAAAAATAATTAAAAATCTAAAATAATATATTTAACCCAATTAAATATTCTTTTATTAGGGGTTTTACACTATATGAAAGAAAAATTAGATGAGGATTGTTATGACTCGGAAAATTTATAGTAGGTGATTTAGTAATTTTGCGATGAGATGTATGCACATGATTGAGGACTAGTAGGTTTCAAAATTGAGGTAATTTGTAATCGATGAAGTATGATTGATGTTATGCGACTTGAGATTTGGAATCAATACTACTATTTGTGATCGGTGGATTTTGATTTTGTAGTTGAGGTATACAGGTTTGGATTGGTAGGTTTATCAAGTGAATCGAAGATACGATTTTGAGAGTTGTAAGTTTGCGTCGGTGAACCATTGTTTAATCGAGGATGATCATGAATGGAATTACCTTAGGAATGGCTTTGCTGAATGACTCGGACCCCTTGGACTGAACGCTGCGAATGCGAATAGGAGAAATGTATGTTCGAAGTTTAGAAATCTAAGTGATACGAGCTTGGATAGACAACCCGGTACTATCGACTATGGTTTGACCTTAGGAATTGGGGGTGAGTGTTGTGACATTGGGTGTAAGAAAGTATGACTTTGACTTTAGCCTTATGAATTAGCCTAGCGGTTAGGCATATGTCCCTGTGTGGAGAGATAGAAATTGTGTGATCGACCCTAGTGAGAGTTGTATGGGTAGATTATTGGGTTGGGGATAGCTAGCTATAGAATTGAGACTTTAAAGTTCGACAAATGATCTTAGGATATTTTGAATGATCGATAGGATTACATTGAATGATGAAATTGGATATTGATGTTGGTTGACAGGATGATTCAATTATGTGGGATCAGATTCTCTAACATGAAAGAAAGTTGATGATTAAAGATGAACTAGTGTTTCGAAGAAGTCAAGTTAGTTCTTTAGGATGGGAATAGCACATGTTAGTTTCGTTCGAATTCTCTATTATGAGGCTTGGTTGAAATGCATATATTTCGGACACGTCTTAAGTATGTGTACGATCCAACTCAAGTGGTATGTTGAATTCAAATGAGACTGGAGGGTGGATCAAGTTGTGATAAGATAAATTTGTGAAATTGTATGCTCAGGGAAAAAATTGATGAAGGATTGATCGGATGAGATTATATGTTGATTGAACAAATCGAATTTGTTGTATCAGAATTTGAGTATAGAAGAAAGATGGTGATCGTTATTTCGTGTGTCGATGAAATCAAATATATTTCGAGGATTGATTGTAAGCAAGTTTACGTGGACAGATTCGAATGATAGTATCGGATTAAGATCGTAATTGGATGAGTGTAGCCGAGATATCCATAATAAAAGATTCAAATGTCGAATGATTTTTTGAAGGATTGGAAAATTTTGGACGATATTACGTAGACGATATAAATGATGACGTTGGAGATCATGGAAGTTGTTAGCCAGAATTTAGTATCGATACATACGATTGTGATTGAGGCATTTGATGCAGTTAGATTTGAAGGATCGGTTGGGATCCAAAACATGACGTCTTGAGGAATTTTGGTATTTGGTTAACGGGTAACACTGGTTTTTTATTAAGAGGTGACGAGTAATCGAATTGGATATATTTGTATTTGAAATGTATGTGGATCTCGTTTAGGTGGGTTTACCCTAGAGTTAAGTTGCCCGTGTGTGCAGCGAGTATAGTTGCCCCGTGCTTGAGATGTATATGATGGAACTGGGGATTCCCAGGACCCTTAGTTTTGTGTGTGTATTGATCGATGGAAATTTAGAAGATCTAAGACGTGTTCTAACCCCTCATAGCGGAACTAGGGTTCACGAATTATACCTGCGACGGGAAGAAGAAGACAGTTTCCAGCAACGTCGAGCAGTCACGACCCCAAGATCTTCTGTACGTATTTCTTCCTTAGGTTGGACGTCGTGTGGGCGACGATCTTCCAATCTTTTCTTCTCCTTGGCAGCCCTCCCTTTCTCTCCTTACGTAAATCATGAATTTTGAGAAAGGTTCTTATTTCTGATGAATATAATGGCCAGAGAATAGAGGATATATATATAAGGCTATGGCAGGGACCATGAGGAGAAATTAGGATTAGGTCTCCCAACGGATCTGGGTATCACGTGCTCAGCCCGAACAAACAACTCAGGCCCATTAACAATAGCTCGATCCACTAAAGAGCTATTGTTGCACTACCTTTCTAATCCCAAATTATGATTGTGGGCTCCTTTTATTGTATGCTCGTTTGGCTCCCCATGTTAATATATCGAATATCTGTCGATCAAATTAAGTTACTGACAACTATATTGATCGACATCTTTTATCCTTAAGTAATACCACTCAACATTATTTGTCATGTCGGATACAATCCATCTGCAGGGTTTACATGACAATCCTTATGAGCTCCTTAAGGGGACATCATCAACCCGATGTATCAGGACATGGATTCTTTTTATAATCAACAGTCCATCATACATATAATGTTATTACCCAATTTATAGAGGTTGTTGACCCATAATGAATCTCACTCTTTTATGAGTCAAAGTAATGCACACTACATATACATATTTGTTATTATATCTGGATTAAGAGCACAAGCATCCATAATAACATAGGTGTTTGTTCACTTATGTAGTCAGTATAAAAAGAACAACCTCAAGTGGTCATGTTCAATACACACAAAGTGTACTAGTGTAAACATATAGTCAAGATAGACTAATACCAGATTACACTACAACCTTTCCAATGGATTGTCCAAGTCCATCTAGGTTGTGAACTATTTATATATTTCATAGGAAACTGATAATATGATCTTCTGTGTGACACCACACACTATATTATCTACAATATAGAATATCAGACACTTGCATTAACACTTGCAACAAATACAATATGTAAACATTTGTCCATATAATTCTTATTCAAAATTTAAGGAAATAAAGTTAATACAAAAGTGATGCTTTTAGTATATAACCCTAACAGTATCAGCACGAAGCGCATTATGGATAGAGACATGAATTGAGGAATTGTGTTACAAAATAGTTTGGTTGTCTAAGAATGACTTAGTTGTTCGATAAAATTGACTAAGGTGCAAAACGCGACTCTGATTGATGAAACGAATATAAAGTTGTGTTCGAGAAATTCTAAAGTATGTTAGGCAAGTTCAAGTTGAATACAAGTGATAAAGTTGATGAGTGTGTACTCAGTAAGTTTCGAGGATACTATGTAGTGCCCATTCCCGCTCAGTTCAACCGGATGGACTGAAATGCAATGATGTTTGGACTTGGCTATACAATTACTTACTCGAAGTCCTGTTCGGCCGAGACAACTCCTCTCTCATGTGGGTGGCTTCGATAAACTTGTCTCAGCTTGGCCTTCACACTAATAAATAAAAGTTTTCACATACACTAAGCAGGCGTGTTATGAACCCACATAGCTAAAGAAATAATTCTATTAAGTCATATGTATGTATAGAACATAAAAATGTTAACTTGTTGCTAGATGTCTCTCCATAAAGTGGTTTCAAAGTTGGCACTGGGTCCTTCGACCGCACGATTGAGTTAAGTAGAATTCTGCCACGGGCTATCGACTTGATACCACAGTAGGCATGTTTGTACGTTCCAACGGTCTCAAAGCTCGTCATATAGAGTATGACTTATTAGTGTTGCACGAAACATGGTCGATTTATGGCACGGAACACGGTTGGTTCAAGTTGAGTATGTGGAGGGCTATTAAATAGTCGTTCTTGAGTTTGAGTCAAAGTTATGGAAAACATGAAAGTGCTTAGGACTATAGGTCGTCGAGGCAGTCCCTGGTAAATGGAGGTACAGTATGGAAAGAAATATATGGGATGGTTCAGAAGGATGTGAGTTGAGTCGAGTCTTACATTTTTATTGGACAACTTGTGCACAAGGTATTGGTTCCTCGAACGATCACCGGGGCACCGGGTTCGTGTCGACCTAGGAGGAATTGCAGGTATCGTAGGCCTTCAGTGGGTGTACGGCTGACCACTGAAGAGCGTGTCGCTGATACGAGTATTTTAGAACCTTCGGGGGAGATCGCGCCTCTCACACGAAGTTTTTCTGTCTTACATTTAGTCCAAGATGGCTTGTGGTGCCAGTGACTTACATATAGTATGTCACTTCCAAGATGAAGAAATGTATATCTTTATTGATAATTGTTATAGATTATAAGACTTGCATCTGAATACAGAGTTTACAACAGATTACAAGACTCTTTGAATAGCCCACTTAATATAAATTTGCCATTTAGGCTTACAACCGAATATGCCAACTTTGCTTACAATTTCACTGCTACAACTAAGTTACATTATTCCATATATTATATTTCGTATAGCAGAAGACATCATCTTGTAAGAAGAGCTTCTATGCACCCATCTGATTCATCGATGCCAAGCACTGATCAATAATTTTCTCCATGCACAAGCACCTGAAAATATTGTACACAACGTGGGTCAGTACATCATCTATGTACTGGCGAGTGGTGCTGGCCCAACTCACCTATGAAGACAATACTAAGTAATCATGTTATAGAACATTATTAAAAGTGATCTTTCTCGTTGCTTTAGGGTCAATTAGCAATTCATATCCGACATAAGTAAAGCATGCATATTAATCTTAGCCAGCATAATGTAAAGTAATATGATATCACTCTTTGGTGATTTCTTACCCACGGTCGTATAGCCATCCATGTATATTTATAATATTTACTCTGTCTGCACAAGACATCGTTATGAATAATATCATAATTTAATATATTTGTCACCATTCATGTGATCCTTACCAACAACCGACATCCTTTCCTGTAATTGAGTAATAACTTACTTTGCCTGCATAAGACATCATTAGCACTGGATCTATCTATATGAAGGTCACTGGCAACATGCCATCTTGGACCGTCTTACTGGTATAACGGTACCCCTTACAGTGTGGATAGCTAGCCCCACTAAAGGTTCCGCATATCGATATCAGTATGTCGACACCAATCCTTGTTCCTCCTAAGATGAACCGGGTCCGTAGCCTCGGATTATTGTACAAGGAACTACCTTGTGCACAAGTTGTCCATGACCCTACAAATATATGCAACTTATCTATGAATAAAATATATAATGCATGAAAAGAAAAACTATGTAAATAAACCACCATTCTCATCCATCTTGCCACCATGCCTTGAGCTGAGCTCACAAATACCAACTACCCAATCTAGGGTCTAAGTGTAATCAACATTTTATATCGGCGACGGGATAATAGAATGTTGATTACTCAATCTCTTTCCCACATCTTTGATACCATACATCTTTTCAACCAAAACTCAACATGTACTCATCGCCCAATTCTTGGGACTTAGCATTTGTATTACCATAAGTTCATCCGGACATAATTCAAGCATACTCACTACCAAGTTTTTGGGTCTTATTATCTGTGTTACTATCTATTCATCGAGCTAAGGCTCGATATACTCACCGTCCAAGTATTTGTGATTTTTCTTCACTTGTCACGTATTTCATAGCGACAACACACAAGCACACAATTCATAAAATGATATGCAACAGTTTTTGGGTCATATGATTAATTATCTTTTATTATCTTTTCGGGTTCCATGCAAGATCATATTTAGCAACTCAACAAGAAACATAGCATACTAATCCTTTTTATTAAGCGTGAAGCTAAAGGATCTTCGAAAGATTCAACACTACTCACATTTATAAGATAATTTTTGCCACGATCGCATAGCCTTCCGAGCGATCCTTTGCATATTCCCAAGTCCAACAAGGCTTCATCGAATCAACCAGCCATCACAATGCATCTTGCGGGCCGGGACACTACAATATATACCACTCAGAAAAAGTTTCGTCCTCGAAACTTAAAACAAAACTCATTCTCATAACTTCTACTGAATTTATGAAATTTTCCAACGATCAACTTGTACTATTTAACATTTCTCCGCAACATCTCGATTGATTTCAGTAATGTACTATCTCGCCATAGCATCTCAATTTAATTCAAAATAGTTTACCATCATTGTTCTTTTATCCAATACTCGTGCAATTTTCTTAGCACATAATAATCCACTCCCGTGGCTTCGTTTGAATTCAGCATAACACTTAGTTGGAATCATACACATATTTTGGGTGTCCCAAAAATATATGTACTTCAACCAAGTTCAGTGATAGAGAAAACGAACGAGCTATAGGTATAACTCCATTTTCGAACATCAGCAATTCCTCTGAGCATCTCGTATATTCTCAGTTCATTTATTCAATCTCCCAACCAACTATTAACATAGGAATGTCACCAATTCTAACTCAAGTACTTTTCCACAGCCGATCCAAAGTTTTTCAAAATATTTTGACTTAGTTGTATCAAGTATTCCAACGAATCCAGAGTTCCCTTTTCAAATCCATTGTCATTCATACTACCATGAATAATAAAGCCAACTGCAACATTTCATTTCGACACCATGATTCTCACCGATCAAATTATGTACCCATTATCGTTCGCATCCATACACTTTAGTTGCAACTCATAAACTTTTCGATTATGATCCATCTTTCAAGTTGTACCATCATTCCACTCTAGTAAAAATTTTCGATGTACTCAAATATTTCTCGTATTAATCAAGCCAACATATTATCATTTCACATTGTAACTCTCATTTCCAGCAGCGTTAATCTGAGGGTCATTTCAAAATTGCATTCGCTCTCGCCGATCTCGATTACATGCACTATCCCATTCCGTCGTACACTTATTCTCAATCCCGATATGATTATTCATCAATGAAGCTATTTTGACTGTCTCAAGGCACTATTTTCAATTTGTGCAGCTCAATACGATTCAACCAATTTTCGACATTCCAAATAAAGGCAACTAAGTTTCCAAAACCGACATGATCTGTCATCCTATCCAACGTTATATCATTGAATTTTCAAATCTCCATTCCATTCTGAAGTTTACTTTCCGACGTATCTCACTCATTCCGACTATACCTACGCAACATCAATAGGGACATCCTAAGGTCTCCAATAGACAACTTAGCCATCGGTCAAGTCTCTACTGTCAGCTATTCTAAGCTAAACCAGATATTCAAATAACTCATATGAGATGGATAACTAATAGGGACATACTATTATCTTAGAGGCAACCAATTCTTATCTTAGGGATTCTATCTTATCTCAGGGACAATCTATCATCCGACCATTCTAAGGGACATGGGACATCACCCCAATCATATGAACTTATTTTCAACACGAATAACTTAAACATATAGCCAACAAATCCTCAACTCGGGCAATTAACCGACACTCTAGGGTCAAGTCTATCTACCCGTACTCATCCTCGGGCCATACCCAACGAAGTCATTCTAGACTTACCTACAACCGACAAAATCTATCCAACAATTCTTATGGGTCAATCGTGAAGCCGTCATATAAAACTTTATCAATCCATCATCCAAATATTAGTTATCATTTGCATAGACACAGCATCACCTGCTCAATTCGACTTGTATTCTCACATCATACTCAAATGGTGTCTATTCAATTATAATCCCTTTCCTTCGATCTCTTCACGACATATTCAATTTCCACATTTCTAGATCATCTATACGGTCTGTACTCTTTAACCAATCGATAAGACAACTATATAATCGTACTTCTTTTGAAAGCATCCTTTATGAATTTCTATTAGCACCAATACGGTCATCTCTTAGCAATTCACGTTAACCATCAATATCCGTTTAGCATGATCTTCTTGTGATCCCTTAAGCAGATTCACTATTCATGTAGCGATCCAATCTCTATGGCACCAATCATTTAGCATTCGTATTTCGGTCATCTTAGTGGATATGATACAACTCATTTAGCTAAGTCATAATTATAACGCTCCAGTCCCAAAATACGTAGGACCAGGATATAGTACATGCCAGCAACACTTCACCAATGGGTAAAAACTCAAAGCAAGCCCATTAGCGAAATGCTTAAGCTGTAAATCATGATAACAACCAGAATAATAACACAGGTCACAGGTCACAGCTAATCTCATCCACACAGAATAATAAGTTACAAGATATCAAGTCCAATAAAATAATACTAATGAAAAAGATTTGTCCAACATAAAATAGAAATAATAATTGTGCTGGTAAGACATCCCGAAACCACAATAAAAAGAAGTAAATAATCATCTGCTATAAGTCTGCTGCAAGGAAATAAAGAAATAAAGTAGCAAGTCTAAAGTGAAGGGACATGTCTCAAGAGAAGTCCTCGGGCACTATCTCGTCCTCTTGAGAATGTATGCCACCTATCTCGACTCCAGAACCATATACCACTGGGTAGTCCACCTCTCTAACTAAGCCTGGAGAGATCACCATATCCTCAGGGAACTAGCAAGATACATAATATACAAGCCAAAAAGTAACAGTAAAAATATACAGAGAAGTAAGAAATAATCAAGAAAGTCAACTAAGGAACAATGAACTAAGATACCAAGATCTAAGAGACAAGGAACCTAAGGCACTGGCATGCCATACTAGTCGTGGCTAACTGGTCAAAGCTATAGACTGTAGTCAAGACAAGCACTCCCAATCTATAGTATCTAAATAGTAGTCAAGATAAGCACTCCCAATCGAGATGGTAGCCATTCCTAGTATCAAAGTCGAATAATCCTATAGACCATATTCAAGGTAATCATTCACAATCTATAGAATGTCACAAGTCAAGTCCTACTCGAGTCAAGTCACGTCAAATTAAGTCAAGTCATATCCAGTCAAGTCATGTCAAATCAAGGTAACAAGTGTGTAGGACTAGACAACTAGATCAAGGGAAACTATGAAACTACAGCAGTATAACAAATAAGAAACTCATAACAAAAAACAAGGACGTGCAAGTGAACTAGAAATATGTAAAAGTAAGACTATAAACAGGATAAGTGAAACTAGACATGGAGTAAAACAGTCATGAATATGAGAAAAAGAATGACAAAGAAGTAATGAGCATGCATATAAAATATACTGTACAAGCTGGCAAGGTATACTTGCATGGTGGTAGCACGTAGAACCAACACTATCTAGTCAATCAACGAGCCACAAAATTCAAACTCTCACAACAATCTCCGAAGGCTGAAACAGATATTACTCACGTGTTTAGAATAGTCAAATTAGCTAGAATAGCTTACCCATAAGTCCAATTCTGGATACAGAAGCAAAACAGTAATTTTG
>JANAVB010041420.1:13580737-13610737 GCA_029216955.1 Iris pallida
AGAGACTTCTTCACATGTGAGGAGGCTGTTTGGAGACTCTATAGAGTACATAGACTTCTCCATTCACATCCCAAAATGAAGAAAGAAACAAAAATATCTGCTGGCTTCCCCCTCCCGTTCACACACGCCCCCTTCACCCTCCCCCTCCCACGTCCTCCTCCACTTCAGCACGCAGCGGTAGTCGAGATCCGGTCGGATCTGCGGGTGGGTTCGGAAACTCGTCGCTGGAGAGGAGCCAGGGAGCTCGGCCGCTGGCTTCGTCGACTCGAGTGCTGGAGTATCGGCCGGCGACCGGATCTGACGGTCGATGCATCGAGGTTGATCGGATCTGATGGCCGATGGGTCGAGTTCGATCAGTTCGAGACAGATCGACGCGGGGAAGGACGGCTTCAGACGATGGCTACGGTGGCTGAAGGACTGATCCCCGCTCACTCCCCACCACTTTTACCACACCTCCTCCACTTTTCGGTTGCAAGTGAGAGGGTGGAAAAAGGGACAGACATGAAACTGTGTGTGTCAGAGATTCTCCACGTCCTACTCAGTTGCGAGCAGCAACCAAACGCTGAAACCGGGAATTTTAACTCACACTTTCAGCTGAGTTTCCAAAAATATGCCAGTTTCAACTCAGCTTCTTGCAACCAAACAGCCCCTAATAGGGAGAGAAAGTGAGATGGAGAGAGAAAACGTTGGGAAAAAACTCACAGAGAGGGAAAATAAGAGAGGTTGAGAGCTTGCTCTCCGCGAGAGGGAGCGGCGCTTGCTCGTCAATGGCAGAGAGGTAGCGACGCGCTCCAGAGGCTCGATGCACGGCACACGAGGACGTCGACGGCCAGATCTGGACGACGTTTGCTGTCGTCGATGCCAGGCGACTTGTGGCGACGAGGTTTCGGCTTGCGGAGGCGTCTACGACGATGGTTCAGCACGACGGAGGGAAGTCGAAGGAGACAGCGACTAACGGCGTGTGGTGAAGGTGGTGGGATCGAGAGGATGGTCGACTTCGACGGACATGGAGGGACTCACCGGCGAGGTATGTAGGCGGGGGTGAGGATTCTGGGATAGGGTGTCCGAAGTTGTCGGACACGGAGTTGAACATGTATTTGTAATATATGGAATAAGATGGGTTAGACACGGATGCACGGGTCCGGACATAATGATTTCTGCGGTGGACACCGACACTTTGACACCATTATTGTATATCTGGCTGCTTTGGTGGCGGTCGAGGCGCTGCTTGACGTACCTGTACACGGCGGACGACGAAGCCTGCTGTTAGAGAGGGGTCGTTCGTCGATGGCGAGGAAGCGCTGGCCGGGGTACGGCAGTTTGGCCAAATGGTTGGAGTTGTTGGTTCGGTCGGGTGTCGACGATGATGATGGTGAGGTTGGTCTTGTGGTTGGTGGCGGTGATGAAAGGGTCGGGAAAGTGGCAAGGTGGTGTCGATGATGAATGTGGCATGTTGTTTGTGGCGATGGTGGCTTGATAATATCAGAAAAAATAATGGGAGGCCTCCTTAAGTAGATGGAGGGCTACCAAATGGGTAAGAGCTAGGATTCCTATAGATAAGCTTTCCATAAACTTAATTAAATCCAATAACTTTTAAATCAATAAAATTCTAATCAAAATCTACTAATGCTTGCAACAATAAATTTAAAGTGATATTCGATGTCATCCCATCATTTAAATCGCATAATTTAAAACTTAAACATTAATTAATAATTGATATAATAAGTTAAACTAATCATTGTAGATAGTTTTATTAATACAAAAATTTATCTATTAAAATAATTCTGTTGACCCTTGTTCGTCAAGATAACCAAATTATATAATTTTAAAGGAAAACAAGATTTAAGTAAGTATAAACCAAAATATTTGTTTAAAGTATTTAATCTATAAGAATCTTCTCATTATGAAAGGATCTAAGATAATATTTGTTACTAACAAAATAATTTAAAGTATATGTTTTATTAAACTAAAATCTTATTTAAAATTAATTTCATAAATCTTATTATCTTTCGAGGATCACACTCGATAATTCTAATATAACCCAAATTCAGTAAACAAATCTGGTTAGAAATCAAGAAAATAATATTTTAAGATATATATTCGATATTATCAAACAGTTTAAATCACATATATAGAAATCTAAATCTGGTGGACTACTATAATTTGAATAATATTTACT
Organism: Iris pallida; assembly: GCA_029216955.1. Taxonomy (NCBI): domain Eukaryota; kingdom Viridiplantae; phylum Streptophyta; class Magnoliopsida; order Asparagales; family Iridaceae; genus Iris; species Iris pallida. The sequence goes on from JANAVB010041420.1 coordinate 13,582,917, forward strand.
ATTTATCAAATCCTAAATCTTATAAATTCAAATCCAATCTAAATAACGTTTAGACAAAATCGGTCTACTTACAATCTACCATAAAATAATTTAAATACATAAATTTAGATTTCTTTTACAAATAGATTACCAATTAAGAATAATAAGTATTCCTGAACTTAAGAATATCAAGTCAAACATAAAAGTCAAATAATTTTGTTTATCCTAATAATAATGAATAATACATAATTATATTTTTTTTATAAATCCAAAACTTAACTTAAAATACTCCGATAAAATCTTTTCATTAAACAAAGTAATGCTCTAAAAAAACATTTGTTTTTGATAAAAGAAAATATCATTCGCGAAGTCTCGACAAAAATTACCTTGAAGCATAATAAATAATAATAAAAATAAAATTCGGGAAGAGGAGTTACACCAGTGTTCTAAAAGAAAATATTATTTATAAAAGAATATCAATATCATGTATATAATATTTATAACAAATATCCATGAAAATAAATAATAGACCAATAAAATAAATTATATATATATATATATATATATATATATATATATATATATATATATATATATATATATATAATTTATAATACATCCACCCTTTTGGGATGTATTGATATATCCCAAAAATTTTATAATACATCCACCCTTTTGGGATGTATTGATATATCCCAAATCTGAACCATTGGATGTTGATCCAATGGTTCAGATTAAATAACGCAGGAGACATCATTTAATACTATTTTTGACTTTTGACCTCTTGTTAACTTGTTATAGCAGGTCATTCTTCAATACAATTTTTTCAATAAACACCATAAATTAACTCATATTTACTTTCTCTTTCGTCCATCCAATTTAATATTTTGTGCAACTACGTATATATAACAATATGCCCGGAAAGGAAGGACACAATGTGTCCTTGACTAGAGGTGATGTAGACGACGACACCACCGATGCTCCGATAGCTGGTGGTGATCTAGATGATGACACCGACGACGACAAGGACGAAAATTCTGTCGGTAATATGGATAATAGTAAGGAAAGAATTTAGAGGAAGAAGAGGGGTAGGAAGCCGATAAAAGCTCGTTCTCTCAAATCTCTTCTTTGTGTAAATTAAATCCAAGGAGGACACAATCCCAAATTTTAGTTATTGCTTGGCATAGTCTGCTTAATTGTTGTAAAATTGTGGTGTTGCTTTTGAAATATCTTCATCTTTAGTCTCATGTTTTATATGAATATGTGTTATTTTGATTTAGTAATCTTTTCGTAATTTATTTTTTTGTTTCATGTAATAATTTAATATTTTGGTTATAAAGCTACAGGTCATGATGGTGGTAGAAGGAGAAACGGAGATGAAGAAGGAAAGAATAAGAAGTTCGGTTCGCGGCGGACTTCGTCGAGCCCTCCTCGAACAACGAGGAGTACCAGCGGAATTAAACCTCTTCTAGAGTTCATCAAATTGTTAATCATGATAACCTTTCATGATAACCTTTCAAACGGCTAGTAGATTCTTTGTTAGTCCCAAAATTTATTTGTCTTTCCATCTTTCTCACTTTTTGTACTTTTCTCTTGTTATATATACAACAGTTTTCTTGTTTCATCTATTATTTATTCTGAAATACATAGAATAGTTTTCTTATTTTATTTTGTAGTATTGGAGAAAGATGTCTACTCGTATGGAACATGTAAAAGAGGTAGAAGATTGGATGCCAGCTTCAAATGAAACCTTCATTCCGCGTATGATGCGCAAGTTTAAAGAAAAACTGTCGAAGATTTAAGATCAACTTGTTTTGATCAATTATAAGCTTGGTTCAATCAAACTTGAACAAATTAATATATCTCGACGTTTGGAAAAGATGGAAGAATCTTTCGCTTTGAAGAAGGCATCTTTATCTGGAGTAATTAATATTGCGGAGGAGGTTAACATTGAATCTTCTGATGAGGACGAGGGGTTGAAGAAAGCTGATAAATCAATCCAGCAAATTCTTAATATATTCCCTCTAGAAGAAACTGACTTTAGCAGTTCTTCGAAAAGAATATGAAAAAATTTAGATCCGGTCACACCTTTGAAAAGTTTAACAAGAAGTTCAACCTCAAAGCCTAGCCAGTATACTAGTAGTTCTTTGAGTTTTTACAATTATATTTTACGGATGGTAAACCTGACGAGTAAGTAATATGAGTTTTTATTTCATTTCAACAGTTTTTTTCCTAATCTATTCATTTCTTTTCTTAGCGAAATAATATCATCTTGCAATAAGATTTATGTGAGTCGGGCTGAGATGAAGTCCTTTGCTCCAGGAAGGAAAATTAAAGATGAGGTATATAGATAGTATATTTTTCTTAGATGTCATCTATGTTTACTTTGATGCCATCGCTGATTTTTTTAATGAAATACTCAGATTATAACCCTTGTCTCTTCTCTTCTCACTGCAGAGGAATGGATAAGAACTGTCAATAAAGCTAATGTATGGTATTTACCAATAAAGTTAACGATGAGTGAGCATTTTATTCTTTAATGATTATACATTAACAATTTTCTCATTTGTTTATCGTTCGTAATGTATTAATTGATGTGTATGTAGAGAGCAACGTTACCTCCATCTAACAAACAACTTCATGAAATATGGAAGAAGAACAAATATTTCCAGGATTATATGGATCTGTAAGCATTTGTAACGAGGTATTAATCTAATTCTGTTTAAATTTTAAACCCAATTTTCTGAAAATTGATTATTTGTTTTACCTAATTAATCATGATTCAGATATACATATCCATTCTTTTTTGGACCACTATACTCTTGCAAGAGTTATGGTTAAAACAAAGACTGTTGAAGTTTGGGACACCCTTGCATCTACAGATGAGGCAATTTATAACAAAGCAGTCACAAAAGAAATAGTAAGTTCATATTCATAAATTTTATGAATTGCGTACTAGATGCGTGGTATACTAATACATATTGTATTCTGGTAATTGTAGCTTTCAAATTTGGATCTCTTTCTTGAGGAAGAGATTTTGAAGTTGAAAGATGCTAGGTTCAACTTTTCTACTTTTTCCATAATCCGTCATTCTAATGTTCCCCGCCAACACAATACATTTGATTGTGCTATTTTTGTAATTTTATTCATGAAAGACAGATGTAGTTTGGACTCTCGTTATCTCAATGTAAGTTTGAAAATATGTCGTCAAATACTTACACTTTTTAGAGCAATTTTTTTGATGTTATGTTTGGTATATGCAGTTTGATTCGGAAAAGGAAATGTACAAAGTTGCTGTATGGATTGCATCTTCAGAGCACAATGAAGAAGAATCCAAATGCGCAACAATATAATTAAGCAGCAAAGGTCGAAAGGAGTCTACTCTGATGGGTGAAGATGGAAGACGATGAATTTTTTTTCTTCTTTTATCTAATGAATTATGTTCATTTGTTTTATAACAAATGGTTAGGAATAAAGTTTTGTGGAGTTATAATATTCTTAAAATGTGGGATGAAAATGATATCAAAATGTTCATTTGTTTCATAATCTTGCTGCCATGCCCAAAAATTGTAAAAGTTTTATAAAAAACCCACCACAAAATAACATTTCATTGCGTGTCCAGAATTAGCAAAAATTATATAAAGGGGGATCGGAATAACCTTTTTGCCCTTCTAATTTATTGAAAACACCCACGAAACCGACTCTTAAAAAAACATTTTGATACTTCCTCTTCTTCTATACGCCGCTCACTTTCGAATCTAGGTTTTCTTCTCCAAAATCTTCAAACCTTACTCTTCATTCGCAATCTTCACACCATGTCGGCACCATCAACAGCATCATCATCGACAGCAGCATCAGAATCAACTAGAACTCCAGTTAGAGAAGATATAACTGTTGTGGAGAAAATGAAGATAGTTGAACAAAATCCAAAGGGGAATTACGGAGAATTAAGAGAGTTGCACATAAGCCAAAGGCTGCTAACCAAAAAAAAGGGCAAAAAGAAGGTATAACTTTAAGTTATGTTCATAATTCTGTAAAAACCACGGAGAATGGTCATTCTCAGTGTTAAAATACATGAGAATGACCATTCTTCATGTTAAAATTGTAGAGAATTATCATTCTCCTTGTTAAATTGATGGAGAATAGTCATTCTCCGTGTTTAAATGCAGGAGAATAGCCATTCCCAGTTTTAATCCATTATTCGTGTTAAATTGACGGAGAATTGCCATTCTCCGTGTTAAAATGACGGGGAATGGTCATTCCCAGTGTTAAAATGCATGAGAATGATCATTCTTCGTTGTTAAAATTATGGAGAATGACCATTCTCCGTGTTAAAATCATGGAGAAAGGCCATTCCCCGTGTTAAAATTACGGAGAATTGACATTCTCTGTATTAAATTGACGAAAAATTTCCATTCTTCGTGTAGAAAACACGGAGAATGGTCATTCTGTCACGCTCCAGAACAAGAATACTGGAGAGCGGGGGCAGACATAGCCAGCTACGTATAATGAAATGGAAACCACGTCACTATACGGTCACGGCTGTCTAGATATATGAGGGTTTAATTACAAGCCATCAGTCTCCTATGGTCAAGAACAAGCCTATTGTCTCAATCTCAAGCAATATAATAACAGTTACAAGATGTCAGAACACCAAATATACAATAGTAAGGCGTCCCATACATTACATATTCGGATGATTATGAAGCTAGTCGTACAAAATGTCAGGACTAGCAAGAGTTTCAGTCATACATGATCAACCCTAGGATTTGTCAATCATGTTACAGCCCGTAGGCCGACAGTAAATAAGGTACAATACGAGCTAACACGTGCTCGTCGGCTAAACGCCTCAAAAGAATAATTTTACAATAAAGTGGGAGGACAAAAAGAAACCCACTCGTTGCCAGGGTTACGCCTGGTGGTCACCATCTGGCTGGAAGACAGGTGGATCCTCTGGTGCTGCTCCGATATCTGGCCATACAAAACCAGCTGGGTCAGACCCCAGAAAGAGCAAGTGCCACAAAGGAGGCTTCACTTAGGAACTAAAACCAGCATATCACAATAGAATATTAAAGATAATAAATAAATAACTGATAATAATAGAGATAACAACAGTAAACTGAGTACGAAGAAACCATTCAAGTAGCCAGGTCACAACCCTTAAACCAAACAAGGACCGGGGTTGTAACCCTTCACCTGAATAGAAACTCGTCTCAAATACTATTGGTATAGTGGAGACAATAAACGAAAAGAGGACACAGAACTGCTCCGGAAGCCAGGTTACAACCCTTAAACCAAACAAGGACCGGGGTTGTAACCCTTCGCCTGAACAGAACTGGACCCCTGATCTTTATTGCTAAGGCCAGTATAAATAATCATGGTATTGAAATAAGGTAAAAGAACATGACGAGCATGGCATGGGGTTGCAATAAGACAATAAACGAAGAGAGGACACAGAACTGCTCCGGGAGCCAGGTTACAACCCTTAAACCAAACAAGGACCGGGGTTGTAACCCTTCGCCTGAACAGAACTGGACCCCTGATCGTTATTGTTAAGGCAAGCATCAATAATCATGTCATGTCCCAATCTTGCACAGGATCAGGATAAGACTAAGCTGGAATAAACTTCATCCAATCAATCACGGCCAATCAAGAGTACGGCTTGATACTTTTAACTAATTAGGGTTATCACAGCCTAGTTACTAGCAAGATGCAATGAGATTATCCCAACAGCCACAAGCCCTGCAGACCATCCGGTTATCCGGGTCGAATGTCCGTTTATAAAGGGTGCACCACATGACTGTGTGCTGGAAATGTGCCCTACTCGTCGGTAGGCTACAAGTCCACTTAATGCGCCCTGATAACGGGATTGCCTGTAGCTGGGAATCTCTTCATGACTACTGAATCATTCTAGTTAATTAGCCTTAGTCAATTTCAGTTGGTACCCCTGACCGTGGTACTCAGGGATCCCCATCCTAGACATGATGCAAGACAGTACCAGTTTATTTGTACAAACACAATCGCCCACGGTGTCCAGGTCTTTTATACTTGTCATATCGTGCTAGCTGTCTCAACAACATATCGAGGTGTATCATGTCAGGGTTACTTATCAAGAGTGCGCCATGACGGGCCACTATCGTGCTCCATCCTTACAATATTATAAATGAGAAAAGTTGCATAAATAGTTAATAACATATTCTTAAAGCCAAGGATAAGATCTACAACTTTCATGTTGGGAGTTGGAAGAAATTCTGACCATAAACCAGCCAAATAGGACAAGAAAAACAATCAAATTAGACACTATATGGCCAAGGGTGAATTGGGGGCTTATGCGGCAGTAGATGGGTACCCATCTATACGGCTGAGTAAAATGAATCTCATGCGGCTAAGTGAATGAATCTCATGCGGCTGGATAAGTGGGTACCCATCTATGCGGCTGAGTAAGTGGGTATCCATCTATGCGGCTGAGTAAGTGGGTACCCATGCGGCTGAGCAAATAAATCTCATGCGGCTGGGTAAGTGGGTACCCATCTATGCGGCTGAGTAAGTGGGTACCCATCTATGCGGCTGAGTAAGTGGGTACCCATCTATGCGGCTAAGTAAGTGGGTACCCATCTTCTCAGAAAGTCTGAGAAGGATGGCCATGGAACCCATAGCTTCCAAGCTCCATAAAACCTTCATCGTGAGTCCAAATTTGGACTTCCATAGGTCAAAATGGGGTAGAACGAAATTCTCTACAACATGGAACCATCAAAACTTAGAAATAATAAAGTTAAATAGATTAAAACCTAAGAAATCCGAAAATACTATAATCCTAGATCTAGAAGAATTTAGCCATGGAAATTGAAAATGCCAAGCACTAAAGTGTCTTAGAATGCTGTAAAGAAGAGAATAGAACAATAAAATTTATGTTCCTCCATGAAGCAAGATGCACTTGCCTAAGCTCTATCTCTCTCACTCTCCTGGTGGTTGAAGAAGTAATGGTGGGAGAAGAAGAAGTAATTGAAGAGAGAGAATTAAAGGAATGGGTTAATAAAGGATGATGGTGGTGGTAGGTAGGGGTTCTCCCCTTGGTTCATGATGAACCAAGGCAACCCAAGTCTAGCCGAACCAACCCAAAATAAACCGGGCCAAGCTAAGAGATATGTAATACAAGAACAAATACGTACACGTATTCCAAGATACGTAATACGAACTACAGGCATTACAACTCTACCCACCTTAAAAGAATTCCGTCCTCGGAATTTAATCAAGAGGCTAGAGTGGCAAGAACAAGCTATACTAATCACAAGCAAGTTTTAACTAGACAAACAGTCAATCATGCAAGCAAAGAATCGATGGCATGAGGCATAAGAAAGACATTATACCTCATGAGTCAAACAGGTCAGGATATCGCGATCGGATGTCATCCTCACGCTCCCACGTTGACTCACCCAAAGAGTGATGACCCCAAGCAACTCGGACTAACTTGATAGTATTGTTCTTGAGTGTCTTCTCTCTTCGGTCTAATATAGACACGGGCCTCTCCTCATACGAAAGGTTGGTACCAACAACCAATTCCGAATGATCCAGGATGTAGCTCGGGTCCGGGATATACCGTCGTAATTGGGATACATGGAACACGTCATGCACCTCGCTTAGCGACGGCGGAAGAGCGAGACGATAGGATACATCTCCTACTCGCTCCAGAATGTCAAACGGTCCTATATACCTAGGACTAAGCTTGCCCCGCACGCCGAAATGAATGACGCCACGGGTAGGCGAGATCCTAAGGAATACATGGTCGCCGACAGAAAATTCAAGCGGTCGCCGATGAGAATCGGCCCAATGACACTGGCGATCTTGTGCAACTCGAAGATGATCTCGGACTCTCCTGACCACTTCAACTGTCTGAGCAATCATTTCTGGACCGAGCATCTGTCTCTCTCCGACATCGTCCCATGCTAGCGGAGATCTGCACTTCCTACCATACAGTGCCTCGAACGGTGCCATCTGGATACTGGCCTGGAAACTGTTATTGTACGAGAATTCTACCAGGTGCAAGTGATCTTCCCATGAACCACCGAAGTCAAGTGTACAGGACCGCACCATGTCTTCAAGAGTCTGGATCGTGCGTTCCGACTGGCCATCGGTCTGCGGATGATACGCTGAACTGAACTGGAGATGAGTCCCCAAACTCTCTTGTAAGCTACGCCAAAAGTGGGACGTGAATCTTGAATCTCGGTCCGAGGTGATACTGACTGGCACACCGTGCAATCTGATAATCTGCCTGAGGTACATCTCTGCTAGCTGAGCCGTCGACTGGCCAACCCTAAATGGAAGAAAGTGAGCCACCTTCGTGAGCCGATCAACTATAACCCAGATAGCATCTCTACCAGCTGGGGATCTAGGCAATCCGGTCACAAAATCTATGGTCACATGCTCCCACTTCCATTTTGGGATCGGCAAGGGCTGAAGAAGTCCAGCCGGCCTCTGATGTTCAGCTTTAACTTGTTGGCAAACCAAACACCGAGAGACAAACCGAGCTATCTCCCTCTTCATGCCATTCTACCAAAAGTGCTGGCGGATATCACGGTACATCTTCGTGCCACCGGGATGGATGGAATACTGCGAACTGTGAGCCTCTGTCATGATCTCCTGTCTGATATCTCCACTGGGTACACAAAGACGCCTTCCATGTCGAAGGGTACCGTCTTCATGGATACATAACTCTGGTCTTCGTCCTGCCTCGCACTCTGTTCTGAGTCGCTGAAGCTTTGAATCTACTGACTGCACCATCTGGATCCTCTCGACTATAGTAGACTGAACTTGCATACTGGCCATCAATGCCACACTGGAAGGGAGAACAATTTCTATATCCATCTTCTGAAGATCTGCTAACAGTTCTGGTTGCGCTGTTAGGAAATAAACTTCGGCTCTCCTGCTCAATGCATCTGCAACAACGTTGGCCTTTCCAGGATGATACTGCAAGTTGACATCATAATCCATAAGTAGTTCTAGCCATCTCCTCTGACGCATGTTAAGATCTTTCTGGGTGAAAACATACTTCAGACTCTTATGGTCGGTGAAAATCTCCACCCTATCTCCATACAGGTAGTGTCTCTACAACTTAAGTGCAAACACTACAACTGCCAGCTCTAAGTCATGAGTTGGGTAATTCCTCTCATGATCACGAAGTTGTCGTGACGCATAAGCTATTACCTTCCCATGCTGCATCAGAACACATCCTAAGCCTCTGCCTGAAGCATCACAATACACTGAGAATCCTCCGGTTCCATCTAGAAGCGTGAGAATAGGAGCTGTCATCAAGCCTCGCTTCAACTTCTCAAAAGAATCCTGGCACTCTGCTGTCCAAGCAAACTGCACATCCTTACGGGTCAACTGGGTCAATGGCGCTGAGATCCGAGCAAAGTCTGAAACAAATCGCCGGTAGTAACCGGCCAATCCAAGAAAACTGCGAACTTCTGCAACTGTGCTGGGCACCGGCCACGATTCAATGGCCACAATCTTCTGGGGATCTACTTCAACTCCTCCTCGGGTGATGATATGACCCAAGTACGAAATGCGATCGAGCCAGAACTCACATTTACTAAACTTGGCATACAACTGGTGCTCTCTGAGGATCTGAAGAACAACTCTGAGATGCTGCTCATGCTCCGCTTCACTCTTGCTATAGACCAGGATGTCATCCAAGAACACGATCACAAACTGATCCAAGTAAGGCATGAAGATGCGATTCATGAGGTCCATGAATACTGCTGGCGCATTGGTTGCTCCAAATGGCATCACAAGAAACTCCCAATGCCCATATCTCGATCTGAATGCTGTCTTCGGGATGTCCTGCTCTCTGACTCTGATCTGGTGGTATCCTGACCGCAAGTCAATCTTCGAGAACACTGCTGCCCCTTGGAGTTGATCAAACAAGTCATCTATCCTCGGGAGAGGGTATCTGTTCTTGATTGTCACTGAGTTCAAGGTACGATAATCTATACATAACCTGGATGTACCATCCTTCTTTTTCACAAGAAGCATTGGGGCTCCCCAAGGCGATCCACTAGCATGAATGAATCCCTTGGTTCTGAGTTCTTCAATCATCTTGTATAATATCTCTAGCTCTGACGGTGCCATCCTGTAGACTCTCTCTGACACTGGGGCTGTTCCGGGAATCAAGTCTATGGTGAACTCGATCTCTCGCTCTGGCGGCATCCCTGGAAGTTCTTCTGGGAAAACATCTGGAAACTCTTCTACTATTCGGGGTAACTGCACTGCTGCTACTGCCATCCGCAATACTGGAGTAGAAGGTTCAACTTCGCCTCGGGAGAAGGAAAACTCTGGCTCGCCTGGAATGCTAAAAACAACCCTGCCAATGTGGCAGTCTATCCTAGCATACTGGTCCCTCAACCAATCCATCCCTAAGACCACATCATAATCGGCCATCGAAAACTCTATTAATCTAGCGAGGAATTCTCTACCGCTAACTACGATCCGACACGAGGAAAATACCCTATCTACTCCCACAAGTCCGTTACCAGTAAGTATATTGAGCCTTACTGATAATGACTCGGGCTCCATTCCTACCCGTGTCGCGAATCGTGCAGACATAAATGAATGCGAGGCACCAAAATCAAATAATACTGAAGCTGGAAAGGTGTTGACGAGAATAGTACCTGCCACCACCTCACCTGGTGCTATTCCTTCCTCTCCCATGGTCAAAGCCAGCACTTGACCATGTCCTCTGGGTGCGGGTCCCCTCTGCTGAAAATTCCTCTGCCTGCTCTGGATCAGGGCTTGGGCTTGGGCATACTGCTGCAGTCTCTGCTGCTGGAATGCCTGGGTCTGCGTCGGCAATGGCCTCGGAAACGGGTACTGCAGCTGCTGCTGCGGCTGGACTGGTGCTGGTCCTCTAACTGAAGGACTAGTGAGGGCTGAGGATAAACTTCCCCTGTTCGGGTAGTTCCCAATCCTGTGGTCTGGGGCACCACAAGCCAAGCACAAACCCTGTGCTCTGCGACACTCGGACACCACATGCCCTGGCTTCCCGCAGTGTGAACATTCCACTGCGGAAGACTGCTTCTGCTTCTGCTGCTGAGGGTGCATCGGGGCTGAATGCTGAACCGACGTCACTGAGGTCGCCCGCCTCAGGGCTCCAATGGTCAAAGCCCTGGCTGCCGGGGCTGGTGTTGATGGCTGATTCATCTGACCGTGAGATCGTTTCCGACCTCCGGTCCTATCCACGATCCTCTGGGAGGTGTACTCATGCCTCCTAGCTGCTCTCAAGACTGCATCAAAAGTCTGATGCTCAAACTGTTCAACTGCCAATAGAATCTCCAGGTGAAGCCCTTGCTAGAATCGCTGGGCTCTATCATACTCGGTTGCCACCAAGGTGGGAGCAAACCGACTGAGTCTGGAAAACTCGACCGCATATCCATCGACTGTCCTGCCCATCTGCTTCAGATTGGTGAACCTCGTCTGTAGATCATACCGAGCTACAGCATCAAAATACTTGGTCTGGAATCTCTCTCTGAATACTGTCCATGAAATAGGGGCTACTAATCCTTCGGCCTGTGCTGTCCACCAGCTACGGGCAAGATCTAGTAACTGCAGGCGTACCACGGCCACCTTCTCGTTCTCTGGAGTCCTGGATGCTTCTAGAATCACCTCGATATCCTGAAGCCATGCATCTGCAGCGATCGTATCTTCACTGCCGTCGAAGAAGGGAGGGTTCAAGCGCTTGAAGCTGTTGGCCACGTTATTACCCTGATGACCGCCTCTGGTCAAAGCATCTGCCACCGCCTGGTGCAAGGCATCTCCACGACGATCCTGGGAAGCTAATAGGGTCCTGATGAGACCCACCAAAGTACCATCATCAGGCTCTGCAGGCTGGACAGGCTGAATTGGTGGCTCTCCTCCGGTAGGCATGACTCTGGAGGCTACTCCTGAATGCTGGGCTTGATCCCCAGGTTGCTGCTGGTCCACGGGAGGTGCTCCGTCTTGCTGATCGACAGCTCCAGGAACAATGCCGCTGAAGAAGACGACATAGAAAACAATAAGGAGGGACCAGGACAGATCAACGATACAAGCATGTGATCAGGTCAAGATTCTCAGGGATTTGAAGATAGGAGCAGAGATCAAGGACGAATACTGATTGAGACATCTATTCGGTAAACCCTCACATATCTTGATTTACAAGACCTGCATGGGCCACCACTTAAACCATATCACGCCCCAGAACCAGAATACTGGAGAGCGGGGGCAGACATAGCCAGCTACGTATAATGAAATGGAAACCACGTCACTATACGGTCACGGCTGTCTAGATATATGAGGGTTTAATTACAAGCCATCAGTCTCCTATGGTCAAGAACAAGCCTATTGTCTCAATCTCAAGCAATGTAATAACAGTTACAAGATGTCAGAACACTAAATATACAATAGTAAGGCGTCCCATACATTACATATTCGGATGATCATGAAGCTAGTCGTACAAAATGTCAGGACTAGCAAGAGTTTCAGTCATACATGATCAACCCTAGGATTTGTCAATCATGTTACAGCCCGTAGGCAGACAGTAAATAAGGTACAATACGAGCTAACACGTGCTCGCCGGCTAAACGCCTCAAAAGAATAATTTTACAATAAAGTGGGAGGACAAAAAGAAACCCACTCGTTGCCAGGGTTACGCCTGGTGGTCACCATCTGGCTGGAAGACAGGTGGATCCTCTGGTGCTGCTCCGATATCTGGTCATACAAAACCAGCTGGGTCAGACCCCAGAAAGAGCAAGTGCCACAAAGGAGGCTTCACTTAGGAACTAAAACCAGCATATCATAATAGAATATTAAAGATAATAAATAAAGAACTGATAATAATAGAGATAACAACAGTAAACTGAGTACGAAGAAACCATTCAAGTAGCCAGGTCACAACCTTTAAACCAAACAAGGACCGGGGTTGTAACCCTTCACCTGAATAGAAACTCGTCTCAAATACTATTGGTATAGTGGAGACAATAAACGAAGAGAGGACACAGAACTGCTCCAGGAGCCAGGTTACAACCCTTAAACCAAACAAGGACCGGGGTTGTAACCCTTCGCCTGAACAGAACTAGACCCCTGATCTTTATTGCTAAGGCCAGTATAAATAATCATGGTATTGAAATAAGGTAAAAGAACATGACGAGCATGGCATGGGGTTGCAATAAGACAATAAACGAAGAAAGGACACAACTGCTCCGGGAGCCAGGTTACAACCCTTAAACCAAACAAGGACCGGGGTTATAACCCTTCGCCTGAACAGAACTGGACCCCTGATCGTTATTGTTAAGGCAAGCATCAATAATCATGTCATGTCCCAATCTTGCACAGGATCAGGATAAGACTAAGCTGGAATAAACTTCATCCAATCAATCACGGCCAATCAAGAGTACGGCTTGATACTTTTAACTAATTAGGGTTATCACAGCCTAGTTACTAGCAAGATGCAATGAGATTATCCCAACAGCCACAAGCCCTGCAGACCATCCGGTTATCCGGGTCGAATGTCCGTTTATGAAGGGTGCACCACATGACTGTGTGCTGGAAATGTGCCCTACTCGTCGGTAGGCTACAAGTCCACTTAATGCGCCCAGATAACGGGATTGCCTGTAGCTGGGAATCTCTTCATGACTACTGAATCATTCTAGTTAATTAGCCTTAGTCAATTTCAGTTGGTACCCCTGACCGTGGTACTCAGGGATCCCCATCCTAGACATGATGCAAGACAGTACCAGTTTATTTGTACAAACACAATCGCCCACGGTGTCCAGGTCTTTCATACTTGTCATGTCGTGCTAGCTGCCTCAACAACATATCGAGGTGTATCATGTCAGGGTTACTTATCAAGAGTACGCCATGACGGGCCAATATCGTGCTCCATCCTTACAACATTATAAATGAGAAAAGTTGCATAAATAGTTAATAACATATTCTTGAAGCCAAGGATAAGATCTACAACTTTCATGTTGGGAGTTGGTAAGAAATTCTGACCATAAACCAGCCAAATAGGACAAGAAAAATAATCAAATTAGACACTATACGGCCAAGGGTGAATTGGGGGCTTATGCGGCAGTAGATGGGTACCCATCTATGCGGCTGAGTAAAATGAATCTCATGCGGCTGGGTAAGTGGGTACCCATCTATGCGGCTGAGTAAGTGGGTATCCATCTATGCGGCTGAGTAAGTGGGTACCCATGCGGCTGAGCAAATAAATCTCATACGGCTGGGTAAGTGGGTACCCATCTATGCGACTGAGTAAGTGGGTACCCATCTATGCGGCTGAGTAAGTGGGTACCCATCTATGCGGCTAAGTAAGTGGGTACCCATATTCTCAGAAAGTCTGAGAAGGATGGCCATGGAACCCATAGCTTCCAAGCTCCATAAAACCTTCATCGTGAGTCCAAATTTGGACTTCCATAGGTCAAAATGGGGTAGAACGAAATTCTCTACAACATGGAACCATCAAAACTTAGAAATAATAAAGTTAAATAGATTAAAACCCAAGAAATCCAAAAATACTATAATCTTAGATCTAGAAGAATTTAGCCATGGAAATTGAAAATGCCAAGCACTAAAGTGTCTTAGAATGCTGTGAAGAAGAGAATAGAACAATAAAATTTATGTTCCTCCATGAAGCAAGATGCACTTGCCTAAGCTCTATCTCTCTCACTCTCCTGGTGGTTGAAGAAGTAATGGTGGAAGAAGAAGAAGTAATTGAAGAGAGAGAATTAAAGGAATGGGTTAATAAAGGATGATGGTGGTGGTAGGTAGGGGTTCTCCCCTTGGTTCATGATGAACCAAGGCAACCCAAGTCTAGCCGAACCAACCCAAAATAAACCGGGCCAAGCTAAGAGATATGTAATACAAGAACAAATACGTACACGTATTCCAAGATACGTAATACGAACTACAGGCATTACACATTTCCAGTATTAAAATACATGAGAATGACCATTCTCCGTGTTAAAATCACGAAGAATGGCCATTTTCCATGTTAAATTGTCGGAGAAATGCCATTTTTCGTATTAAAATTAGGGGAATGGCCATTCCCAGTGTTAAAATGCATGAGAATGACCATTCTATATTGTTAAAATAACGGAGAATGACCATTCTCCGCGGTAAAATCATGGAGAATGGTCATTCCCTGTGTTAAAATGACGGAGAACAGTTGACAAAAACCTAATTTTTTGTTTTGTTTTTTGTAGAAAAAAATTTGTCAAGAATAAGGATTCAAGAGTTTTTCGTTCTTCTTTCAAAACAATGCTAACTCTTGTGGAGGGTATCAATAAAGATGGCAGCCGTTTACCCGAGCCAGTTATTTGAGTCTTTAAAGAATACCGGTTTTTGGAATTTCGTCAAGGTATTCTACAAAAACAGAGTTATCATTCAAGAATTGGCCAAGGTTTCAGAAGGTCTTAAAAAATTGATAGAACTTACTTGGAGGACAAAGATGACATCGGGTACTTTGAATTGAGCACCACTATTAAAATAGCACCAAGTGTCGGCGATATGGCAGCCATCTTCGGTTTACCGCTGAAGGAAGAAAGTGAGAATGATGTTAATTATAGAAGATTGATCTTGAAAAAACAATAGCAGACCACACCAGAATTATTGAGCCTGTGTAGAGATCAATTCAGAAGATTGCTGACTAATTTCAAGGGCAAAAACTGAGAAGTCACGAATACGAAAGTGAGAGAGAAGTTCTTTGAATTGCTACAACGGCTTCGTGATGGAGATAAATAAGTTAAACCAGATGATTTGGCCAAGCTAATAATCTTCCACTTGTGCCAAACAATATTCTTCACAAGGTCTGGTGGTTCAAATTTACCGTACGGATTCTTGGCCTTGGTAGACAGTGTTAATCAAAAGTATCTGTTGGCTAAGGTTAATCTTGGCATATGTCATGGAGAGCATCAAGAAGACTATAAGTAAAACTGCTAGGGGGATTACTCTAATGCATACCCCAAGACTGAAGGTTGCATAATATATTTCTTCTACTGGTTTGCGGAACATAGTATCCACGTGGAAAGGAAGTTTGACCCAATTCGTGAATACCTAAGATTTTACACATGAGATGGGTATGCAATCTCTGTCTTCCTCAAAAACGAATATTACAGTAAATTGAGATAAAAATGATAATAAAAAATTTGGTTATAGCTGTTGGGAAAGAGGGAGGACAACAAGAAGAGGTGCTACATATACAAGAAAAAGGTGCACATGAGGGAGAGGGACACCACCAAACAGGTGGGGATGAGATTACTGAACAAGAGAGACCCCAACAACTTGAAATAAACACCGCGATGGTGGGGTCGGTTCAGAAATTGGAGGAGTTGAGAAAAAAAAATCTTAGATTTTTGCTGAGAATGAAAAACTTTATGAAAAGCTTAAAGAGATAGAGGCACAAGAAGCACAACAACGTGCAGTCAACGTTGTGATGGAGTGCTTGGTGCATGAATTGGAGGAGTTGCGAATAGAGAAATCTCAGATTCTTGCTGAGAACGAGAAACTCCATAAAAAACTTAAAGAGCTAGAGGAACAAGGAGCCCAACAAATTGAAAGGAACACCTCGATGGAGGTGTCGGTGCGGGAATTGGACTCCTTACGAAGAGAGAAATATGATATTATTGCTGAGAATGAAAAGCTTAGCGAAAAGATTAAAGAGCAACATGCACAAGGTATAATTTTCTTTTTTTTTCAAAGTTCTGGTTTGTAATTCTCCGTGTTAGAATGCAGGAGAATGGCCATTCTCCGTGTTAAAATCACGGAGAATGGTCATTCTCCGTGTTAGAGTCACGGAGAATGGTCATTCCCCGTGTTAAGATCACGGAGAATGGTCATTCCCCGTGTTAAGATTACGGAGAATGATAATTTTTTCTTTTTTTTAAAAGTATATATTGATTGACATCATACCTCTCATTGTTTTTTTATATCAGTAAAAATAACCGAGCAGCTCAGAGAAATAAATAAAAGGCTCGTTAATGAGAAAAGTAAGCTTCAAAAGCAAGTTAAATCGTTGAAGAATGAAGCCATTAAAAAGGATGCAATAATCACTGATCTCGAAGCCATGGCTACATCATTGCAGCTTGAGGAGACTCAACCAGCTGCTGAACTTGCTGCTCCAAAAGAAGTCAAAAGAAGAGGAGGATGGGGGAAGAGGTTCAGAAAACCATCAGCGGCATTAGCCGATGAAGATTTTACTCTCTTAGGGAAGAATACAGTAACAGAGGCTAATAAAAAGCGGAAGATGAATGCCGCTCCGAAACCAAAACCTCAACCCAAACCCAGGGTCGAAGCAAAAAATAAGCAGGCAGATTTCGAAATCTGGACAAGACGCCAAAATGGCTGAACTAGCGAGGAAGGGTGATATAGTAAGGGAATGCGATAACCTCGTACTTTGGAAGGATGCAGATGAAGATCTGAAGAAGTTTTATATGGACATCGTATTCCCAAGAAAGATGAGTCTAATATATGTATTCTGAATTCGACCAATCTCCGTCCAATTCATAATAGAGAATGGCTATTCTCCGTGATAGATGGCCGTAGAATGATCATTCTCCGTATCAGTTGGACGACGAATGATCGTTCTCCGTGTCAGTTGGACGACGAATGGCTTTTTTTCTTTTCCTTTCTAGTCTTTTTTTTTCATAATTTTGTCTTGAGAATCTCTATTAATTTAATCTAAACTAAATTTATGTACAGTGATTATATTGTATATACGAGTATGCCAAAAAAGGGAGAAAATAAAGTATCTGTCCTCCTGTCAGCAAAAGACATGCAAGACATACTCAACTATGAAGACATGGAGGCTAGCATACTCAACATAATAATAAAGAAGCTGAGAGAAATTCAAGGCTATGCAAGAAGGTACACCCAATCAAGTTCAAAGGACGTGCAACATAACTGGTCTGTATTCATGATGTCCCACACATTAGTGTTAGGGTTATATACTAAAAGCATCACTTTTGTAGTAACCTTATTTCCTTAAATTTTGAATGAAAATCATATGGGCAAATGTTTGCATATTGTATTTGTTGCAAGTGTTAATGCAAATGTCTGATATTCTATATTGTAGATAATATGGTGTGTGGTATCACACAAAAGATCATATTATCAGTTTCCTATGGAGTATATAAATAGTTCACAACCTAGATGGACTTGGACAATCTATTGGAAAGGTTGTAGTGTAATCTGGTATTAGTCTTTCTTGACTATAGGTTTACACTAGTACACTTTGTGTGTATTGAACAGGACCACTTGAGGTTGTTCTTTTTGTACTGACTACATAAGAGAACAAACACCTCTATTATTATGGATGCTTGTACTCTTAATCCGGATATAATAACGGACATGTATATGCAATGTGCATTACTTTGACTCATAAAAGAGTGAGATTCATTATGGATCAACAACCTCTATGAATTGGGTAATAACATTGTATGTATGATGGGCTATTGATTATAAATGGAATTCATGTCCTGATACATCGGGTTGATGATGTCCTCTTAAGGAGCTCATAAGGATTGTCATGTAAACCCTGCAGGTGGATTATATCCGACATGACAAATAAAGTTGAGCGGTACTACTTAAGGATAAAAGATATCGAATCAATATAGTTGTCAGTAACTTAATTTGATCGACGGACATACGATATCTTAACATGGGGAGCCAAACGAGCATATAATAAAAGGAGCCCACAAACATAATTTGGGATTAGGGAGGTAGTACAACAATAGCTCATTAGTGGATCGAGCTATTGTTAATGGGCCTGGATTGTGTGTTCGGGCTGAACACGGGATATCCAGATCCGTTAGGAGGCCTAATCCTAATTTCTCCTCATGGTCCCTGCCGTAGCCTATATATATCCTCTACTCTTTGGCCGCCAGATTACTGATTAGAAATCTAAATTTTTTTCTAAATTCGTGATTCACATAAGGAGAGAAAGAGAGTGCTGCCAAGGAGAAGAAAAGGTTGGGAGATCGTCGCCCACACGACGTCTAACTCGAGGAAGGAATACGTGCAGAAGATCTTGGGGTCGTCCGCTCGAGGTTGCAAGGAATTACTTGTCTCCTTTCCGCTGCAGGTATAATTCGTGAACCCTAGTTTCTGCCTATGAAGGGTTAGAACACGTATTAGATCTGTTTAACATTCTATCGATCAATACGCACACCAAAGGAAGGGTCCTGGGAATCTCCAGTTCCATCAATTGGTATCAGAGCCACTTTGGATCTACTTATTGATTGATACGTCCATATTGTCCAATAAAACTTGTGCTATGTAATAGTCGGTAGATGTAGATCTGTTCTAACTCGGTTTTGCAGGCATCTTAGATCCAACTATTATGGTCCAATGTATGTTTTTTGATTGTGTTGTTTAAACCACGGACATGTCGTGGATGTTGTTGTTGCTGAGGATGTAATTAAAATCACGAGGTTTGATCGTACTTATTAATTTAATTTTTCAATCTAGATTATGTATGAACTCCTTCGGGAGGCATAGGATTGATATAATTTTAATTATTTTTGATCAATCGTGATGGCGGTGGCGGCTTTTTCTGACGCCGGACGAGATGCTGGTTTTGAGCAATCCAGAGGCAGACAGATGATTTTCGATGAAGGAATCGACAGCCAAAACCTTAAAAAAAAATCGGGACGCTGTCCCGAACCTCGCGACCTGACCGGGCAGGTCGAACCCCGTATAGATCTGCGCAGTGCCAGATTTTGGATTCGGATAGTTGAGGACGGAGCAGCAAAGATGACCATAATAGTTGGATATTTTCTCTTATTTTTGTCATTTTGCTTTTTCTAATTATGCATGTTTATTATTGTGTGGTTGTTTTTTTTGAAAAACCAAGCCTACATTAATAATGGACAACATGGACATAATATCAACTAGTAGAAAAACCCTCATTGTTAAATAACTAAGTGGAAGAGGATTTTTATTTAGTATAAATCCTATGGTCTCTATTACTGGTTTGTAGGTGATGTAATTATACTTGCGTGTTGGCTTTAGTGCTTTCTTCCATATCGGATGAGTATAATTATGGATCACCAGTACAAACTTCCTTAGGAATAATTGTAGAAAGTTAACTAGTATGTGTTCACTTCTCCATCTGAAGGAACTCATTACAAGGTAATGGACTTAGTATTAAGTAATGGTATACACTTAGATACAAATAATGGTATCCTCCCTATCGGAGTCACTGCTATTATTTGTATGACCAGAGCAAGACCAGCATATTAATTTTATTTATCATAAAGTTATATTGACATGATAGTAAAATTAATAAGAAAAATCTACTTGAACAAAGTTGAATTTGTATACGTCCACACTATCGTGGCATGCTAAATTCATGGTGTTCAAGGTGTTGCTGAATTTCTTATTATTGTTTTGAGGGAATCAATATTTAGTTAATTCAAAAAAATTTTTTTGCCCTACATAATTTTATTTATGTGATTCTCAGGATTTCAAAAAAATGGGTTCTTTCAGTCCACTTATGGTGATTCTTAAAGAAAACAAACTTACTGGACCTAATTATATTGACTGGAAACATAATTTGGATATTGTTCTGACTGCTGAGGAGTACAAATATGTACTTGTTGAGGAATGCCCACCTAAGCCTGATGCTAACTCTGATGAAGAGGTCAAAGAGGCTTATAAGAAGTGGAAAAAAGGCAGATGAGATGGCGCGGTGTTACATTCTGGCATCTATGTCAAATGTACTGCAACATCAGCATCAGGCCATGACCACAGCTTATGATATGATGTATAACCTCAAGGAACTCTTCGAACATCAGAGTAGAACAGCTAGGCAGTTTGCTATGAAATGTTTGATGAATACAAAAATGGCTGAGGGCACACCAGTAAGGGATCATGTTCTCAAGATGATGGGTCATCTGAATGAGATGGAGATCCTTGGTGCTGAAATCGATGGAAAAACCCAGGTCGATATCATTCTCGGGACTCTGCCTAAAAGTTTTGATAATTTCTGTCTTAATTACAACATGAACAAAAGGTTGTATAGTTTGGCAGAACTTGCAAAAGAGCTACAGGATGCTGAATCTCTCTTTAGACAGAGTGGTCATGTTTTTGTTTCTGAAAAGGCTTCTACATCTGAGCCAAAAGGCGGTAAGAAGAAGAATAACATTCAGAAACAGGCAAACTTAGCAAAGAAGGGCATGGGACCTCAAGGCGCGGTGAAAAAGCCGAAAGGCAAATGTTTCAAGTGCAAAGGGTCAGGACATTGGAAGACTGATTGTCCACTTCTCAAACAAGGGAACAAAGAAGGTATATCTCATTTACTAGTAGTTAAAACATGTTTAGCGGTGTTATCTACCGGCATCTGGTGTGTAGATACAGGAGCCACTAATCATGTCTGCAATACATTGCAGGGGTTCCAGGAAACCAGACGGCTCAGTGATGGAGAGATATGCTTGTTCATGGGTGATGCTACAAAAGTATCGGTCGTTGCATTAGGAGATGTTACTTTATCTTTTGGTAGAAATAAGTCTTTGACATTGAGAGATTGTCTTTATGCACCTTCACTTAGAAGGAATTTAGTTTCTGTTTCTATGTTAGTTAAGGATGGATATTCAGTTTATTTTAATGACAATATTGTTATTAGAAATAATAAACATTTTATCTGTTCTGGTGCATTATTTGATAATTTGTATGTCATTAATCCTATTTTGCCCACAATGCAACTTATGAAAATGAATAATATGTCATCTAACTTAAATAAGAGAAAAGAACCTTCTTGTATGAACCAAACATATCTTTGGCACTTACGATTGGGGCATATTAACCTAAGAAGGATTCAAAGGCTGGTTGAAGATGGACCTTTGAGTTTATTGGAAGTGGAGGCACTACCAGTCTGTGAATCTTGCTTGGAAGGTAAAATGACCAAAAGGCCTTTTACGGCAAAGGGGTATAGGGCCAAAGATGTGTTGGAATTGGTTCATTCTGATTTGTGTGGACCCATGACTATCCAAGCTAGAGATGGCTTTGAATATTTTCTCATATTTATTGACGATTATTCAAGGTATGGATACATTTATTTGATGCGCCGTAAGTCTGAGTGCTTTGAGAAATTCAAAGAGTACAAGGCTTAAACGGAGAAACGTCATGGAAAATGTATCAAGTCATTACGATCAGATCGTGGTGGCGAGTACCTCTTTGGAGAGTTTAGGGATTATTTATCAGAGGCTGGGATTGTATCCCAATTGACTGCACCTGGAACGCCCCAACAGAATGGTGTAACCGAAAGAAGGAATAGAACTCTTATGGAGATGGTTAGATCAATGATGAGTTATTCGGATTTGCCAGATTCGTTTTGGAGATATGCCTTAGAGACTGCAGCTTATATTTTGAACTTGGTTCCTTCTAAGTCAGTACCTCTTACTCCCACAGAGCTGTGGATTGGGCGTAAGCCTATTCTGAAACATGTTCGCATTTGGGGTAGTCCAGCACATGTGCTGAATGGGAAAGCAGATAAGTTGGAATCTCGTACAGAAGTACGCTTGTTTGTAGGCTATCCAAGAGGAACGAAAGGAGGTTTATTTTATAGTCCTAAGGATCAGAAGGTCATTGTTAGCACCAATGCCCGATTCTTAGAGGAAGACTATGTGATGAACCATAAACCCACAAGTAGAGTTGTTCTAGAAGAACTGAGACATGAGACACCAAGTACTTCAATACCAACAGTATAAGAGGATGAACCACAAATAACTGCACAATGTGTCACAAATGTTATACCACAACCGATAGTACCTCGACGTAGTGGGAGGGTTGTGATACAACCTGATAGATATATGTTCTTGGGAGAGTCATCAGACTTCGTCCCTGAGGAACAAGATTATAATCCCTGTACCTACAATGAAGCACTCCAAGATAAATATGCAGAGTCTTGGCAAAAAGCAATGATATCTGAAATAGATTCTATGGATTCTAATCAGGTCTGGGAGCTTGTAGAACTACCCGTTGGTGTAAAAGCCATTGGATGCAAGTGGGTCTATAAGAGAAAAAGAGGATCAGACGGTAAGGTTGAAACCTTTAAAGCTCGACTTGTAGCAAAAGGTTTTACTCAAAGAGAGGGTATCGATTATGAGGAAATATTTTCTCCTGTAGCCATGCTTAAGTCTATTCGGATTCTTTTATCTATTGCAGCTCATCTCGATTATGAGATTTGGCAAATGGATGTCAAGACAGCTTTCCTTAATGGAAGTCTTGAGGAAGACATCTATATGAAGCAACCAGACGGGTTCATTGAAAAGGGCCAGGAGCATCTTGTTTGTAAGCTCAAAAAGCCCATTTATGGACTTAAGCAAGCTTCCAGATCTTGGAACATCTGTTTTGATCAGGTGATAAAATCCTATGGATTTGATCAATGTCAGGATGAATCATGTGTATACAGAAAGTGTGACGAAAACGTGGTGGTGTTCCTAGTACTTTATGTGGATGACATCTTGCTCATTGGAAACAATGTGAAGGTATTATCTGATGTAAGGGTATGGTTATCCAAACAGTTTGATATGAAAGACTTGGGAAAAGTAGGTCACATCCTTGGGATCAAAGTTCTACGAGATCGCAAGAAAAGGATGTTGGGCTTATCCCAAGCTTCCTATATCGATACTGTACTAACTCGTTTTAGTATGCAAAATTCTAAGAAAGGTTTCTTACCTTTTAGACATGGAATTGCTCTATCAAAGGAGCAGTGTCCGACGACACCTAAAAAGATAGAGAACATGAAGGCAGTTCCTTATGCTTCAGCAGTAGGAAGCTTAATATATGCAATGCTATGTACGAGACCAGACATCTGCTTTGCCGTAGGCATGGTCAGCAGATATCAGTCTAACCCAGGACAAGAGCACTGGACTGCCGTAAAGCATATTTTGAAGTACCTGAAAAGGACTAAAGAGTATATGCTAGTTTACCAGGCAGAGAGTTTAGTTCCCTTGGGGTATACAGACTCAGATTTTCAGTCAGATAGGGATTCCAGGAAATCTACCTCAGGTTATGTGTTTACTTTGGGAGGTGGAGCTATTGTGTGGAGGAGTATCAAGCAAAAATGTATTGCTGATTCCACCATGGAAGCCGAGTATGTGGCAGCCTCTGAGGCAGCCAAAGAAGCGATTTGGCTCAGAAACTTTCTATTGGACTTGGATGTGGTACCTAGTTTGCCTAAGTCTATTACACTTTATTGTGATAATAGTGGTGCAGTTGCAAACTCGAAGGAACCACGAGCCCATAAGACAGGCAAACACATTGAGCGCAAGTACCACCTGATACGAGATTTCGTAAAGAAAGGAAAAGTTGCTGTGATCAAGATAGCATCAGCCGACAACCTAGCTGATCCCTTTACAAAGAGCTTACCAGCTAAGGCTTTTGACAGTCATGTTGAGGGAATGGGAGTCAGATGTGTAGCAGCATGGCTTTAAGTATAAGTGGGAGATTTGTAACAGTATACTGAAAAGCAATGCTTTGAGTATAAGTGGGAGATTGTTAGGGTTATATACTAAAAGCATCACTTTTGTAGTAACCTTATTTCTTTAAATTTTGAATAAGAATCATATGGGCAAATGTTTGCATATTGTATTTGTTGCAAGTGTTAATGCAAATGTCTGATATTCTATATTGTAGATAATATGGTGTGTGGTGTCACACAGAAGATCATATTATCAGTTTTCTATGGAGTATATAAATAGTTCACAACCTAGATGGACTTGGACAATCTATTAGAAAGGTTATAGTGTAATCTGGTATTAGTCTATCTTGACTATAGGTTTACACTAGTACACTTTGTGTGTATTGAACAGGACCACTTGAGGTTGTTCTCTTTGTACTGACTACATAAGAGAACAAACACCTCTGTTATTATGGATGCTTGTACTCTTAATTCGGATATATTAACGGACATGTACATGCAATGTGCATTACTTTGACTCATAAAAGAGTGAAATTCATTATGGATCAACAACCTCTATGAATTGGGTAATAACATTGTATGTATGATGGGCTGTTGATTATAAATGGAATTCATGTCCCGATACATCGGGTTGATGATGTCCTCTTAAGGAGCTCATAAGGATTGTCATGTAAACCCTGCAGATGGATTATATCCGACATGACAAATAAAGTTGAGCGGTACTACTTAAGGATAAAAGATGTCGAATCAATATAGTTGTCAGTAACTTAATTTGATCGACGGACATACGATATCTTAACATGGGGAGACAAACGAGCATATAATAAAAGGAGCCCACAAACATAATTTGGGATTAGGGAGGTAGTGCAACAATAGCTCATTAGTGGATCGAGCTATTGTTAATGGGCCTGGATTGTGTGTTCGGGCTGAACACGGGATATCCAGATCCGTTAGTAGGCCTAACCCTAATTTCTCCTCATGGTCCCTGCCGTAGCCTATATATATCCTCTATTCTCTGGCCGCCAGATTACTGATTAGAAATCTAAAATTTTCTCTAAATTTGTGATTCACGTAAGGAGAGAAAGAGAGTGCTGCCAAGGAGAAGAAAAGGTTGGAAGATCGTCGCCCACACGACGTCCAACTCGAGGAAGGAATACGTGCAGAAGATCTTGGGGTCGTCCGCTCGAGGTTGCAAGGAATTACTTGTCTCATTTCCGCTGTAGGTATAATTCGTGAACCCTAATTTCTACCTATGAAGGGTTAGAACACGTATTAGATCTGTTTAACTTTCTATCGATCAATACGCACACCAAAGGAAGGGTCCTGGGAATCCCCAGTTCCATCAATTAGTAAGAATCAAAAATGAAAAATCTATATATATGTGTACACCGATGAAAAATAAAGTAAAAAACTTACTCATGATATTGTGTTTTGTTTTTTGGAAACAGTCCATAGTTCTTCGTGCCATTGAACCGAAAGCAACAGCCGGCGCCCTTGAAACTTTTAAAACATATGTAGAAGACTTTGTCATGGGTTTAAAGGATGACATAGAGTGGCTATTCATTCCACTCTTTAATGAATCCTCCAAATACTATATGCTGCTCACATTCAACTTGAGCTCCTACGAGTGGACATACTACAACTCCTTGAGGCAAAATATGTACGAAAAGGACAAGGAGGATGCAGAATTAATGAAAAAGACCTTAGAGCCTATCGTCAGGAGTAAATTTGATATGATGAGGGAGAGATGCCTGGCAATAGTAAAAGAATTTTACTCAAATCTTGTCTTGGGAAAATCCTGTCTTGGGAAAATCTCCCAAATAATATTAAAAGAATTTTACTCAAATCTTCAGGCTGAAATTAAAGAAAAAAGAGGATCAATAACTGGTGTTTCTGAGAGGGAAACTGATTAGGATAAGTGCTGCTGTCAACAATGAATTTTATAGATTTGATCTAGTTCCTGAGTTTGATATAAAAGATATTGATTGTAACCACCACTTTTCTAAATTGGGGTATATTAGTAATTTTGTGATATGTTTGATTTATTATTATTTTATTAGTTAATTTGATTGGTGTGTTGTTTTGAATGGTGTTTTTGGTAGTAGAAGGTGGTGTAACCTTAGTCAACCTTGATTAGAAGACTAACCATGTGATTAGAATTATTTTTGGCTTTTTAGATTTTAATTTAGAGCTATTGTCCATTTTAGGAATCATTTAAATCATTTTTTAAGTCATTTTACACATAGCCTTTAAGCCTTTTTGTCAATGGGCCTTTAAACCAACTTATGGAGTGCTTGGCCCATGACTAAACCCTAACCCTAATCCTTCCATGACTTGGCCGGCCAAACACAGCAGCCCCCCTTTCATTTGTGAGAAACTAGTAGCCGTCACAAATTTAAAACCCTATTTTTTCCTTCTCCTCCAAAAGTTCCATTTTCTCGTTTCTCACCCAAATCCTTCCAAACGAAGTGCGTTGTGACCGTGGGAGGAGAGGAACCTGCTGGAGAATTGTTAGCGAGGGATCAGAGGCGTTTGACCGAAGGAAATTGGCATCGACGTGTTTGGAGGCACGTTGCATTGAGATTTTGACACTCAATAGGTAAATCCCTCTAAACACTTGTTATTCCCGATTTTTCTTTGTAGATGCATCCACATAGGTACTTCAGACCTGTGCATGAAGTTTGGTAGGTTTTTGTGTTCGTTTGATAGCCGTAACGGACAAGTGTCGGTCCATTGGAACACATGTTCGACGAAATGCCACTTAGAACTGAAAGTTGGTATTTTTCAATTCTGTTTTCATGAATTTATTGCTGGGATTATTTGAAATAACTTTCGTAAAGACAGATCTTGATTCGACACGATTTCAGTATCCGAATCGGACACGGACACGCGTGCACGAGGCCCGTGCATGCCCTGCTGTCCGAGTGTCATAACTCGACGCACAAGACTCCGTTTCTCGTGAAATTTATGGACGCGTGGGGGCAATCTCTGCCAACATGCTCCTAAAACTTCACGATATTTCGTGAAGCATGCGCGGAGAAATCCAACGCGCACGGGTCAGCCTGCACTATGCATGCGACTGAAAAGTGCCGCTGACACGGCCTTCGTACGCGAACACGATACGACGAAGACCCGTTCCAGGATCATGAGCAGGAAGCCCTAGACCTAGGTTAAACCAAGACTCAACCACGTGGCATGACGTGGCTCGCGTCGCGAGCTACAGACGTCGACATGCGTGCACGAGGCCGCACACACGCGTGCGTACAACCCTGCAGTCTGTGTGTCATAACTCGATATATATGACTCCGTTTCGAGTGAAATTTTATAGACACGTGGGGACAACCTCTGCCCACGTGCTCCTAAAATTTTACGAGATTTTGTTGGATATTCG
>JANAVB010041420.1:13613237-13668237 GCA_029216955.1 Iris pallida
CGACTCAAACGGACTTAGAATGACTTGATAACTTGTGTTTGACCTAAAAATTGGTAGATGGTCTAGTTGACTTATATTTGACCAGGTTTGACCAAAGTTGACCAGGTTTGACCAGAGTTGACCAAGGGTTTACTTTGACCTAGAGGGACCTAGAATCATCTAGAATGCATTGTAGGCTATTCTTATTTCATTTTAGACACTTTGTAACCTATGTTTGTTCTAAATAGGACTTTGTGACTCCAGTTTGGACTCATATTCTTATCAGACATTCGGAATACCAGGCGAGTACGTTTTCTGGTAGTTCTTTTATTTACTTGTCAATTTCTATATTTCAGTTCTAGTCAGTTCTATTTGATTCTCGGTTACAAATACGGATTGATATTTCTGGAATTCATGTATACGACACACATACCTTACTTGTCTAGCCTCTATTATAAGAACCACTACAAGAATCACCTACAAGCACCTTCATGTTTTGGCTAGATTTGTTCTCGATTTACGTATCGTGTTATAGATTTACTTATATTTGTCGGGCGGAAAAATACTTGTGTAGACATGTAAACATTCCTAAATACTCGAACCACCTCCCTTTGAATTATACAAGAATGATAGCCATCCCACACTTGGCCAGTGTGTGATGTGCCGGATTACCCCTAGCCGTTTATATGTCGAGCTCAGTATTTTAAAACACACTGTGAGTATTGTCAAGAATCTTTACTAGAATCATCACAATAATCTTACTGGAATCATCATAAGAACCGTTAAAGAATCTCCCTACTTGAATCATTGATGACATATATTGTACCATTGGACTCATATCACATTATTCTAGTTCGGCTAACTTTTATTTACAGTCTTCATTGACATGATATTCGGTTTCACAGCTTTACTTTCCTTTTTTAACTATTGTTTTACGTCTTAAACTGTCTCGAACTTTCATGCTTCATCAAGATAACTGTCTATAATTATTTTATAGTTTTTGTCATTTACTTGGATTTACTTGATGAGATGTATTCGTTCCTTTCCTGACTGGACCTGTTGAAAATATTACAGATGTTATCCCTGAGGATGCATGCCTACTTACTATGGATTTGGAGAGGGATTAGCTACCTTTGGCCCCGACTCTCAGGAGTGATCGGGAGACTAGTTTAGTAGACTATTTTAGATTTTTTTACTAGAACTTGAGTTGTAATAATTTAAGTGTTAACTTATTTTGAGTTGTTTTGAGATACTATCATTTAGTAGTTTTATTTATTTTCTTTTAGTTATAGAATTCTGTGTTATCCTATCGTGCTTAGACTGTGATTGAGTTATATTATTTCTATACTTGTCCTCCGTTTGGAGTTGAAATTTAAGACAAGTACATTATATAATTGCATGAGTTGGTTTAGATAGTGACTTGGAACAGCGTTCTACCGCCGATTCTGTGGCATAGGCTGGGCGTTGTTACGCACTCGTACCCTTACACTGGGTGCGGGTCGTGACATTGATAATGTTTCCATGAGGAATACAATTCATGAGATTACAGGTGTATCAGTGGGTGCTAAGACCCCTCAAAATGTATATTAAGATCAATTAAAACTTTGTATAAATTGTTGTATGCCTACGTATCTCAAACACTCAACCCTATTGGACATGATTTTTCCATCCATCCCGAGAGAGTAAATTTTCTTTATTATATGGAAAAGAAAAAAATGATATAGGTTCTTACATGTTCAGTAGAATGATGCATCTTGTGAAAAAACCAACTGCAAGGACAGCCCTCCCTTTCGGGAGATTTGTATGCTCAATGGCTAGTAAACATTCTGTTCCAGGCTTAGCAGGGGATGTTTATATTAAAAATAACATAAGAAAATTAACCTGCACTCGAATGTTTGGGAAAGGAGCAGCAGCAGCAAGCAAACCATAAACATTTGAAAAACTATCAACGTATAGAATACCAAACACTAAGGACAGGGTTGATGATCTATACAATTTTGTTGCCGCAACCTTTGAGAATGTCTTCAAAGAGATGAAGACTATATCCGACAAACAGAAATTGATTCTGGATAAGATTAACCAGATAGAGGTTGAATTTGCTGACAAAGAATAAGATTTCCTTTCCCTCGTGAAGAAGGTAAATGGGGCTAGCCCCAACTAGTGCTACTTTGTATTTTTTTCTCCTCTTATTCTACTACTCTTGATGATTCCATAATCTAATATACACATTTATACTCTAATATGTAAAGGACACATATATACACATTTATACTCTGTTACTAACTGATCTAGCTATCCATGTTATATTGTTTTCGTATCTAACTTCTAGGTTTGCTTGCTAACTGTATATACTTGCTAATAGGACAATATCAGTATCATCACTAAAGAAGGAATTCAGAGAATCATTTGTATTTGAATTAAGGCTCCAATCCAGTTATTACTGTGTATATTGTATACACTTGTGAGCTTCAACTCAGCTAAACCGAATCTTCATCTCTGATGCTTAAGGATATATCAAAACTTCTTAGCCCCTATATTCTACATTAAACACTCTAGGACAGAAGCACATGGTCTTGAATTAAAGCTACTCTGGATATCCTTGATACTTTGATACTCTGCTACTCTGCTACTTGATGCTCTGATTGTAAATAATTTACAATAAAAGTTAATATTGCACTGATACTCTGCTACTTAATGCTCTGATACTCTGCTAATTGATGCTCTGATACTCAGCTAAACCGAATAGTTAATATTACACTGATACTTCTGCTACTTGATGCTCTAATACTTGTACTGATATTGCCCAATTGTACCCTTAAATAGTAATTTAGGACTGGACATATGATGGTCCAATGCATGTACAGAGTGGAAATGCCTCAAGGCATGTAATGTATGTCTGATACTAGAGTTAGGACTGAGCTGGAACACTCCCTCAGTCAGTGATATTTGGTATTATAAGCATGAGCACACTGCTATAATATAGGTTATACTTAAGGGTAAGCCAGGCACTTTGTAACACCCAGTTTTCCAAATGAGGGTAATTTTGAAAATTTGTAATTATAATTATTATTTATTGATAATTATTTCATATTATAATCTTTGGTGATTTTTAATCATTTTTAAACTATTTAAAATTATGACTTGTGATTTTAACATTTTACTATTGTTTGATTTTAATTTCGAGGAATTTGTCACCCCCAGTTTTCAGAAACAGGAGTATTTTTGTCATTTTACATTTTTGAATATTTTTAAAATTTATTTTATTATTTATGATATTGTTTTGGGGTTATTTGAGTCGGGTTCGAATTTCAACTCAATCCAACTTGAAACGGGGACCCAGGGGTAGTGTTGACTTTAGTGGACCCACACATTAGTTAGTCATGGCCCACATGATAGAAATATTTTCGTTAGAGGTTAGACTAATTATTATGGATAAGGTTAATGTGATTAGAGACTTTAGAATGACTAATTTAGCCCCAACCAATTAGTCCTTTCCTAATACTAATAGAATAGGTTAGTGGGGGCATTTTAGACCTTACCATAATAGGACAAATAGCCCCATATGGCCAGCCACTTTGGAAGAGGATAGGCTCAAGTTCATTTCATTATTCTCATCCACACTCTCTCTCTTGTTCTTCCCCAAATTTCTAGAGAGCAATTCCTAGCAATTTCTCCACCAAATCCTTTCATTTTGCCACCAAATCTTCTTCTTTCCTTCTCCATTCTAGCCAAGGAGGAAGCTACCCAAGTTTGGGAGGATTCGGAGCTCGTTCGAGTCCTTTTGGAATCTCTACGTGTCGGTGTCGCTCTGGAAAGGCTTTTCTTCGATTCGATCTACCGGGAGGTATAAATTCCTTCTCCTTTTCATTTCCTCATACATATAGGTCTATTTTAAACCCATAGGAATGACCCCCATGGTTGTATCTCCATTTGTGTCCATTTCGTGTCCATTTGGAGGTCATAGGAGTGTCCTTTGTGTTGTGGTTGTGTCCATGTGGGAAAACCCCAAATTTGGACACACTATGTGTTGTTGTTATGTATGAATAAATTATTACATGTTTAATCTCATATTTTTGTATTGGAGATGTGTTCTATAGTGTCTCATATATATATATTAGTGTAGAGAGTGACTTCTTGATATATTATGTTATATACTTGTGTTTCTTTTGTCTTAAACTATCTAAATTCGTCATAATTTTTATCCACATTTTTAGTAGCTAGAGCAACTTAGAAATGCCATAACTTTTAGCTCATAACTCCAATTAACCTCCCATTTTTTTAAAAGAAGCGTATCGAAGTTAGCTTTCCAAATATATATTTTAATAAGCCAAATTCGTTCTAAAACTTTCTGTAGAATTGTTTGAGTGTCAGCTGTATGAAAGACGAACACGTTACGATATTTTCGCGATTCCGGGAGCTTCCGGACACGAAAATGCGATCCGTTTAAAGTTTCGGAAAGCTAACACGATGAGCTACAACATACTGTAATCCTAGAATTTAGTGAAGGCCCAATTGGTACAGTATTAATTTTAAGTAGAAGAGTGACTATACGATATATGCATTTTGTGTAACCTATGAGCCTATGTAGTATGGATATTAAATGAATATAGAGTATGTAATGCATGATATGTTAGATAAATAAAATAATATATATATATGATATATATTATTTTACATTAATGTATATATATGGTTAAATACAAGCATGTAGGAATGCAATTAACATAATGCATATAAGAAATGCATAAATGCATGAATGAAAGAATGATATACAATATATTCATATGTATAAAACATGTAGGTAATGCATAGATGCATGAATGAAATGAATGTTTGCAATATGTTAATATAAATACAAGTATATAATATACATGAATGTATGTATAATATAATACAAGTATATATGTATGTATCATGTAATGTAATATACATGATATGTATGTATGCATGTATACAATGTAAGTATGTATGTATGTATGTATGTATGCATTTCTATAAACTGAATTAACCTATAACCTTTTACACACATTCATTCATACATCCTTTGACATCATGTATCCCATGTCACATACACCTACCTATCACTAAATTTTAGAACATTAACACATCCTTTCACACATGCCAAACACACACATACTCACTTACTCTTTTACCTCTCTTTCTCTCTCTCTCTCTCTATATATATATATATATATATGTATGTGCCTATATATAGCTTTCCTATATATATCTATGTATATGAATATGTGAATGTGAATAATATATATACATTATATGACTAAGTTTGTGTGCCTTGTTAGCTTATGGTTTAGTTTTGTGCTTGGTTTAGTAAGTGACTTAGGCTATGAGTTAGTAGCTATCTTGGATACTTGATTTGTATATACTTAGTTTGTTTAGACCTAGAATTGACTAACTAGACTAGTTGACCATTGTTGACCCAATCCTAGCTAGTTTGACCACAGTTGACTAGAGTTGACCTAGTTTGACTTTAGAGTTGACCAAAGTTGACTTTGACCTAGATTGACTTAGAATCATGTAGATTGTATTATAATTTCAATTACCATATAAATTGAACTCTTTATAACCTATGTTGCTATAACTAGGACTCTGTGACTCCAGTTGGCCATCTTTTCATATCAGCTGTTCAGGGTATCAGACGAGTACATTCTCTGACCGTTTCATACTTGTCTGGATTTACATTCTTGCTCTAGATTACTGTACTTGATGCTGATACGATTGTTATCATGGATTGGTACTATATGGATCTTCTTTTGAGATGTTATTCCCTTGTTTTCACTAAATACATATTGTGATGTGCGTTTCACTAACATATTGTATTTATTGAATACCCATATCCTTGTATACTCATTATGCATATTGTACTCTCATTATCACATGAATTCCAGGGATAGACCATTGTACACTATTGTATAACATTGTACAACTATTGTATAACATTGTACATCTATTGTATAATATTGTACATCTATTGTATAACATTGTACACTATTGTATAAGATAACGTAACTGGAGTGGATCCTTGTGTATTGATTGGGGAGGGAGAGTAGAATTGGTTATGTACTCAAATCCTATTGTACAACATTATATAACTATTATATATGTCTATTGTACACCCACGTACAATGGAGTTACCATTGCATTGTCCTAGACCGTTTACATAACCATATTGTACTCTAAATCACAGTTGGCTTACAGTTCTTACTTATCATATATAGATATTTTTTGTTATCAAATCTCTACTATTTTTCATATACATTGTCACGCCCCAGAACCAGAATACTGGAGAGCGGGAGAATGACTCAGCCAGCTACGTATTACGGGTAGATGAATACCATATAATACAATCAATGCTGTCTAACCAGACGAAGGGGTACTTACTACATGAAAGTCTTACTATGGTCACTCCACATCTATTGTCTCAATCATTCAAACAAGAAGCAAAAATAGAGAACATGTAAGAGAAAGCAGTAAGGCGTCCCAAACGCTTAGTCAAAATGTTCTTGAGATCTGGCTTTACAAAACATAGCCAGATTGGTATAGTAACATATACACAATTGTTATCAGCTGCAGTATGACTTAATTACAATTATGTAAAAGTAAGTGCAAGACAATTCGACTAACATGTCGATGCCAAACGGCTAAGTATAAAGTAAATAACAAAACGAGCGGTGAAGTAAGGAACCCACTCGAGTCCTCCTGCGATCATTCCCCTAGTATTGACCATCTTGGAGGTAGAAGTAAGCTGGATCCTCGAGGACTGGCTCTAAATTTGGCCATGCAAAATTAGAGAGGTTAGACCTCTAATAGCAAGTACCACAAGGGAGCACGATATGAAGGATTAAACCAGTAAGTAAGAGAATATAATAATAGCTCTCTGCTCTCCACTAGGATTCACATACATCATGACACTTCGAACCAACCTCCCAACTAAACAAGGACAGAAGTTAGCCCGTCATGTCCTGACATTCTGATCATCTCAGTTAGGCAATAGAGTAGGTACAGTACACAAACAAATCATCTTGAACGGCCAATCAACTACTACGGCTTGCTATTGTGAGTCCCGAGTTATCCTGGAATTATGCAAATAGGGATTCCTCAGTTCTTACTATGTGCGAGCAAGGCTAGTCTATCCAATCAATCAATTGCGCCAATTATGTAATTAGACGAGTCCCAGCGGGACGTCCGCCGTTAATATACCATGTACAATTAATAATATAAGCAGATACCGTTCCCTGCCCGTGTGACAGATTTACAGTATCTGTGGGAACCAACCGGCCTGTCGAGCACTACTAGTCCCAAGAGGGCTGCCATGTAAGAACTCGGAAATCCATTCTCTCCATGCCATCATTATTTATTTGACTTAATAGTCTCTACGTTGAGTGAAGTCCCATGCCGTGGATCATAGTCATTCAAATGAGTACTTTTGTACGGGGTACGATATGCGCAACTCTACAACAGTACCCGTGCGGCTAGGTTGTAGGTCTTACATAGCGTAATGCAACAATCAAACTAACCACAGAATAATCATGCCTTGACCATAAAGTACACATGTTGTTTTTATAAAATAAAAAATAATTTGAAGCCTGCATGTGTCTGTATGCCAATATTCTGGATCGGCTAATCGATTGTAATAGTTTATTACATGAACGTGTCTCATTCATTCAATTCAATAAGACGACTAGCCAGTCTCTTAGTTCCAACTAGGAACGCATGATCAATTATTAGTCAATGTCACAATCATTATCATGACAAGGCATGAAAATCAAATAGTATTCAGTAGAGTCGAGTCTACGACTCTCAGGGTTAAGTTCCAGTCATACTGGGTATCCATGGATCAATCAGGACACAAGGCGCATTCCATAACAATCTGTATTAACAATATTAACATATCATGATTTTATTAAGTTCATGCCAAAAGGCGTAAGGATATAATAAAAGAATTATCATGCCACCATTAAAGGAATAAATTATAGAACAAATAGAAACACCCAGGTCAGAAAGTCACGCCTGCAAGTCTATGCTAAGGCCAACAAGTCACGCCAAGTCTAGTATGTAGGAGTGAGCGTATAAATAGCGTGAGCGTGAAAAGTGGTTCACGTAATCATAACATGAGCGTGAAAAGTAACTCACGCACGCACAGCGTGAGCGTATGAGCGTGAAAAGCGTGATAAGAAATTCACGCACGCACGCAAGACGTGAGCGTGACTCAAATGTTACGCTGGCACGTAAGGACGTGAGCGTAACTAAAATTCACGCTGACACATACAGACGTGTGCGTGACTGAAAATTCACGCTAACACGTAAAGACGTGAGCGTGACTGAAAATTCATGCTGGCACGTAATGCAACAATCAAACTAACCACAAAATAATCATGCCTTGACCATAAAGTACACATGCTGTTTTTGTAAAATAAATAAATAATTTGAAGCCTGCATGTATCTGTATGCCAATATTCGGGATCGGCTAATCGATTGCAATAGTTCATTACATGAACGTGTCTCATTCATTCAATTCAATAAGATGACTAGCCAGTCTCTTAGTTCCAACTAGGAACGCATGATCAATTATTAGTCAATGTCACAATCATTATCATGACAAGGCATGAAAATCAAATAGTATTCAGTAGAGTCGAGTCTACGACTCTCAGGGTTAAGTTCCAGTCATACTGGGTATCCATGGATCAATCAGGACACAAGGCGCATTCCATAACAATCTATATTAACAATATTAACATATCATGATTTTATCAAGTTCATGCCAAAGGCGTAAGGATATAATAGAAGAATTATCATGCCACCATTAAAGGAATAAATTATAGAACAAATAGAAACACCCAGGTCAGAAAGTCACGCCTGCAAGTCTATGCTAAGGCCAACAAGTCACGCCAAGTCTAGTATGTAGGAGTGAGCGTATAAATAGCGTGAGCGTGAAAAGTGGTTCACGTACTCATAACGTGAGCGTGAAAAGTAACTCACGCACGCAGAGCGTGAGCGTATGAGCGTGAAAAGCGTGATAAGAAATTCACGTACGCACGCAAGACGTAAGCGTGACTCAAATGTCACGCTGGCACGTAAGGACGTGAGCGTAACTAAAATTCACGCTGACACGTACAGACGTGTGCGTGACTGAAAATTCACGCTAACACGTAAAGACGTGAGCGTGACTTACATTCTCTTTCAGCGTTTCATGTACCTTATTCTATTGCATTCTATATATTTCCTAACTTGATATGAACTGCGTGAGATATTTTGTGCTCGCTCCTGTCCTGACTGGACCTGTTGATAAATTTTACAGATAGCTTGGAGGTTGCCTGCTAGCCTAGAGGAGACACAGTAGAGGTTGCATAAATATCTAGGATTTTCTTATAGCTTATTTTCAGTTGTCTTGAGTTGTATTTACTTACGGATTACTGTATTTGAGATTTGAAATATATTTCTGGGTTTGTGTATCTTAGACACTTAGACTTCTCTCTGCTGTATCTCTTTTGGATTTTATGTTTTATTTATCCTTATCATGCTCTACCTTAGATGTGATTGAAACTGTATTGCTATGTCACCTCTATTCGGAGTGTATATACTGTACAGGTACCTTTATATTGTTAGATGTTTGACCTAGGACAGCGTTCTACCGTCGACACTGCGGCGTAGGCTGGACGTACCCACTTCTCGTGCCCTTACTCTAGGGTGCGGGTCGTGACACGTTTTTAGTGGTAGCCCATGCAGGTCGA
Source organism: Iris pallida (assembly GCA_029216955.1). Taxonomy (NCBI): domain Eukaryota; kingdom Viridiplantae; phylum Streptophyta; class Magnoliopsida; order Asparagales; family Iridaceae; genus Iris; species Iris pallida. Next base: position 13,622,966 of record JANAVB010041420.1, read on the forward strand.
GTTTATGTAGTGGTATTCGAACTAGAGTATCACTATAGCCTGCAGTAGGATTAGGATATTTTTGGAGGTACTCAATCACATTAAAAAAAACTCTTAATCTTATTCCTTTTGTCTAAAATTGTTGCTTATTAACTTCCCTTGAATATAAACTGTTCTTCTTTGAATTTTTGCTTCATTCTCAGAAATTGCTTCTTGTTTTGATCTGTCTTCATGATGGTTATGAAGACACGATCTCATCGCTTCGGTTCGGGAGATACTATCGAGAGGCTGGCCACCTCTCGTCCTGTTCATCGGGACCTCGAGACCGTAGCTTCTGTTGTGCCGACTCAGTTTGGCATTTCTGCTACATTGGAGGTGCACCTCCGTCTGTACAAAGACTTTTTCTTTTATTTTCGGTTTCTCTCAGCAGCAGCGATTCATACAGCGTCAGCAGCAGAGATTTGTACAGTATTAGCATCAAGCTGGAGGAAACCAGCAGGGCGAGCTATCGTCAGGATAATCGAGGATGCACAGACCGTTGGAGATCTTGCTGCAAGTTCCGTTCTTCTCAATTCCATTCCCGCAATTGTCTTTTATAATTACCTTGAAATCCGATTCCATCTGTTCCTTGTTGATTGATTAATTTTGTCATGTTACTCTTTTGTTGTGTTTGTTTTTCTTCTGAGAAAATCATATGGGCTAGGTCGCCTAAATTATGGGATCTAGAATCTTTGATAGTCGTGTTAGTTGGCATAGTGAGGACATGTAGTCAGATTTTGGATGTATTTTCGGGTATGGGAATTTAAGGTTTTCGCCGTCGCATGCGGCAGTGCAAAAATTTTAAATACCATGAACCTAGAGGTACGTACCTTAGTCAAGGACTCTGTGATTATCGTAGCCTTGCTCACTAGCATGATGAAGACTCTGGACAACATGATTTTGGATAGACGCATATGATTAACAGATTGTATCTTGAGAAGGTTTAAACATCATACCCTTTTGATTGTTATAAATGACTTAGGAGTAGGGATATTTAGTTTTGTAGAGCTTATTCATAGGTAGTTCCTTCATAGTATAATGGTATGATGACTTGTAGAGTGTCTGTACCCTAGAGGTGATAGTTAGCATTGGTGTTAGAATAGTAACCCATTGCAGATAATTCTCCTGTTATCTATAATACCAACCAGTTACACATAGGATGTTAGTATGCCTTACAGCCTTGATGATTATTACTACTTTCCCTTACCTTTTCCAGTGAGGCACCCATGACCAGAGCCTGCCTTTGAGTATAGTTGTAGTTTCACCTAAGACCGAGAGGTCTATTTGCATAGATAGATTACAGATGATATTGGCATATGGAATATAGGTTAGTTGGTATCTATAGGCCATTGTTGTATAGGGTTATAAACATGTTGTTTAGCCTATACTTGGTTCAGTTTTTCATTTTAGTTAAGTTCTCTTCGTGTTGAGTTCCTTTGTGTTGATCACCTTTATAGGCAGTGTGCAGACCCTTCACTAGATACCATGTCCCCTTGATTCAGACCATTCATTCTTAGCCTAGTTCTAAGCATTGTTTCAGACCCTTAAAAGTTTAGTCTGCCTTAACCCTTGGTTGATCAGTCATGTACATATATATATAGATGATATACTTAGGATATATGTGATGGGTTGTTGTTCTTGAGCATATATATATGTGGTATTTGGTATTTATGTGCTTAGCTTGTAGGTATTTAGTTATAGGTGACTTGATAGGATTGGGAAGTTAAGAGCTAGCCTATTATAGAGTTTCTCTTTTGCTAAATTCTATTTGCCAACACCTAGATAGCTAGCATAGGTAAAACCCTAAGAAGTTGACCAGTTGATGACCAAGTACTTGGATGTTGAGAAATTGACTAGTGATTGACCCTTGACTATGTTTGACCTAGAAGGGGGTACGATCATCTTAATTTCGAGGACGAAATTTTTATAAGGTGGGTAGGATTGTAACACCCAGTTTTCCAAATAAGGGTAATTTTGAAATTTTGTAATTATAATTATTATTTATTGATAATTATTTTATATTATGATTTTTGGTGATTTTTAATCATTTTTAAACTATTTAAAATTATGACTTGTGATTTTGACATTTTACTATTGTTTGGTTTTAATTTCGAGGAATTTGTCATCCCCAGTTTTCAGAAACATGAGTATTTTTTGTCATTTTATATTTTTGAATATTTTTAAAATTTATTTTATTATTTATGATATTGTTTTGGGGTTATTTGAGTCGGGTTCGAATTTCAACTCAATCCGACTTGAAACGGGGACCCGGGGGTAGTGTTGACTTTAGTGGACCCACACATTAGTTAGCCATGGCCCACATGATAGAAATATTTTAGTTAGAGGTTAGACTAATTATTATGGATAAGGTTAGTGTGATTAGAGACTTTAGAATGACTAATTTAGCCCCAACAAATTAGTCCTTTCCTAATACTAATAGAATAGGTTAGTGGGAACATTTTGGACCTTACCATAATAGGACAAATAGCCCCATATGGCCAGCCACTTTGGGAGAGGATAGGCTCAAGTTCATTTCATTATTCTCATCCACACTCTCTCTCTTGTTCTTTTCCAAATTTTTAGAGAGCAATCCCTAGCAATTTCTCCACCAAATCCTTCCATTTCGCCACCAAATCTTCTTTTTTTCCTTCTCCATTCTAGCCAAGGAGGAAGCTACCCAAGTTTGGGAGGATTCGGAACTCGTACGTGTCCTTTTGGAATCTCTACGGGTGTGTTTGATTACAAGGTAGAAAATACGTAGAAAATAAATTAATTCTATGGAATTCTTTTCCTAGGAAAAAAATTCCATGGAATTTTAAAATTTTCTATGGAAAACTTAATTTGGTTGTTTGATTGTCATTACTTTCCACGAAAAATAGTTATTTTCCATGGAAAATGATATTTTCCTATAGGTTAGACAAGTTTCATTTTCCACCATTTTAGAAGAAAATATTAAAAATGATAGTTTTTTGGAAAATAATTCCATGGAAAATATAAGCTATCAAACACTACAATTGGTCGAAAATTTGTGGTGGAAATATTTTCCATGGAAAAAAAGCCCAATCAAACACAGCCTACGTGTCGGTGTCGCTCCGGGAAAGCTTTTCTTCGATTCGATCTACCGGGAGGTATAAATCTCTTCTCCTTTTCATTTCCTCATGCATATAGGTCTATTTTGAACCCATAGGAATGACCTCCATGGTTGTATCTCCATTTGTGTCCATTTCGTGTCCATTTGGAGGTCATAGGAGTGTCCTTTGTGTTGTGGTTGTGTCCATGTGGGAAATCCCAAATTTGGACACACTATGTGTTGTTTTTATGTATGAATGAATTATTACATGTTTAATCTCATATTTTTGTATTGGAGATGTGTTCTATAGTGTCTTATATATATATATTAGTGTAGAGAGTGACTTCTTGATATATTATGTTATATACTTGTGTTTCTTTTATCTCAAACTACCTAAATTCGTCATAATTTTTATCCACGTTTTTAGTAGCTAGAGCAACTTAAAAATGCCATAACTTTTAACTCATAACTCCAATTAACCTCCTATTTTTTTTTTAAAAGAAGCGTATCGAAGTTAGCTTTCCAAATATATATTTTAATAAGCCAAATTCGTTCTAAAACTTTTTGTAGAATTATTTGATTGTCAGCTGTACGAAAGACAAACGCGTTTCGGTATTTTCGCGATTTCGGGAGCTTCTGGACACGAAAATGCGATCCGTTTGAAGTTTCGGAAAGCTAAGACGATGAGCTACAACATACTATAATCCTAGAATTTAGTGAAGGCCCAATTGGTACAGTATTAATAAGTAGAAGAGTGACTATACGATATATGCATTTTGTGTAACCTATGAGCCTATGTAGTATGGATATTAAATGAATATAGAAGATGTAATACATGATATGTTAGATGAATGAAATAATATATATATGATATATATTCTTTTTACATTAATGTATATATATGGTTGAATGCAAGCATGTAGGAATGCAATTAGTATAATGCATATAAGAAATGCATAAATGCATGAATGAAAGAATGATATACAATGTATTTATATGTATAAAACATGTAGGTAATGCATAGATGCATGAATGAAATGAATTTTTGTAATATGTTAATATAAATACAAGTATCTAATATGCATGAATGTATGTATAATATAATACAAGTATACATGTATGTATCATGTAATGTAATATACATGATATGTATGTATGCATATATACAATGTAAGTATATATGTATGTATGCATTTCTATAAACTGAGTTAACCTATAACCTTTTACACACATTCATTCATACACCCTTTGACATCATGTATCCCATGTCACATACACCTACCTATTACTAAATTTTAGAACATTAACACATCCTTTCACACATGCCAAACGCACACATACTCACTTACTCTTTTACCTCTCTTTATATATATATATATATAAAATATATATATATATATATATATATATATATATATATATATATATATATATATGTATGTGCCTATATATATAGCTTTCCTATATATATCTATGTATATGAATATGTGAATGTGAATAATATATATACATTATATGACTAAGTTTGTGTGCCTTGTTAGCTTATGGTTTAGTTTTGTGCTTGGTTTAGTAAGTGACTTAGGCTATGAGTTAGTAGCTATCTTGGATACTTGATTTGTATATACTTAGTTTGTTTAGACCTAGAATTGACTAACTAGACTAGTTGACCATTGTTGACCCAACCCTAGCTAGTTTGACCGCAGTTGACTAGAGTTGACCTAGTTTGACTTTAGAGTTGACCAAAGTTGACTTTGACCTAGATTGACTTAGAATCATGTAGATTGTATTATAATTTTAATTACCATATAAATTGAACTCTTTATAACCTATGTTGCTGTAACTAGGACTCTGTGACTCCTGTTGGCCATCTTTTCATATCAGCTGTTCAGGGTATCTGGCGAGTACATTCTTTGACCGTTTTATACTTGTCTGGATTTACATTCTTGCTCTAGATTACTGTACTTGATACTAACACGATTGTTATTACGGATTGGTACTATATGGATCTTCTTTTGAGATGTTATCCCCTTGTATTTACTAAATACATATTGTGATATGCGTTTTACTTACATATTGTATTTATTGAATACCCATATCCTTGTATACTCATTGTGCATATTGTACTCTCATTATCACATGAGTTCCAGGGATAGACCATTGTACACTATTGTATAATATTGTACAACTATTGTATAACATTGTACATCTATTGTATAATATTGTACATATATTGTATAACATTGTACACTATTGTATAAGATTACGTAACTGGAGTGGATCCTTGTGTATTGATTAGGGAGGGGGAGTAGAATTGGTTATGTACTCAAATCCTATTGTACAATATTGTATAACTATTGTATATGTCTATTGTACACCCACGTACAATGGAGTTACCATTGCATTGTCCTAGACCGTTTACATAACCATATTGTACTCTAAATCACAGTTGGCTTACAGTTCTTACTTATCATATATAGATATTTTCTGTTATCAAATCTCTACTGTTTTTCATATACATTCTTCTTTCAGCGTTTCATGTACCTTACTCTATTGCATGCTATATATTTCCTAACTTGTTATGAACTGCGTGAGATGTTTTGTGCTCGCTCCTGTCCTGACTGAACATGTTGATAAATTTTACAGATAGCTTGGAGGTTGCCTGCTAGCCTAGAGGAGACACAGTAGAGGTTGCATAAATAGCTAGGATTTTCTTATAGCTTATTTTCAGTTGTCTTGAGTTGTATTTACTTACGGATTACTGTATTTGAGATTTAAAATATATTTCTGGGTTTGTGTATCTTAGACACTTAGACTTCTCTCTGCTGTATCTCTTTTGGATTTCATGTTTTATCTATCCTTATCATGCTCTACCTTAGATGTGATTGAAACTGTATTGCTATGTCACCTCCATTCGGAGTGTATATACTGTACATGTACCTTTATATTGTTAGATGTTTGACCTAGGACAGCGTTCTACCGCCGACACTGCGGCGTAGGCTGGACCTACCCACTTCCCGTGCCCTTACTGTAGGGTGCGGGTCGTGACACACTTAAACTTGCTTGGTATCCTGACACTAGAGAGAGTCCTTGAGAGTAACCTAACACTTGAGCTAACTGGAGAGTGTACTCACTACTCAGTAATATATACAAAATGGGGTCTCATCATAGAACCCGCACTGTGCACATTGATACTCTAATGTTAGAACCTGCAGTGTGCACATTGATTCTCTTATGTAAAAACACACACTGTGCACATTGACACTCTAATGCTAGCCCTCACTTTGATACTTCTATTTATGTTTCTGGATATCATTTCTATATATACAGTGAGTCCATACTGACTATAATTTCTTATTTCGTCACTCAAGGTATAGGTGAAGGATATTTTGAGGAAGAAGAAGAAAAAAAAGAAGAAAAAAAAGAAGAAGATGGAGATGGAGATGGAGATGAAGATTCATCATTTGAGTTTTGAAACTTTTATTTCAATTTGGAAGTAATATTTGAATTGTAAAATGGTCCTGAATATTTGTTGGTCTTGGCGGTCGAACTAAATTTTGTGTTTGAAATATTGTAAGACTAAACTTTTTGCTTGTACTAAGCACCGTTGCGGTGCATGGTTCGTAATTTGTTTGAAAAATATAATATGGTCTTGAATTTAAAGTAGGTCTGATATTTGTTTGGATTATTGTATTGTGAATTATACAGGTTCTATGTTGAATTACTAACGTGGATTGGGCAGATTATTGTAACGTAGATTATGCAGTTTAGTGGACTTGGAATGAAGTATACTTAATTTGATTATGATTTGTTTGGTTGAAGCGTTTATTTAATTTGTAGTTGGCCTTCACAGATGATTTTGATTTTTTGGTGTATTCCTTTGATTTGCAGATGGCCTTCACAGATTTCACGAGTCCTGGGTACATTCCTAGGGTTTACAGCTGGCCTCATTCCGGAAGCATTCACTAAAACTTTATTTGATTGGAATGTGTTATGCTTTTTATAAATAATCAGTACATCGATGCTATCAGTATGAATTCGATGTCGGTGTAATGCATAAAGTAATCCTGCCTGTTCATCCATTGTTATTGCTGAAGCAAAGTATGTAACATAAGAAAATTCTCTTGGATAGTTGGTTAATTATATTCAAACACTCGCAAGAAATTTCTTTTCGTCACCCTATTTTACGCAGCCATACAATGGAAGCCTGATTAAATGATATTAAAAATACTGTAAATATATGATAAAAAATGAATGAGATACTTGAACATTCCCCATCCTATATGTACCATACATTGTTAAAAGCACGGAGAGTTGTCATTCTCCGTGTTAAAAGCACGGAGAATGGCCATTCCCCTTCCTAAATGTACCATACTTTGTTAACGTAAAAATTTGAATATACTTTGGTAAATGATATTAAAAATACCGCAAATATTAGAAAGATGGTTAATATGACAAAATGTCACAACAACAAAAAACCATTCTCTTCAAAAATATTATCATTAGAAAAGTAAAAAAATATTATCGTTAAAAAACAAAAACAATTTTTTTAAAATATGTGAGCAGATATTCCGTCCGACCTCAGAAGCAGGTTTCCTCCATTCACCACCACCACCATGGCCTGTAGCTTTATAACCAAAATATTAAATTGTTAGATGAAAAATAAGATTCCTGACATTGGTATGGACAATAAAATTTACTAAGCCGGGAGCCTGCAAGAGCGGCGCCGCTGGTGTAGTAACCCTAGGGGGGTGAATAGGATCAAGCTAACTAATCAAGCACTTAGCACAAGCTAATGGATTTTCAACGTTACTGAATCGGTATATCGTCGGTATAGATCGGTATTTCGTCGGTATGCCGATTTTGTAGACAGAAACTTTCTGTGAACAAAAATCGGTATACCGTCGGTATGCCGGTTTTCATCCAAAAATAATTCTGGGTTAATTTCTACCCTAGCTTTCAATTTTTCCATCCATTTCTTGTGTTTACAATTATTTCTAAGACTCGTTACAGACTCCAGATATATTGTAGCAGGTGCAGGCTTCTTCAGAGTCTTGAAGTGATGATGGCGTGGCATGGCTTCTTTTCTTGATAGATGTTGGCTTCTTCCTTGACGTCAGCTGTCCAAAGATATCCAGTTTATGAAAACTGAATACCTTTCGAGAGCTTCGCCCCCGAACCCCCGACGAGGGGTGCTGCCCCCTCGACCCCCGTCCGCTGACCAGACAGCGGAACCCCCGAGTGTGTGGCTCCGGAGTTGTCGTCGGGTGGTTCAAAGAAATCTTGTGGGATCCGTCGTCTTTGGCCCACCATGATATCTTCATTGCATATGTCCATATTGATCTTGCTTATTACTTTTCTGCATGTACATGTTAGATGAACAAAGCAATTTACATGTAGCAAATATGATAAGATAAAGCACAGTAGGACAATGCTAAGTTTAAGTATAAGAGCTATAGTGATAGCATAAATATTAGTGAGATCATAATGTTTAAACTTAATTGAATAACCATAATCAAAACATAGTTTTGATTTTGGTAACTCAATTAGATTTAAGATATATATAATAAAAACTCATATCACTAATATGTAAAATAATAAGCACATATCACCAAAGGTATAAGTATAAGTAGAAATGCTATAGTGATAGTATGAAGATTAGTGATAATGAAATGCTAAACTTAACAGATTAACCATATTCAAAAATATGATACAATTATTGGGCCAACAGCTGGTACTCCTTGTTGTTCGAGGACGGCTCGACGACGTCCGATACGAACTGGACCGATTCTTCTTTCCTTCTTTATCTCCGTTTTTTTCTACCACCACCACCACCATGGCCTGTAGTTTTATAACAAAAAACAAATTATAAAATTTATATGTAGATGCACAATTATTTTTACGAAATTTATACGTAGATAAACAAAATATTAAATTGGATGGACGAAAGAGAGAGTAAATATGAGTTAATTTAGGGTGTTCATTGAAAAAATTAACGTGAAGAATAACCTGCTATAGCAAGTTACCTAGAGGTCAAGAGTCAAAATCAGCATTAGATGATGTTTCTACTCTATTATTCAATCCGAACCATTGGATCAACATTCAATGGTTCAGATTTGGGATGTATCGATGCATCCTTTTCTATGGGATGCATGGTAGAACGACCCTATATATATATTTAATATATATATATATATATTTAATATATATATATATATATATATATATATATATATATATATATATATATATATATATATATATATATATATATATATATATATACACACACACACAAACATGGGCGCCTTTGTACTCATAACATATCTACATGGGTTTAGGTTGGGTTCGGGTCCAGTTTGGGCTGGTTTAGTACAACCGGGTCTCCTAAAAGTCAATAATCTAATTAATAAATAATTAAATCGTATATAGGGATTAAATCACAACTTTGACTGATTTTCCTAGTTCGAACACACTTATGGCTCGGCCTTCCCTACCACTAGTCAAAGCACATGACTACACTAGTCGTGCCAAAATTCTTGGTCATCTTGCACTCCAAAATTTAACAATGGCTAGGATCATCTATAATAATAACTAATTAATAAAAAATATTCATATAAATTACAGAAATCCCTATTTAAGTCAAATAAATAAAAAAATAATAATTTCAAAAATTTTGGTGTATTACATTCTACCCCACTTAAAAGAATTTTGTCCTCAAAATTAAAATAACTCACTATGGTAAAAGAAAAAAAATATGTCTATGGTTCTAAGATGTCTCTAAGGTATGCTATGTTCCTACGATTTTCCTAATCAAATATGTACCAAACAAGCGTAAACTAATAATCTACTTCTATAATTATCACAAAATCAAGTTATTACCTTCCATTGCCTCTTGTATCGTTGTTCCGTATTCAATCCTCATGGCAATATCACAAGTCAAGTCAATCAATCAATATCAAGTCAAGTCAAGGAAATATGGCATAGAACTGACAACTCTATCACAAGACACGGTGAACACGAAGAAGACCAATAAACAAGCAAAGGAAATGAATAATATCCTATACGTGCACGTAACTCTATAAAATAAGTGAAGCATTAGATGATAAAACAAGTACAATATGAGAACATGCAACCATGTGAAAAGAAGTACAACAAGAAAGGAAACATGTAAATACTGTACAAGCTGGCAAGGTATAATTGCTTGGTGGTAGCACGTAGAACCAACACTATCTAGTCAATCAACGAGCCACAAAAGTCAAACTCTCGCAACAGTCTCCGGGGGATGAAACAGATATTACCAATATGTTCAGAATAGTTAAATTAGTTTGGGTAACCTACCATAAGTCTAATTCTGGACACAGGAGCAAAACGGTAATTTTGGGTCAAAACAATATCCGCCGTTGGACCCGCTTTGCACCAAAAAATGTGCCAGAGCCTGTGGTCTCTAAAGTCATCAAACTACATGTCTCCGGGTCTGGTTTGATGATAAAAATCCAGTGGTATGTTCAAAGTTAGATTCCGGTGAGCCGTACACAAATTCGTCCGTTGGATCGGGTCGAGGCCTACTAAAATAGCGTTTCGGTCGACCTTCTTAAAATCGGACCAAACTTGGCATACAGGACCAGAACAATGACACAGTCCTGTTGGCGCAAGTTTTGTCACGATATGAAAAATGTGCACAAAGTAATTGACTAGTTTACAAAGAGGTCGATACGGGAATTTTTGACGGATACAGGTTGATTTCGGCGTGCACAAACGTCCAAATCAACTTTCGCGAAAGCCCACACATCCGGGTATACCATACGCGTCCTTCGATGCAATTGGTACACGACAAAGTGGTCTGGTTTGGCGGAACACACTCTGTATCGCAAAATTTCTAAGTTTTTAAAACAATTTTTTGTCGATTTTCAACTCGACTTTTCACCTTATTTACTATTGAAAAATTAAATCTACAAACAACGTTTTGATGCCGTATATGTTGTTTACAAAATAATTTAGAGAATTTTCTAAAAATATCCATGATTTGAGAGGAATCTGGCTTCCAAGTTAGGGTTTTAACATGAAAAAACTGCTTTGTGCCATGGTGAATTAGTAAGCTTTTTTTTAGATTTTCTCAGGGATTTTGTCACGCCCTAGAACCAAAATATTGGAGAGCGGGGGCGGAACAGCCATCTACGTATATTGAAGTACAACCTACCTCGCTATACGGTCACGGCTGTCTAGATACATGAGGATTTAACTACAAGCCATCAGTCTCTTATGGTCATGAACAAGCCTATTGTCTCAATCTCAAGCAAATAATAGCAGTTACAAGATGTCAGAGCACCAAATATACAATAGTAAGGCGTCCCATACATTATATATTTGGATGATCATGAATCTAGTCATACAAAATGTGAAGACTAGCAAGAGTTTCAGTCATACATGATCAATCCTAGGATTTGTTAATCATGCTGCAGCCCGTAGGCAGACAGTAAGTAAAGTGCAAGCGAGCTAACACGTGCTCGTCGGCTAAACGCCTCAAAAGAATATTTTTGCAATAGAGTGGGAGAGCCAAAATATAACCCACTCGTTGCCAGGGTTACGCCTGGTGGTCACCATCTGGCTGGAAGGTAGGAAGATCCTCTGGAGCTGCTCCGGTATCTGGCCATACAAAACCAGCTGGATCAGATCCCAGAAAGATCAAGTGCCACAAAGGAGGCTTCACTTAAGAACTAAAACCAGCATATCAGATCATAAAATAAGAGGATAAATAAGACATAAAATTTAATAGGGCAATAACTGGCAAGAAGGTGAGAAATTATTCAGGTGAGTATAAAAGGGGTAAGCATGAACAATCATGTTCCAAGATAGCTATGTACTGGAATAAGACAAGACTTAGACTGGTTAGACTCCATCCATCATTTACGGCCAAGCAATAAATACGGCTTGATACTTTAACTAACTAGGGTTATCATAGGCCTAGTTACTAGCAAGATGCAATGAGATTATTCCAACAGCCATAAGCCCTGCAGACCATCCAGGTTATCCGGACGCAATTAGGGGTTGAGTTCATGTGGGTACATCGTCCAGGAAATACATGTACCCTTAAGTAGCTTGAAGGGTGCAACACATGACAGTGTGCTGAAAATGTGTCCTACTCGACGGCAGGCTACAGATCCCATGATGGGGCGCCCAGATAACGGAATTGCCTGTAGCTGAGAAATCTCTTCATGACTACTGGATTATTCTAGTTATTAGCTTTAGTCAGTTTAAGTAGGTACCCCTGACCGTGGTACTCAGGGATCCTTGCCCTAGACATGATGCAAGACAGTACTGGTTTATTTGTACAAACACAATCATCCATGGTGTCCAGGTCATTCATTCTTGTCATGTCATGCTTCTTGTCATGTTGTGCTAGCCGTCGCAACAGCATTCAATAGTTCCCAACATGCTTGCTTGTCATGTCATGTCATGTCATGTCAGTTACTTGTCATGTACAATTATCATTCCAGTCATATCAATCAATTCAAGGTTATCAAGTCCGTGACAAGAGGTACAAGAACAATAGAGCAAACGGGTGCGCATAGGGGCTCAAAGACTCTACGCGAATAAAACTACGCTAGGCTAAGAGGCCACGAGCGTAAAAATGGTTTTATGCGAGCAAGACCAAGGAAGGACCCCTCTACGCGAGCAGGCACTCTACGCACGTGAGTACTCGAGCGAGACTCTACGCACGCGAGCGCCCGAGCGAGACTCTACGCACGCGAGACTCTACGCGAGCGGGAGTAGCCCCTGCATAGAGCTCGAATGAACTCGGCGTAGAAGAGACTACGCTGGCACGCAAATGCGTAGGCATAAAGGGGGACACTACGCAGGCACGTTAAAACGTGTGCGTAAAAGGGTAACACTATGCAGGCACGTTAAAACGTGTGCATAAAAGGGTAACACTACGCAGGCCCAGTAAAACGTGTGCGTAAAAGGCTCGTCTCCTCCCCAAGGCCGAGACATGCAGCCATGGGGACTCAAGAAGCTCAAGGAACCCCATCTCGGCCAAGACTTGATGAAATCCAGCCATTCAAAAGCCAAACTTGCGTAAAATCAAAATTCCTACTACATGGAACTCTCAATATCCGAAAACAACCAAGTTAGTGGATCAAAACCATGAAGACTCAAAAATGCAATAACTTAGATCTACATGAAATGAACCATGAAAATTAAAAATGCCAAGTACTAAAGTGTCTTAGAATCTTGAGAGGAAGACAATGGAATAACAAAATTTGAGTTCCTCCATGAAGCAAGTTGCACTTGCCTAAGCCTCTCTATATGTGGAGAGAGTTAATGGAGGAAGAAGAAGAGTAAATGAAGAAGTGAATGAAGAGAGAGAGAGAGAAGGGTTGTTGGGTTAATATATGGAGGATTGTGGTAGGTAGGGTTTGCATGCTAACCCAAACCGAAAGCAACCAAGCCGAACCCAACCAAACCCGATGCATGCCAAGGCCAAGATAAACCACACCAACCAAAAAATGCTAACTAACCCATGCCAAATGCAAAACCCAAGGCTAGCTAGTCGGGACAAGTCGAAATACGGATCCGAGATACGTACTTGTAAACCAAAATACGTATAACAAAATCCGAGGGTGACAACTCTACCCACCTTAAAAGAATTCCGTCCTCGAAATTTAATCAAGAGGCTAGAAAAGTCAGGCAAATTATACTAATCACAAACAAGTTATAACTAGGCAATCAATCAAGCAATCACTCATGCAAGCAAGGAATTAAGGCATAAGACATAAGAAGGACTTTATACCTTATGAGTCAAACAGGTTAGGATATCGCAATCGGATATCATCCTCACGCTCCCATGTTGACTCACCCAAAGAGTGATAACCCCAAGCAACACGAACTAACTTGATAGTCTTGTTCTTGAGTATCTTCTCTCTTCGGTCCAATATGGATACGGATTCCTCCTCATACGAAAGGTTGGTACCAACAACCAATTTCGAATGATCAAGAACATGACTCAGATCCGGGATATACTCTCGTAATTGGGATACATGAAAGATATCATGTACCTCACGTAATGATGACGGAAGAGCGAGATGATAGGACACATCCCCTACTCGCTCCAGAATGTCGAACGGCCCTATATACCTAGGACTAAGCTTTCTCCGTACGCCAAAACGAATGATGCCACGGGTAGGCGAGATCCTAAGAAATACATGGTCGCCGACAGAAAATTCAAAGGGGCACCGATGAGAATCGGCCCAATGACGCTAGCGATCTTGTGCAACTCGAAGATGATCTCTGGCTTGCCTGACCACCTCAATAGTTCGTGTGACCATCTCTGGACCAAGCATCTGCCTCTCGCATATATCATCCCATGCTAACGGGGATCTGCACTTCCTGCCATACAAGGCCTCGAAAGGTACCATCTGGATACTGGCCTAGAAACTGTTATTGTAGAAGAATTCTACTAGGTGCAAGTGATCTTCCCACGAACCACCGAAGTCGAGTATACATGACCGTAATATATCTTCAAGAGTCTGGATCGTGCGTTCTGACTGACCATCTGTCTGCGGATGGTAGGCTGAACTGAACTTGAGACGAGTCCCCAAACTTTTCTGAAGACTGCCAAAAGTGTAAGGTGAATCTCGAATCTCTGTCGGAAACAATACTGATCGGTACTCCATGCAACCTGACTATCTGCCTAAGGTATATCTCTGCAAGCTGATCCGTCGACTGACCAACCCTGAAAGGAAGAAAATGAGCTACCTTGGTGAGCCTATCGACTATAACCCAGATAGCATCCCTCCCGACTGGGGATTTAGGTAATCCAGTTACAAAATCCATGGTAATGTGCTCCTATTTCCATTCTGGGATCGGCAAGGGTTGAAGAAGTCCAGCCAGTCTCTGATGTTCAGCCTTAACTTGTTGGCAAACTAAACATCGAGAGACAAATCGGGCTATCTCCCTCTTCATGCCATTCTACCAAAAATGATGTCGGATATCATGATACATCTTCGTACCATCCGGATGAATCGAATACTGAGAACTGTGAGCTTTTGCCATGATCTTCTATCTGATATCACCACTAGGTATACAAAGATGCCTCCCATATCGAAGTGTGTCGTCCTCATAGATACATAACTCTGGTCTCCGCCCTGCTACATATTTTGCCCTAAGCTGCTGAAGCTTAGAATCTACGGACTGTGCCAATTTGATCCTCTCTACTATACTGGATTGAACTTGCATACTAGCCATCAAGGCCATATTGGTAGGAAGGACAACTTATATACCCATCTTCTGAAGATCTGCTAACAACTCTGGTTGTGCTGTTAGAAAATAAACTCCGGCTCTCTTGCTCAATACATCTGCAATAACGTTGGCCTTCCCAGGATGATACTGCAGGTCGATGTCATAATCCACAAGTAGCTCTAGCCATCTCCTCTGACGCATGTTAAGATCCTTCTGGGTAAACACATACTTCAGGCTCTTGTGGTCGGTGAAAATCTCTACCCTATCTCCATACAAGTAGTGCCTCCACAACTTAAGTGCAAATACTACTGCTGCCAGTTCTAAGTCGTGGGTTGGATAATTCCTCTCATGATCACGAAGTTGACATGATGTATAAGCTATTACCTTCCTATGCTGCATCAAAACACATCCTAAACCTCTGTCTGAAGCATCACAATACACTGAGAATCCCTCGATCCCATCTGGAAGCGTGAGAATGGGTGCCGTCATCAATCCTCGCTTTAACTTCTCGAAAGAATTCTGATATTCTGCTGCCCAAGCAAACTGCACATCCTTGCGAGTCAACTGGGTCATAGGTGCTGAAATTCGTACAAAGTCTGAAATAAATCGCCGATAGTAGCCGGCCAAGCCAATAAAACTACGAACTTCTGCAACTGTGCTGGATACTAGCTACGTCTCAATAGCCATGATCTTCTGGGGATCCACTTCTACTCCACCACTTTTGATGATATGACCCAAGTATGAAATACGATCGAGCAAAAACTCATATTTGCTGAACTTCGCATACAATTGGTGTTCTCAGAGAATCTGGAGCACAACTCTGAGATGCTGCTCATGCTCCGCTTTACTCTTGCTGTAGACAGGATGTCGTCTATGAACACAATCACAAAATGATCCAAATAAGGCATAAAAATACGATTCATGAGGTCCATTAATACAGCCGGCACATTGGTTGCTCTAAATAGCATAACAAGGAACTCCCAATGCCCATACCTGGATCTAAATACCGTCTTCGGGATGTCCTGCTCTCTGACTCTGATCTGGTGGTATCCTGACCGCAAGTCAATCTTCAAAAATACTGACGCCCCTTTGAGTTGATCAAACAAGTCATCTATCCTCGGGAGAGGGTATCTGTTCTTGATTGTCACTGAGTTCAAGGTACGATAGTTAACACATAATCTGGACGTACCATCCTTCTTTTTACAAAAAGCATCGGGGCTCTCCAAGGCGATCCACTAGCACGGATGAATCCCTGGGTCCTGAGTTCTTCAATCATCTTATACAAGATCTTCAATTCTGATGGTGCCATCCGATAGACCCTCTCCAACAGTGGTACTATTCTGGAGATCAAGTCTATGGTGAACCCGATCTCCCTCTCTGGTGGCATACCTGGAAGCTCTTCAGGAAAAACATCGAAAAACTCTTCTATAACTCTGGGAAATCGAACTGCCGCTGCCACTGCCACTGCCATCCGAAATACTGGAGGTGAAGGTTCTACTCCGCCTCAGAAAAATAAAAAGTCTGGCTCACCAGGGATACTAAAAATAATCTTACCGATATGGCAATCTATTCTAGCATACTGGTCCCTCAACCAATCCATCCCTAAGACCACATCATAATCGGCCATCGAGAATTCTATCAACCTAGCGGAAAACTTTCTACCCTAACTACGATCCGACACGAGAAAAACACTCTATCTACTCCCACAAGTCCGTTACCAGTAAGTATATTGAGCCTTACTGATGATGACTCGGGCTCCAGTCCTATCCGTGTCGTAAATTGTGTAGACATAAATGAATGCGATGCACCAGAATCAAATAACGCTGATACTGAGAAGGAGTTGACAAGAATAGTACCTGCCACAACCTCACCTGATGCTAACTCCTCCTCCACGGTCAAAGCCATCACTTAACCTTGCCCTCTGGGTGTCGGTCCCCTCTGCTGGAAATCTCTCTGGCAGTTCTGGATCAGAGCTTGGACTTGTGCATATTGCTGGAGGTTCTACTGCTGAAATGCTTGGGCCTGAGGCGGCAAGGGCCTCGGGAATGAGTGATGTTGCTGCTGCTGAACTGCTACTGGGGCTGGCCCCCTAACCGAGGGACTAGAAAAGGTTGAAGAAAATGAACTCCTCCCATTTGGGCAGTTCCCAATCCTGTAGTCCGGTGCCCCATAAACCAAACATAAACCCTGTGCTCTGCGACACTCTGATACCATATGCCCTGGCTTCCCATAATGATTGCAACTCATTGCGAAAGACAGCTTCTGCTGCTGCTGCTGGGGATATGCCAGGGTCGAGTGCTGAGTCGACATAACGGAAGCCGCCCGCCTCGGAGCTCTAATAGTCAAAGCCCTAGCTGCCGGAACTGGTGCTGAAGACTGGTTCATCTGGCCGTGAGACCGCTTCCGACTCCCGGTCCGATCCACAATCCTCTGGGAGGTATATTCATGTCTCTTTGCAGCTCTCAATACTGCATCAAAAGTCTGGTGCTTAAACTGCTCCACTGCCAGTAAAATCTCCAGGTGGAGTCCCTGCTGGAACGCTGAGCCCTGTCGAACTCAGTCGCCACCAAGGTAGGAGCAAACCGACTAAGCCTGGAAAACTCGGTCGTATATCCATCGACCGTCCTGTCCATCTACTTTAAATTAGTGAACCTTCTCTGAGATCATACCGAGCTACAGCGTCAAAGTACTTAGTCTGAAATCTCTTACAGAATACTGTCCAGGCAATAGGTGCCACCAATCCAACGGCCTGCGTCGCCCACCAGCTGTGGGCTAGATCCAATAACTGCAGGCGCACCATGGCTACCTTCTCGTCTTCTGGGGTTTTGGCTGCTTCTAGAATAACCTCAGTGTCCTGCAGCCAAGCATCTGCAACAATAACATCTTCTCTGCCATCGAAGAAGGGAGGGTTCAAGCGCTTGAAGCTGTTGGCCGCACTGTTACCTTGATGACCACATATATTCAAAGCATCTTGTACTGTCTGGTGCAATGCATCACCTCGACGATCCTGTGATGCAAGCAACTTCCTGATGAGTCCAACCAAGACTTCATCATCCTGTCTTGCAGGCTGGGCTGGCTGTACTGGGGGTTCTAGACCTCCGGGAAGTGTCAAATCCCTAATTTATTTGAAATAGGTTGACTATTTTTTTTGGAAAATTTAAATTTGGGTATTTAAAATTTTATTTTGAGGGTGAATTTTTTATTCATATTATTATCCTTGCTACTATTGTTACTATTATTTTTATTATCATTATTATTATTATTATTATTATTATTATTATTATTTTATTTTTTTCCTCTTTTTCCTATATCTAACCCTTCCCCCTCACAGCTCATCTCTCTCTCTCTCGAAACTTCTCTCTCTCTCGATCTATCTCTCCCTCTCTCGGACTCTCTCCCTCTCTATATCTCTCCCTCTGTCACTCTCCTCTTCCTATTCCTCTCCATCTCTCTCCTTCACTCTTCCTCTTCTCCTCCTTCCCTTCCTCACTATTGCTACTGCTGCTACTGTTACTGCGCTGTTGTTGCTGCCGCCGGACTTTCTGCCGCCGTCGCCCGCCTGTCGTCACCGCCGCCCGCCTGCTGCCGGCCACCCCCTCTCCGGCCGACCACCTCTTCACCTTCCTCTCCTTTCTCCATCACCACTTCCCACACCATCATCTCCATCTCCATCCTCCATCACCACTTCCCATACCACCATCTTCATCTCCATCTCCACCATCATCACCACCACCACCATCTTCAAAATAGAAAACCCTAACCCCTTCAAAAAAAAGAAGAAGAAGAAGCTCGAAGAAGAAATTGGAAGAAGAAGAAGGCTCAAAACCCTAATTCCGATCCCAAATCAGTTTCCTCAAAGCAAGTCCTCTTCCTCTTCCACTTCCCTACTTCAATTTGTTCAATTTTGTCAAGTTGCTATGATCCATTCAAATTAAATGATTTTACTATATATTAGTATTGAATTATATAGATTTCATGGAGTAATATCATGGACACGCGAATCGAATATGATTCGGACACGTGGACACGGTTAGTTAGGGGTTGTAGCATGGACACACGAATCGAATACGGTTCAGACATATTGACACGGGTGTATGTGCATTTATATAGTTTAGATAAATATATATTTGAATTCCATCCTTTCTTCCTATTTCAAGTCAAGAAATTTTGTTAAAAACTCTATTATAGGTTATAGGCTATGGTAGATATAAATTAAATATAACATAGATATATGATTTTGATTAAATATAGACACTCGGACACGACCGCAGGACACGGAATCGATACGGCTCGGTTTCGTAATTATATGTATATATTAAAATGGTGTGGAATTAGTGAATCATGGTTATTCAACCTTTAATTCTGATCTTTTATAAATTTATAGGGTTATTTATATGCCAAAATTCTGAACACATATTCAGGACACAATAGGGACACATCAACACAAGAATATGATTTATGGTATATGTTAGGCCTTTTCTTTGGTTAATATTCAAGTTAAATTAGTTTAAATTCTGGATATTATGAATTTATGTATACATACGTATGCGTGGTACGACACAGACACCCGAACTATTATTCGGCATGACTCGCCAATATAATTTTGACATAATAACTCTTGAATTTTAAATATATGATATGTTGATCCTAGACTTGATATGTATTCGGATATATATAGAGATTTTAATGTTATGGGTAAATATTATGATATATGTAAGCAATTACAAAATTGTGAAATGGCTAACTACGTTCATCATTCAGGGTGTAATGGCACACGTGTGTTATATTTAGTAAGATTCAAATTTAAGATAGTAGGACAAATTACTAGATTCAATATGGTATAGTTTAAAAATTCCACTAATCGATTTTGAATTTATATTGATAATGGCTTTCCAAAATTGTTTGGGCATAGATGGCTAGTTCAATATATTTTGTTTTGAAACACTAAAGTAGGAATGTATAGACGCCCTTAGAAATTATTTTTATGCATAATACAAGGTCATATCATCTATATTATTTTTAAACTATAATCTAATTTTTTTTATTTCAATGTTTAGTAAGTTTGAATTGTTGTAATGGATCTTGTGGAATTAGAAAACTCCACAAATGACATATAGGTACTATTCAAATTTATTTCATTCTTGTGAATTATGGTTACTAACAAGAAATGCTAATTTTCTTGTGTTCGTGATAAGAGTACCGAAGTGCTAACTAATTGCTCTAAATTATTGCTGTAAATTGGTAAGGAATTCTAAGCACGCTTGCTAGGTAAGAAACAAGAAACGTTTGGCTTTTGATTTTTAATTTATAAATATATAACTGTGCGTGGTTTCGGTGTTGAGGGTTGCTCCACCGAAGGGGTCGACGAACCCGGAATTTATTATTTTATTATATATATGTCTCTTGTGAATTTTCGGGGTTCTTAAATACAAAGGAGACTCTGCCGAAATTTTTGGAAAATTTAGAAGATAGACAAATTTCTGACTTTCGAAAATTTTAGAAAGTTTCTTATCTAGGAAGCATTGGGCGGGGAGAACAACTGAATATCCCTAGATATCCCGTAACATAGTAACAAAAGCTGATCAGTATTTCGGAAATCTTGTGAATCAGTACATCTATTTTCAAATAGAGGGTACTAGCCCAAGGGAGGTTCGAAAATCTCGAAAATCTCGGAAATTAATGCATCTATTTCGAAAGTAACATAAAATAGATGATGTTAGCCCAAGGGGGCTCGGAATTCACAGCCTGATCCCAGGTTAACGGGATTGTTCATGGGAAATATTTAGAGGATTATTCAGAGTATTGTTCTTAAAACTGCATTGCATTAAATTCCATTTTTACTCCAGAAACAACTCTGCCTATTTTAAGTAGGCAGCTTTCCTGTTTGCTCAAGGGAAGCAAATCCTACTAAAAGCTCAAGGGAAGCTCGGAAATCTTACTACTCATGGAGTAGGACGATATTTATATTCTTTGATTTACTAAAGCAAATATATCTATATATATATATATATATATATATATTTTATATATATATATATATATATATATATATATATATATATATATATATATATATATATATATATATATATATATTAGTGCAAGTTGGCATATCCCTGTCTTTTCTTAAAAGAAAAACTACATATTTTATTATTTTGCTTAACTTTCACCGTTCTTGGCCGAGGACTTGCTTGTCGTTTTCTAAACGACCTAGTATTGTTCACTAGGTTTTGTAGCAGTGTACCAAGTGAAGCCGCTACCAGGTACTGAAGGACAACTGGAGATCAAGGACGTATTGATATCATTGAAGATGTTCAAGAATTCTTTTTATCTACTTGTTTAAGGTATAATTGTATTATTTATAGCTGGGCTCAAAATTGTACTGGGTAGAAATAGTTATGTATATGTTCAATTAGTTAGAATGTTTTAGTTTTAGATTATTGCTGACTTAAATTTATGTAAGTATGACCTGCATTTGCCTATGCACGAACCTTACGGGCGACAATCGCGAATATGGGTACTGGCGTATTCGTATGTCGCGTAGCCTGGGGATGATGTTACGTACCCGGCTCGCCGTAATTCTGGAAAGCGGGACGTGACACGTCTTTTAGTGGTGTCCCATGCAGGTCAGCGAAGAATGAAAAATCTAGGATATGATGCAGGTCAGCGAAGAATGAAAAATCTAGGATATGATGCAGGTCAGCGAAGAATGGAAAATCTAGGATAGGATGCAGGTCAGACATTGCATAGAGAAAATAGGATAGGGTGCAGGTCTGACAACCCAAAGATAGGATATAGGCCAAGTTCTAAGTAAACCTATGCAAGCTAAGATAAGATGTTGGACAAGATTTGGGGAGACCCTATAGGCTCAGGTATAAACCTTAAGATATGTTTTAGGAAATATCCAAGAGATACCAAATAGAATTGTCTATGTTAGACTGTATTTTATAGTGTCTAATAAAATTTCTATAGTAAGTATATATAATCAGGTGTCCTTACCTAGGTCATGGGTAGTATAAGGATAGACATAATCATTCTAGGCCTATTAAGTCAGGGAGAGTAGGACAAATATTCTCGTCTGAGCTGGTAAAAGGCTCTTTAAGAATCTTGGACATGGTATCTCTAGTAAACCCGGAGTCAAATATTTTTGAACCATTACATAGTTAGAAATGGTTAAGGGGTAAGTATGGATATGAATTTATTTTGAATGATTATTGGGTAGGAAAGAACTAGCAATAACCTGTCTAGGGTTTTGCCTAATAGTTATTGTATAGAGTATTATATACGTATTATATTAAGAAGCTAATTCCTTATTCCTTACTCCCTCTAAACTTCTATCGATGCCTAAGTCCTAAGTCCTGACTCGTTCTCCTTTATCTGTTGAATTTTCTGCGGTCTGGGTATTTCGCAAACCTAATCTACTTCAAAAATTTTAATTTTGTTGCTTTACTTAACATTCACTAAATGGAAATCTAGAATTGTATCCTCAATCTTTTCTTCCATTTACATATTTTATTGGCATCCCCATTTCAGGAATTGCCTCTATCTAATATCCATTGTAATTTACTCTTTTGATATATTTTTCTTTTCTGTGAAGTGAATGTTTTGATTAGATTTTGTGTAAATGATATTTATGTGAATGAAGACTTGTTGTGTCTTGACACCTAAAATTTTCTAATGAATCGTGAAATGAGAAGTTGTTGCAGCCATTCGGACTGGCCATCCAAATTGGCGAGGCACATATTCTCGAAACATGATTCAGGAATGTAATAAATTTTCGGGGATCAAGACATAATTTTTCATAATAAATTTTTGAACTTGATATTCGAATTTTGATTTCATTTTGCCTTAATATGGAATTTGAAAAAGCGTTATTTAAAATGATATATAGTGCTTTTGATAATATAGATTTATGAGTTTATCTTATGTTATAATATTATATATTAAGTTTGATACCAAGATAAAATAACGTTGATGATATTTGGAGAACTTGAAATTAAGTATTGCTTTTTGAATATATTTTGGATTACTAAGAATATTATGATCTATAAAGCTACTTCACAATCATGATTCCTACTCATTCTATGGATATCATTGGCGTGGTAGCAAAAACTGCAGCCATAAAATTTGAAAAGTGAAATAATATCTTTGTTGCAGCCATATGCGCAATGGCGAGGCACAAAATTACTATATCGCGCCAGAAAATGAGAATAAGAATTATGATTTTGAATTCAAAGATCATACATGTTTATGGTTTGAAACAACATGGTATCTGACCAATTCTATTTGGTTTTATGGAATTTCAAGAATCTTGATGATTTCTATTAATTTTTGGATTGTTCTTATCTTCGTGAAGCTTTTGACAACTATATTTCAAGATATTCTGTTTAATAATTTAATAAATTACTACTTTGCCTCTGTAAGGTGGGTATAATATTTGTTTTCTTTGTGAACGTTTTTGAAAAGCTTATCTTTAAATTTAAATTTCGAGGACGAAATTTTTGTAAGGTGGGTAGGATGTCAAATCCCTAATTTATTTGAAATAGGTTGACTTTTTGTTTTTAGGAAATTTAAATTTGGGTATTATTAAACTTTTATTTTGAGGGTGAATTTTACTCATATTATTATCCTTGCTACTATTGTTACTATTATTTTTATTATCATTATCATCATTATTATTATTATTATTATTATTATTATTTTTCTTTCTCTTTTTCCTATATCTAACCCTTCCCCCTCACAGCTCATCTCTCTCTGTCTCTACCAAAATCTCTCTCCCTCTCTCGAAACTTCTCTCTCTCTCTCGATCTCTCTCTCCCTCTCTCGGACTCTCTCCCTCTCTATATCTCTCCCTCTCTCACTCTCCTCTTCCTATTCCTCTCCATCTCTCTCCTTCACTCTTCCTCTTCTCCTCCTTTTCTTCCTCACTATTGCTACTACTGCTACTGTTACTGTGCTGTTGCTGCTGCCGCCGGACTTCCCGCCGCCGCCGCTCGCCTGTTGCCGTCGCCGCCCGCCTGCGTCGCCGCCGCCCGCCTGCCGCCGGCCACCCCCTCTCCGGCCGACCACCTCTTCACCTTCCTCTCCTTTCTCCATCACCACTTCCCACACCATCTCTCCATCTCCATCCTCCATCACCACTTCCCACACCACCATCTTCATCTCCATCTCCACCATCATCACCACCACCACCATCTTCAAAATAGAAAACCCTAACCCCTTCAAAAAAAGAAAAAAAAAGAAGCTCGAAGAAGAAATTGGAAGAAGAAGAAGGCTCAAAACCCTAATTCCGATCCCAAATCAGTTTCATCAAAGCAAGTCCTCTTCCTCTTCCCTACTTCAATTTGTTCAATTTTGTCAAGTTGCTATGATCCATTCGAATTAAATGATTTTACTATATATTAGTGTTGAATTATATAGATTTCACGGAGTAATATCATGGACACGCGAATCGAATATGATTCGGACATGTGGACACGGTTAGTTAGGGGTTGTAGCATGGACACACGAATCAGATACAGTTCAGACATATTGACACGGGTGTATGTGCATTTATATAGTTTAGATAAATATATATTTGAATTCCATCCTTTCTTCCTATTTCAAGTCAAGAAATTTTGTTAAAAACTCTATTTTAGGTTATAGGCTATGGTAGATATAAATTAAATATAACATAGATATATGATTTTGATTAAATATAGACACTCGGACACGACCGCAGGACACGAAATCGATACGGCTCGGTTTCGTAATTATATGTATATATTAAAATGGTGTGGAATTAGTGAATCATGGTTATTCAACCTTTAATTCTGATCTTTTATAAATTTATAGGGTTATTTATATACCAAAATTCTGAACACATATTCAGGACACAATATGGACACATCAACACAAGAATATGATTTATGGTATATGTTAGGCCTTTTCTTTGGTTAATATTCAAGTTAAATTAGTTTAAATTCTGGATATTATGAATTTATGTATACATACGTATGCGTGGTACGACACAGACACCCGAACTATTATTCGGCATGACTCGCCAATATGATTTTGACATAATAACTCTTGAATTTTAAATATATGGTATGTTGATCCTAGACTTGATATGTATTCGGATATATATAGAGATTTGAATGTTATGGGTAAATATTATGATATATGTAAGCAATTACGAAATTGTGAAATGGCTAACTACGTTCATCATTCAGGGTGTAATGGTACACGTGTGTTATATTTAGTAAGATTCAAATTTAAGATAGTAGGACAAATTACTAGATTCAATATGGTATAGTTTAAAAATTCCACTAATCGATTTTGAATTTATATTGATAATGGCTTTCCAAAATTGTTTGGGCATAGATGGCGAGTTTAATATTTTTTTTGAAACTCTAAAGTAGGAATGTATAGACGCCCTTAGAAATTATTTTTATGCATAATACAAGGTCATATCATCTATATTATTTTTAAACTATAATCTGATTTTTTTTATTTCAATGTTTAGTAAGTTTGAATTGTTGTAATGGATCTTGTGGAATTAGGAAACTCCACAAATGACATATAGGTACTATTCAAATTTATTTCATTCTTGTGAATTATGGTTACTAACAAGAAATGTTAATTTTCTTGTGTTCGTGATAAGAGTACCGAAGTGCTAACTAATTGCTCTAAATTATTGCTGTAAATTGGTAAGGAATGCTAAGCACGCTTGCTAGGTAAGAAACAAGAAACGTTTGGCTTTTGATTTTTAATTTATAAATATATAACTGTGCGTGGTTCCGGTGTTGAGGGTTGCTCCACCGAAGGGGTCGGCGAACCCGAAATTTATTTTTTTATTATATATATGTCTCTTGTGAATTTTCGGGGTTCCTAAATACAAAGGAGACTCTGTCGAAATTTTTGGAAAATTTAGAAGATAGACAAATTTTTGACTTTCGAAAATTTTAGAAAGTTTCTTATCTAGG
Organism: Iris pallida; assembly: GCA_029216955.1. Classification (NCBI taxonomy): domain Eukaryota; kingdom Viridiplantae; phylum Streptophyta; class Magnoliopsida; order Asparagales; family Iridaceae; genus Iris; species Iris pallida. Next base: position 13,649,255 of record JANAVB010041420.1, read on the forward strand.
AAGCATTGGGCGGAGAGAACAACTGAATATCCCTAGATATCCCGTAACATAATAACAAAAGCTGATCAGTATTTCGGAAATCTCGTGAATTAGTACATCTATTTTCAAATAGAGGGTACTAGCCCAAGGGAGGCTCGAAAATCTCGAAAATCTCGGAAATCAATGCATCTATTTCGACAGTAACATCAAATAGATGATTTTAGCCCAAGGGAGGCTCGGAATTCACAGTCTGATCCCAGGTTAACGGGATTGTTCACGGGAAATATTTAGAGGATTATTCAGAGTATTGTTCTTAAAACTGCATTGTATTAAATTTCATTTTTACTCCAGAAACAACTCTGCCTATTTTAAGCAGGTAGCTTTCCTGTTTGCTCAAGGAAAGCAAATCCTACTAAAAGCTCAAGGGAAGCTCGAAAATCTTACTATACATGGAGTAGGACGATGTTTACATTCTTTGATTTACTAAAGCAAATATATATATATATATATATATATATATATATATATATATATATATATATATATATATATATATATATATATATATATATATATATAGTAGTGCAAGTTGGCATATCCCTGTCTTTTCTTAAAAGAAAAACTACATATTTTATTATTTTGCTTAACTTTCACCGTTCTTGGCCGAGGACTTGCTTGTCGTTTTCTAAACGACCTAGTATTGTTTACTAGATTTTGTAGCAGTGTACTAAGTGAAGCCGCTACCAGGTACTGAAGGACAACTAGAGATCAAGGACGTGTTGATATCATTGAAGACGTTCAAGAATTCTTTTTATCTACTTGTTTAAGGTATAATTGTATTATTTATAGTTGGGCTCAAAATTGTACTGGGTAGAAATAGTTATGTATATGTTCAATTAGTTAGAATGTTCTAGTTTTAGATTATTGCTGACTTAAATTTATGTAAGTATGACCTGCATTTGCCTATGCACGAACCTTACGGGCGACAATCGCGAATATGGGTACTGGCGTATTCGTATGTCGCGTAGCCTGGGGATGATATTACGTACCCGACTCGTCGTAATTCTGGGAAGCGGGACATGACAGGAAGCATGACTCGGGAGGCTGCTTCTGAGTGCTGATCTTGATCCTCTTATTGCGGGATACTCGTTGAGCTCCTTCCGGCTGATTGGCAAGACCAGGAGCAATGCCGCTGAAGAAGATGACACATAAAACAATAAGGAAGGACCAGGACAGATCAAGGATACAATCACGTGATTTAGGTCAAGATTTCAGGAGTTTAGAGGATACGAGCAGAGATCAAGGGCGAGTGCTGATTGAAACATCTATTCGGTAAACCCTCACATATCTTGATTCACAAGACCTGCACGGGCCACCACTTAAACCGTGTCACGTCCCAGAACCAGAATACTGGAGAGCAGGGGCGTACACAGCCAGCTACGTATATTGAAGTGCAACCCACCTCGCTATACGGTCACGACTGTCTAGATACATGAGGGTTTAACTACAAGCCATCAGTCTCTTATGGTCGTGAACAAGCCTATTGTCTCAATCTCAAGCAAATAATAGCAGTTACAAGATGTCAGAGCACCAAATATACAATAGTAAGGCGTTCCATACATTACATATTTGGATAATTATGAAGCTAGTCATACAAAATGTGAAGACTAGCAAGAGTTTCAGTCATACATGATCAACCCTAGGATTTGTTAATCATGCTACAGTCCGTAGACAGACAGTAAGTGAAGTGCAAGCGAGCTAACACGTGCTCGTCGGCTAAACGCCTCAAAAGAATATTTTTATAATAGAGTGGGAGAGCCAAAATATAACCCACTCGTTGCCAGGGTTACGCCTGGTGGTCACCATCTGGCTGGAAGGTAAGAAGATCCTCTGGAGCTGCTCCGGTATCTGGCCACGCAAAACCAGCTAGGTCAGATCCCAGAAAGAGCAAGTGCCACAAAGGAGGCTTCACTTAAGAACTAAAACCAGCATATCAGATCATAAAACAAGAGGATAAATAAGACATGAAATTTAATAGGGCAATAACTGGCAAGAAGGCGAGAAATTATTCAGGTCAGTATAAAATGGATAAGCATGAACGATCATTTTCCAAGATAGCCATGTACTGGAACAAGACAAGACTTAGACTGGTTAAACTCCATTATCATTCATGGCCAAGCAATAAATACGGTTTGATACTTTAACTATCTAGGGTTATCACATGCCTAGTTACTAGCAAGATACAATGAGATTGTTCCAACAGCCACAAGCCCTGCAGACCATCAAGGTTATCCGGACGCAATTAGGGGTTGATTTCATATGGATACATCGTCCAGGAAACGCATGTACCCTTAAGTAGCTTGAAGGGTGCAACACATGCCAGTATGTTGGAAATGTGCCCTACTCGACAGTAGGCTACAGATCCCATGATGGGGCGCCCAGATAATAGGATTGCTTGTAGCTGAAAATCTCTTCATGACTACTGGATTATTCTAGTTATTAGCCTTAGTCAGTTTAAGTAGGTACCCCTGACCGTGGTACTCAAGAATCCTTGCCCTAGACATGATGCAAGACAGTACTGGTTTATTTGTACAAACACAATCATCCACGGTGTCCAGGTCATTTATTCTTGTCATGTCATGCTTCTTGTCATGTTGTGCTAGCCGCCGCAACAGCATTCAATAGTTCCTATCATGCTTGCTTGTCATGTCATGTCATGTCATATCATGTCAATTACTAGTCATGCCATGCCATATACAATTATCATTCCAGTCATATCAATCAATTCAAGGTTATCAAGTCCGTGACAAGAGGTGCAAGAACAATAGAGCAAACGGGCACGCATAGGGGCTCAAAGCCTCTACGCGAATGAAACTACGCTAGGCTAAGAGGCCCCGAGCGTAAAAATGGTTTTACGCGAGCAAGACCAAGGAAGGACCCCTCTACGAGAGCAAGCACTCTACACGAGCAGGCACTCTATGCGTGCGAGTACTCGAGCGAGACTCTAGGCACGCGAGCGCCCGAGCGAGACTCTACGCACGCGAGACTCTACGCGAGCGGGAGTAGCCCCTACGTAGAGCTCGAATGAACTCGGCGTAGAAGAGACTATGCTGGCACGCAAATGCGTGGGCGTAAAGGGGGACACTACGCAGGCACGTTAAAACGTGTACGTAAAAGGGTAACACTACGCAGGCACGTTAAAACGTGTGCGTAAAAGGCTCGTCTCCTCCCCAAGGCCGAGACATGCAGCCATGGGGACTCAAAAAGCTCAAGGAACCCCATCTCGGCCAAGACTTGATGAAATCTAGTCATTCAAAAGCCAAACTTGCGTAAAATCGAAATTCCTACTACATGGAACTCTCAATCTCCGGAAACAACCAAGTTAGTGGATCAAAACCATGAAGACTCAAAATATAACAACTTAGATCTACATGAAATGAACCATGAAAATTAAAAATGCCAAGTACGAAAGTGTCATAGAATCTTGAGAGGAAGACAATGGAACAACAAAATTTGAGTTCCTCCATGAAGCAAGTTGCACTTGCCTAAGCCTCTCTGTAGGTGGAGAGAGTTAATGGAGGAAAAAATAAGAGTAAATAAAGAAGTGAATGAAGAGAGAGAAGGGTTGTTGGGTTAATAAATGGGGGATGGTGGTAGGTAGGGTTTGCATGCTAACCCAAACCGAACCCAACCAAGCCGAACCCAACCAAACCCGATGCATGCCAAGACCAAGATAAACCACACCAACCATGAAATGCTAACTGACCCATGCCAAATGCAAAACCCAAGGCTAGCTAGTCGGGACAAGTCAAAATACGGGTCCAAGATACGTACATTTATACCAAAATATGTATAACGAAATTCGAGGGTCACAGATTTCTACTATCAGTTTGTTGCAATTCAAATAAAAATTATTGAAAGGATTGGTAGGGGGTCATACGGGCTATGCATACAAATTTGTAAATTCAAAAACGACTGAACCAATGCAGAGAAAAACTAAGAAGAAGTTGAGTACCTTGATTTGGGGTTTTAAAATAGAGCACTATATTTCGGGCCGTCTCAGGGTGGTTCCGTCACCTCTGCAGTGACGTCCGACGGCGGCAGGCTGCAGAAGAGTTTACGAGAGGTCATGGGTCGCCTCTCGAATCACGAGATAGGGTTCACGAGAGTTTTCTCTTAGCGTTCTAAGAACCCCAAAGAAAATATATCGATATTTATATCGATCTTCCATAATTCAAATTCTACTCAATTTAAATTCAATTTGAACGAGGATTTGGTCTAATCAGAGGAGAATAGGATAGGGATTACATTGAAAAAGATTTAGACAAAATTAGCTTAAATTTGTGTTTGTTTGATCAACCCTTTGAAGCCGCGTTCTTGTCTATGTTGGCTTGGTTGTCGGCCAAGGATAAAGTGAACAGTGCTATTGCACTGTTCACACACACACACACACACATATATTATATTATATATATGTATGTATGTATGTATGTATGTATGTATGTATGTATGTATGTATATTTTTGTATGTATATATGTATATCTGTACATATATACACATGAGGTAACACATCAAATACTTATAAATGTATAATAAAAACCAACTAGTTGTAATATAAAATCATTAATTTTATTTACTCAAGTTTATAAGTAAACTCTATTTATAGGAATATTTATATATATAAATATATGCACCATATTAAATATACAAGCAATGTCTATAAAATAATCTAAACAAAATATAACCAATTGTTACAACATACATTTATTAATTCCATAGACTAAATTTTATATAAATAAGACTCTATTTACTAGAATATATAATCCCAAATAAATAATACATCAATAAAATACCATTTTTCCTATTTTTTTTCATACTTAGTCTATATATATACCTTTTAAGTATAGAAAGATATATCTATACTCCTATGTTTAGTACTCCATGAAAAATCTAACCAATATTCTTAAATAAAATATTATTTATAAAAGAATATCAATAACATGTATATAATATTTATAACAAATATCCATAAAAATAAATAATAGACCAATAAAATAAATTACGAATATATATATATATATATATATATATATATATATATATATATATATTTTATATATATATATATATATATATATATATATATATATATATATATATATATATATATATATATATATATATATATATACATGGGCGCCTTTGCACTCATAACATATCTACATGGGTTGAGGTTGGGATCGGGTCCAGTTTGGGCTGGTTTAGTACAAATGGATCTCCTAAAAGTCAATAATCTAATTAATAAATAATTAAATCATATATAGGGGTTAATTCGCAACTTTGACTGGTTTTTCTAGTTCGAACACACTTGTGGCTCGGCCTTCCCTACCATGGTTAAACACTAGTCAAAGCACATGACTACACTATCCGTGCCAAAATTCTTGGTCATCTTGCACTCCAAAACTTAACCATGGCTAAGGTCATCTATAATAATAACTACTTAATAAAAAAATATTCATATAAATTCCAAAAATCCCTATTTAAGTCAAATAAATAAAAAATAATAATTTCAAAATTCATGGGTATTACAAAAATCCAACAACTATGTACTTCATCCTAATTCGTTATTCATGTGATAACATTATCCACCGACATGGTCCATTACATATTCTAGCATCTCGATACTTATTTGTATTCCAGCCATCAGACTCATAAGGATACCTACTCTTTCATGCTTCAAGGGACAAACGTTCATTCTTTATGCCTCAACATAATCAAGAGTAATAACTTGTTAATTCGGGACACATCTAATATTCTTTCATGCACAACTACATATGTGCAAAAGCCATCTATTTTCTTAAGTCCATTCTCTAACTTTGGAATGCTGATGCAACTTTTTGCATCTTTTAAATCATTCACAACATTCCGATAAGTGCCTAACATCACCATCAATTTGTTGATGTTTAACATGAAATTCCATCTTACTCAATTCTAACATCATTTTTTAATCGGTCTATATTGTTCTCCCAAAATCTTTTGATAGAACCATCGTTTCTAAGCCTACAATTACTTTTACCCAACTGATTCAAGTTATTGCTGGAATCAATAACTCGTATTATTTCTAACCAAAGTATTCATTTCATATTCTCAATTCTCATTACCCAACATAATGCTAACCGTCAGAGTCTAGTGATGGTTCATCCAAACACATAAAAATCTCGCGAAGAGTTATCCGAACATAATTATCAAGGAACATGCCTGACTGTCATGTATCAATCGTAATCCCAGCAACGACTCGATACTATCCAATACCTTATAGGTAAAGCATCAATACTATGAACAGGGTCAAGGGACATCTTATCACTAAGAGGGTAGAGCCATATACCACTCAGAGCTCAAGCCATTTTCGACACAATATTCCTTTTTTTTGCACCAAACTAACACCCATTCTGGACTATCCATCCCGTTGTGGCTCTGCTGACAACAAAATACCAACTAATTCTGTCGCATCCGCATCTGAAACATAACCAAGACAACACACATAAGCTAACTTAAAATTCTGTCGATTCTCATTCACTGAAGTCATGCACAATTCCTTTACAGCATACTATGCCATCACCTTCTATCGATTGCCACATATCAATCGAATTCTATGAATCCCACACTTAAGACATCAAGTAAACATTACCAACTTATTATTACATCATATCATTATTATTCATTTTGGTATCATTAAGCATTTATTATAGCATACAAATCACAACCCACATATTTAGACTTATTGTATGGAACATCCAGTGAGCGACCAGAAGGATCAACGAATTTTCAGTCAAGGGATCAACTTAGAATAACTTGGAAGCAACACTAAATAATCGTGGAAGCACTTTGAGTCATCGTAGAGGCAACTTTGATTTTATCGCGAAAGAAACTTTGAGTAATAGCGGAAGCAACTTTTGAGTCATCACGGAAGCAGCTCTTGAATCATCGTTAGAGCAACTTTGATTGAAACAAATCGAATAAGAATCCAAGGACGTAAAGTTGTGCTCTGATACCATTATGTCACATCCCGATCCTGGAGGATCGAAAGCTAGCCATTGGACGTGATGTCGTACAAGTCTAGATTGTACTTATACAAGGCAAAACCATTACAGTTCCTGGTATTTATCAGAAAACAATGACAATGCAGCAAAACCAAGCAGATAAATCAAAGTCACAACAAGATATAAAGAAATGTATCTCTTTATTGATAATTGTAATAAATTATAAGACTTACAGCTGAATATGGAGTTACACTGTTCTATACATTATGTCCCATATAGTAGAAGACATCGTCTTGTAAGAAAAGCTTCTGTGCACCCATCTGTTTCATCGATGCCAAGTACTGATCAACAATTTCCTCTATGCACAAGCACCTAAAATATTGCCCACAATGTGGGTCAGTACATCATCTATGTACTGGCGAGCAGTGCTGGCCCAATTCACCTATGAAGACAACACTAAGTAATCATGTTATATAACATTATTAAAAGTGGTCTTTCTGGTTGCCTTAGGGTTAATTTGCAGTTCATATCCGACAGAAGTAAAGCATGCATATTAATCTTAGTCAGCATAATGTAAAGCAATATGATATCACTCTTTGGTGATTTTTTACCCACGGTCGTATAGCTATCCCTGTGTATTTATAATACTTGCTCTGTCTGCACAAGGCATTGTTAGGAACAATATCGTAATTTAATATATTTTTCACCGTTCAGGTGATCCTTACCAACAGCCGACATCCTTTTCTGTAATTGAGTAATAACTTACTCTACCTGTATAAGAAATCACTAGCACTGGACATATCTATATGAAGGTCACCGACGATACGCCATCTTGGACCGTCTTACTAGTATAACAGTGCCCCTTGCAGTGCGGGTAGCTAGCCCAACTGAAGGTCCCATATACCGATGCCAGTACGTTGGCACCAATCCTTGTTCCCCCTAGGATGAACCGGGTCCGTGGCCTCGGATTACCGTTCAAGGAACTACCTTGTGCACAAGTTGTCCATGACCATGCAAACATATGCAAATTATCTATGAAAAAACATATAATGCATGATAAGAAAACTATATAAATAAGCCACCATTCTCATCTATCTTGCCACCATGCCTTGAGTTAATCTCACAAATACCAACTGTCCAATCCAGGGTCGTGGTGTAATCAATATTCTACATCGGCGATGGGATAATAAAATATTGATTACTCAATCTCTTTCTCAAATCTTTGATACCATACATCTTTCCAACCAAAACTTAACATGTACTCACCGCCCAATTCTTGGGACTTAGCATCTGTATTACCATACGTTCATTAAGACATAATTCAAGCATACTCACTGCCCAGTTCTTGGGTCTTATTGTTTGTGTTACCATCTATTCATCGAGCTAAGGTTCGATATACTCACCGCCCAAGTATTTGGGACTTTTTCTTCACCTGTGATACATTTTATAGTGACAACACACAAGTACACAATTCATGAAATAATATGCAACAGTTTTTGGGTCATGTGATTAATTATCTTTCATTATCTTTTTGGTTCGATGCAAGATCATATTTAGCAACTCAACAAGAAACATAGCATACTAATCCTTTTATTAAGCGTGAAGCTAAAGGATTTTTGAAGGGTTCAACACTACTCACATTTATAAGACAATTCTCGCCATGATCGTATAGCCTTCCGAGCGATCCTTCGCATATTCTCAAGTCCAACAAGGCTTCATCGAACCAACCAGCCATCATAATGTATTTTACGGATCGGGGTACTATATAGTCTGAGTTGGCTTGATAGTGGCAATCCATGTGCATGCCTTAGAATGAGTCAAGAAGTGTATACACGGCACAATGAGTCAAGATATAGGTACATGGTATGCAACACGAGTATGGAGCCTAATATTTGGCTATTGTAGAAACACGTTCTTCGGCATAAGATGTGTCATATTTTGAGTCGTTGACACTAAGTTCACAAGTCCATGATTGAGCAAGTTGCAAATAAAATGGAGGAAGGCCATAAGGCGAGTATTGAGTAAACTGTACTAAGTTGCAAGATACGGCCTCGATGTTGTTACACGAATGTATTTTATGGCATGACTATGTCATTGAGTCACAAAGTAGACCTGGAGTATGTCTTAAAACTGATCCTAATATAAGATTAGAATGATCACAAAAGAATAAGTTGCACTCACTAAAATAACGCAATGGTTTTGTATGTTTTCGTAAGATGCTTTCCACCAGTACGGTTAATTAGTACTGACACCCCACAAGTTTGCAATACAGGTTGCAGGTATTTGCTCGTTAGAGGCGGAGCTCGCTTGGATGTGTCGAAGTATAGAGTTTCTTAGAGTTCCGAGGCGTATGGTTGTATCGGAGTCTTCACATATACGAAATATAATGTATGTACATTTTCTTTTGGATTCTTCAAGTTGTAAGCCTTAAGTCATGAGTGATTGTAATTGAAAGAAGAGAGAGAGAGAGCTGAGTGTCTGTATTTAGAGAGAAAGTAGGCTTGAGTGACTTGTAATCTTGGCTTTGCGTCCTTGTAATCTTATTTTCAATATCGATAAAGAGTATCATTTTGTACATGTCTTTGTAATGTTCAACTTTTTTGCTTTGGACTTTTGTGCAACGACCCCATCGCTAAGCTGTTGTATCGACCGTTATGGTATTCGCATTGCCTGGAAGACTTAGGCTCGTGCAACATCACGTCCAAGCGAGGACGATCGGTTCTGCAGAATCGAGATGCGACATAAACCGCCTAGAAGCCGAATGCAAATTCGGTCTCCCTTGGCCCTGTCATAGAATACAACTCATGTGTTCCTCCCTGTGAAGTCCACCAAAAACATCCCAACTGATCCTCTCTACTAAACTATGATGATCAATCCAAGGATCAAGTCAAAGGTTAGTTGTCTCCCCATCTCGAATGACACGAGAGATCTCCTGCTTCACCTTATCACAATACTGCAAGATTGTTTTAAAGATAATAAAATAATTGTTATTTAGACGTTTAGCCAAAAATTCTTCCCCTTCAAATATTCTTTGTCCATTGAGACCATGATGATTCTTTTGTAAGGAAATTCCATGTCAACTTTATACCTGTGATATCACGAAGCACGCACAAGGACGGAGTCCCACCCCACCTTCCTCCTTTAGCCAACAAAGTGTCACCCAACCAATAGCATGAATGCCACTACACCATGTGAAGTATGCGCAGATCTTCTCGATTTTTGTGATGGCGGCGACCGAAAGCATTATAGCATGTAACCAATACAAGGCAATAACAGTGATAACTGATCTAATCAACTCGATGCGTCCTCCAAATGACAAATACTGGGATGCCATCCTTCTACTCATCGTTGTGCATACTCAATATGACTCTGAACTCTAGCATAATTGATAGAAAGAAGGATGCCTAGGTATTTGACTGGTAGCTCTCCTCGTTCTACCCCAAGCAACAGTGCTTTCTCGTCCTTATTAGGACAAAGTGAACTGAAGTATACTTTACTTTTATCCTCGTTCAAGTGTAGTCCGGTGTATGTGTCCTCCATGATCCGAGCCAATTCCAGTAGACCCTCCGTTGTTGGTTTTATAAACCAACAAGTCATCTGCATAAATAAGATGCGACACGTGACTAAACCTTCTTCTGTAATGGTATAATCCTTCGACTGTATACAGCCAAATTCATGAGGCATGTAAAGTATTCTAGCATGAAGGCTAAAAGGTACGACGAGAGCGGGTCCCCCTGTTGGTGACCCCGATTGCTACCTAAGAAGCCATATGGTTGCCCTTGGATGAGAATAGAAAAGTTAAGCAATAAAATACACTCCTTATTATGTCCACCCATACGCCATTAAACCTCATAGCAATCATAATGTGACATAGAAACTCCATGTTGACCGTGTCATAGGCCTTGCGAAGATCATATTTGATACAAGCCTTTTGCCCCACCAGTGTAACGTCCATATCTCGTATTATGTATTTGGAATACGTGTACGTATTTTGACCCATATTGCATGTCTCCCTGCTTGATTTATTTTGGCATTTCATTGATGGGTTTATCTTGGTTCGGTTTAGTTTGTTGGCTTGGTTCGGTTTTGTTTGATTTTATGTGAACTAAACCACTCCCACCTACCACCATCCTCTTCATTAAATATTCATCCACACATTTCTCTCTCCTCATTAACTCTTCTTCTTTCCCACCATTACTTCTCCACCAACCTGAGAGAGTGGAGAGCTTAGGCAAGTGTATCTTGCTTCATGGAGGAAACCTATTTTTATTGTTCCACTGTCTTCCTCATGTGTTTCTAACCCACTTTAGTACTTAGCATTTTTTTATTTCCATGGTTAATTTTTTGTAGATCTAGTTTTATGGTATTTTTAATTTCCATGAATTTTGATCTAGCAAACTTGCATATTTTTGCTAGTTGGTTCCATGTTGTAGAGAATTCTATTTTATCCAAATTTGACCTACGGAAGTCTGGATTTGGGTTCCTATTGTGGTTTGGAGGAGCATGAAGGCCATGGTATTTTTCGTGGACATGTTCCCTGTAGGAGCCATTAATTGTACTTTGGTCGCATGAGCATTTTTAGCTTGCTAGCCGTATGAGTATTTAATTGTTGCATGGCCCTTTTAATTTAGTTGCTTGCAAGCTTGCATACATTTGCATGCAATTTGCCTGAGCCGCATGGCTACCATTTATTGCCTGGCCGCATAGGCCATTGGCACATTTGCTGAGCCGCATATGCATGAAAGCAAGTTACTTGGCCGCATAAGCAATTGCCTGGCCTATTGTATGCATTAATTTATTGCAGGGTCTTTATTTAATTAATTAATGCTTTAGCATTAATTATTATGCCTTAGCCTTATTAATGCTTTAGCATTAATTATTATGCTTTAGCATAGTTGGCCGAATGGCCTTTGGTTAATGGCAGGATTGTGGCATTTAATGCTTACTAGCATTTAACGCTTACTAGCACTTATTGCTTGGTCTTAGTTGTATTTACTTGGCCTGTGCAAGCTATTTGGCCGCATGGCCTTTAAATGCTGGGCCGCATGCAGTGTAGCAAAATAATGAGCCGCATATAGGAGCAAGTCAGCCGCATGAGGTAATTGCATGCATTATACTAATGCTTGCTAGCCTGCAATTGTTTAGTTACTTAGCATCCATAGCTTAATGCATTGCTTGCTTTTAATGCATTATATAATGCATTTGTGGCATGCATTATTTAATGTAAGTTCACGTACAAGCATAAATGCATGTAGTTGCATGCATTATATAATGAATTATTGTATGCATTATTTAAGACAATTGTTAGTGGCATGCATAAATATTATATTATATATTATATCATTAGCCTATACTATGTGCTTAGTATATGCGGCTCAAAGTTGGCCATTGAGCCGCATGATTGCTTGCATATATATTATATATATTATATGCTTTAGCTTATATTTAATGCACATGTCTAACCACCTGCTCACCTGGCCGCATGCATTTTGCTTGCGTCAACAATATTATTTTGTATGCAAGCCTTGCTTGCATGCTTGTGCATTTAATTGATAGCTTGGCAACTTTTCATGCATTAGTGCTAGGCCAATATTGCATTTGGCCGCATGGTTGGTTGCATGCTGGCCGCATATGCCCCTTTCTAATATTGGCTAGCCGCATATGCACCCCTCCAATAATTGCCTAGTCGCTTATGGCCAACTGCTTGCATGGCCAGTTAAATAATAATTTCTGGCCGCATGACTGCTTGCATGAATATTTGATTTCTAGGCACATGGTATACTTATATTAATTGTGGGTCCCACTATCTTTTGTCTTATTTGTCTTTACAATTATATTATGATTGATAGTGACTTGCTGGCCGCATATAAATTTTTCTGAGGCGCATGAGTCCGCCATAGCCCTTTCTCAGCTAATATTTAATTACCACTTGTATGCTTGTGCCATTAATTTAATATGTTCCCTGACACGATGGTGACCCGTTGTGGTGCACTTTTTGACAAATGACATGACATGATAGTGGCCCGTCGTAGCACACTCTTGACAAGTAAATTTGACATGATAACCTGACATGATAATTCTTGATAGTGGCTCGTCGTGGTGCACTCATGACATGATAAACCTGACATGATATTTCTCGAAATGCTGTTGCGATGGCTAACCTGACATGATAAGATTGAATATTGGACACCGTGGACGATTGTGCTTGTACAAATGAATCCGTCTTGTCCTGCATCATGTCTAGGACGGGGACCCCTGGGTACCACGGTCAGGGGTACCCACTGAAATCGACTAAGGCTGACCACTAGAATAATCCAGTAGTCATGAAAAGATTTTCCAGCTACAGGCAATCCCGTTATCTGGGCACCCCACTTGGGATCTGTAGCCTGGCGTCGAGTAGGGCACATTTCCAGCACACTGTCATGTGTTGCACCCTTATTGTACTAATATTCGACCTGGATAACCTGGATGGTCTGTAGGGCTTGTGACTATGGAATAATCTCACTGTATCTTGCTAGTAACTAGGTCTGTGATAACCCTAGTTAGTTAAAGTATCAAGCCGTACACATTGCTTGGCCGTAAAATATTGGATGGAGTTTACTCAGTCTAGTCTTGTCTTGATCCTGTATAAGATTGTTACTTGTCCTGATTTCTTATTTTATCTTGCCGATAAATGGTAGAAGAAACCAAGTTCTATTCAAACGAAGGGTTACAACTCCGATCCTTGTTTGGTTTACGGGTTGTAACCTGGTTATCTGAATAGTCCCATGGTTATCTCATCGTATATCACCTGTCATATTTTTCCTTAATTACTGTCTTTATTATATAATTATTACTCTTGTGCTAATTGCTAGTTTTAGTTCCTAAGTGAAGCCTCCTTTATGGTACTTACTTTTTCTAGGGTCTGACCCAGCTGGTTTTGTATGGCCAGATATCGGAGCAGCACCAGAGGATCTACCAATTTTTTGCCAGATGGTGACCACTAGACGGAATCCTGACAACGAGTGGGTTTATTTTGGCTCTCGCACTCTATTGTAAAATTATTCTTTTGAGGCATTTAGCCGCCGAGCAAGTGTTAGCTCGTGTACATTTTACTTATTATCTGTCTACGGGCTGTAACATAATTGGCAACCTGGGGTTGATCATGTATGACTAAAACTCTTGCTAGTCCTCACATTTTGTAATGACTAGCTTCATGATCAGCTGGATATAGAAAGTTTGGGACACCTTACTATTGTATACTTTGTGATCTTACATCTTGTAACATTTAATTGCTTGCTTATGATTGAGACACTAGGCTTGTTCTTGACCATGAGAGACTGATGGCTTGTAGATAAACCCTCATATATCTAGACAACCGTGACCGTATAGTAGAGTGGATCCCATTTCATTATACGTAGCTGGCTATGTCTGTTCCCGCTCTCTAGTGTTCTGGTTCTGGGGCATGACATAGTTTAAGTGGTAGCCCATGCAGGTCTTGTAAATCAAGATATATGAGGGTTTACATAATAGATGTCTCAATCAGCACTCGCCCTTGATCTCTGCCCGTATCTTCTCATCCCTGAGATTCTTGTCCTGATCACGCAAGGCAGAGTGCCTCCCGTGGACCAGCAGCAACCAGAAGATCAGGTCCAGCACTCAGGAGCAGCTTTCCGAGTCATACCTATCGGGGATTCGGAGCCACCAATTCAGCCTGTCCAGCCTACAGAGCCTGATGATGGAACTTTGGTAGGTCTTATCAGGACCTTGTTAGCTTTCTAGGATCGTAGAGGAGATGCCTTACACCAGGCAGTAGAAGATGCTCTGAACAGAGGCGGTCGTCATGGGAACAGTGCAGCGAACAGTTTCAAGCGTCTGAACCCTCCATTCTTCGATGGCAGCGAAGATGCTATCGCCGTAGATGCTTGACTTCAGGACACAGAGGTGATTCTAGAAGCAGCCAGGACCCCAGAAGATGAGAAGGTGGCAGTAGTGCGCCTGCAGTTATTGGATCTAGCCCGCAGCTGGTGGGCGATGCAGGCCGTAGGATTAGTGGCCCCTGTCTCATGGGCAGTATTCAGAGAGAGATTCCAGACCAAGTATTTTGATGCTTTAGCTCGGTACGATCTACAGACCAAGTTTACCAATTTAAAGCAGATGGGCAGGACGGTCGACGGATATACGGCCGAGTTTTCCAGACTCAGTCGGTTTGCTCCCACCTTGGTGGAAACCGAGTATGATAGAGCCCAGCAATTCTAGCAGGAGCTCCATCTCGAGATCTTATTGGCAGTGGAACAGTTTGAGCATCAGACCTTCGATGCAGTATTGAGAGCAGCTAGAAGGCATGAGTATACCTCCTACAGGATCGTGCACAGGACCGGAGGTCGGAAGCGATCTCACGGCCAGATGACCCAATCGACAGCACCAGTCCCGGCAGTCAGGGCTTTGACAATTGAAACTCCGAGGCAGGCGGCCTCAGTGACGTCGGTCACGTCCCCTCAGTAACAGAAGCATAAGCAGTCTTCCGTAATGGGCTGCACTCATTGTGGGAAGCCAGGACACGTTGTTTCGGATTGTCGCAGAGCACAGGAATTGTGTTTGGCTTGTGGAGCACCAGACCACAAGATAGGGTCCTGTCCGAATAGGGCCAGTTCATCATCGGCCCAGACTAGTCCCTCGGTAAGGGGACCAGCACCAGCACCAGTGCAGCAGCAGTACCAGCCTCCGAGGCCATCGCCGCCTCAGACTCAAGTATTCCAGCAACAGAGACCCCAGTAGTATGCCCTGGTCCAAGCTCAGATTCAAAACCGACAGAGAGGTTTCTAGCAGGATATTTTTCCTTTTCCTCATGCCTTCAAATTCTTGCTTGCATGATTAATTGTTTGATTGATTGATTGCTTGGTATAGCTTGTCATTGCAATCTCTAGCCTCTTGATTAAATTTCGAGGATGGAATTCTTTTAAGTTGGGTAGAGTTGTAATGCCCATATCTCGTATTACGTATTTGGAATACGTGTACGTATTTTGACCCGTATTGTATGTCTCCCTGCTTGATTTATTTTGGCATTTCATTGATGGGTTTATCTTTGTTCGGTTTGGTTTGTTGGCTTGGTTCGGTTTTGTTTGATTTTATGTGAACTAAACCACTCCCACCTACCACCACCCTCTTCATTAAATATCCCTCCACATATTTCTCTCTTCTCATTAACACTTCTTCTTTCCCACCATTACTTCTCCACCAACCTGAGAGAGTGGAGAGCTTAGGCAAGTACATCTTGCTTCATGGAGGAAACCCATTTTTATTGTTCCACTGTCTTCCTCATGTATTTCTAACCCACTTTAGTACTTAGCATTTTTTATTTCCATGGTTAATTTCTTATAGATCTAGTTTTGTGATATTTTTGGTTTCCATGAATTTTGATCTATCAAACTTGCATATTTTTGCTAGTTGATGGTTCCATGTTATAGAAAATTCCATTTTATCCAAATTTGACCTACGGAAGTCTGGATTTAGGTTCCTATTGTGGTTTGGAGGAGCATGGAGGCCATGGTGTTTTTCGTGAACATGTTCCCTGTGGGAGCCATTAATTGCACTTTGGCGGCATGAGCATTTTTAGCTTGCTAGCCGCATGAGTATTTAATTGTTGCATGGCCCTTTTAATTTAGTTGCTTGCAAGCTTGCATACATTTGCATGCAACTTGCCTGAGCCGCGTGGCTACCGTTTATTGCCTGGCCGCATAGGCCATTGGCACATTTGCTGAGCCGCATATGCATGAAAGCAAGTTACTTGGCCGCATAAGCAATTGCCTGGCCTATTGTATGTATTAATTTATTACAGGGTCTTTATTTAATTAATTAATGCTTTAGCATTAATTATTATACCTTAGCCTTATTAATGCTTTAGCATTAATTATTATGCTTTAGCATAGTTGGCCGAATGGCCTTTGGTTAATGGCAGGATTGTGGCATTTAATGCTTACTAGCATTTAATGCTTACTAGCACTTATTGCTTGGTCTTAGTTGTGTTTACTTGGCCTGTGCAAGCTATTTGGCCGCATGGCCTTTAAATGCTGGGCCGCATGACTATTTGATTCATGGCCGCATGCAGTGTAGTAATTAATGAGCCGCATATAGGAGCAAGTCAGCCGTATGAGGTAATTGCATGCATTATACTAATGCTTGCTAGCCTGCAATTGTTTAGTTACTTAGCATCCATAGCTTAATGCATTGCTTGCTTTTAATGCATTATATAATGCATTTCTGGCATGCATTATTTAATGCAAGTTCACGTACAGGCATAAATGCATGTAGTTGCATGTATTATATAATGCATTGTTGCATGCATTATTTAAGACAATTGTTAGTGGCATGCATATATATTATATTATATTATATATTATATCATTAGCCTACACTATGTGCTTAGTATATGCGGCTCAAAGTTGGCCATTGAGCCGCATGATTGCTTGCATATATATTATATATATTATATACTTTAGCTTATATTTAATGCACATGGCTAACCACCTGCTCACCTGGCCGCATGCATTTTGCTTGCGTCAACAATATTATTTTGCATGCAAGCCTTGATTGCATGCTTGTGCATTTAATTAATAGCTTGGCAACTTTGCATACATTAGTGCTAGGCCAATATTGCATTTGGCCGCATGGTTGCTTGCATGCTGGCCGCATATGCCCCTCTCTAATATTGGCTAGCCGCATATGCACCCTTCCAATAATTGCCCAGTCGCTTATGGCCAACTGCTTGCATGGCCAGTTAAATAATAATTTCTGGCCGCATGACTGCTTGCATGAATATTTAATTTCTAGCCACATGGTATACTTGCATTAATTGTGGGTCCCACTATCTTTTGTCTTATTTGTCTTTTCAATTATATTATGATTGATAGTGACTTGATGGCCGCATGTAAATTTTCCTGAGCCGTGTGAGTCCCCCACAGCCCTTCATCAGCTAATATTTAATTACGACTTGTATGCTTGTGCCATTAATTTAATATGTTCTCGGACACGATGGTGACCCGTTGTGGTACACTTTTTGACAAATGACATGACATGATAGTGGTCCATCGTGGCGCACTCCTGACAAGTAAATTTGATATGATAACCTGACATGATAATTCTTGATAGTGGCCCGCCGTGGCGCACTCTTGACATGATAAACCTGATATGATATTTCTCGAAATACTGTTGCGACGGCTAACCTGACATGATAAGATTGAATAACTTGGACACCGTGGACGATTGTGCTTGTACAAATGAACCCGTCTTGTCCTGCATATGTCTAGGACGGGGACCCCTGAGTACCACGGTCAGGGGTACCCACTGAAATCGACTAAGGCTAACCACTAGAATAATCCAGTAGTCATGAAGAGATTTCCCAGCTACAGGCAATCCCGTTATCTGGGCGCCCCACTTGGGATATGTAGCCTGCCGTCGAGTAGGGCACATTTCCAGCACACTGTCATGTATTGTACCCTTATTGTACTAATATTCGACCTGGATGGTCTGCATGGCTTGTGGCTGTGGAATAATCTCACTGCATCTTGCTAGTAACTAGGCCTGTGATAACCCTAGTTAGTTAAAGCATCAAGCCGTACCCATTGCTTGGCCGTGAAATGTTGGATGAAGTTTACTCAGTCTAGTCTTGTCTTGATCATGTACAAGATTGTTACTTGTCCTGATTTCTTATTTTATCTTGCCGATAAATGGTGGAAGAAACCAAGTTCTGTTCAGACGAAGGGTTACAACCCCAGTCCTTGTTTGGTTTACGGGTTGTAACCTGGTTATCTGAATAGTCCCATGGTTATCTCATCGTATATCACCTGTCATGTTTCTCCTTAATTACTGTCTTTATTATGTAATTATTACTCTTATGCTAATTACTGGTTTTAGTTCCTAAGTGAAGCCTCCTTTGTGGCACTTGCTCTTTCTGGGGTCTGACCCAGCTGGTTTTGTATGGCCAG
>JANAVB010041420.1:13673237-13813237 GCA_029216955.1 Iris pallida
AAGCAGCAGAAGTCCAAGTCCTATGTGACTTGCTTCAATTGTGGCAAGAAGGGCCACTACAAATCCGAATGCAAGTCCAAGCCCAAAGAACAAGGTGAGCCTAGTAAGGTTTCTATGATTACTAATCTAGTTGCCATGATAGCACAGGTTGCAACTGTGGGGGCTGACTTGGACTGGTGGATAGACACTGGTGCGACCTGCCATGTCTGTTCAGACAAAGACTGGTTCGTCTCTTATGAGCCAACTTCAGAGAAGGTCATAATAGCAAACCAGGCACAAGCTGAAGTACTGGGATCGGGACGGTGGAGCTGAAACTCACATCGGGGAACACTCTGACGCTTCAAGGTGTAAAGCATGTTCCAGTAATTGCTAAGAACCTGATCTCTGGAAGTCTGCTCTCCAACGCAGGCTTGAGGATGGACATTAATGCTGGCCAGTTGGTGATGTCCAAGAAGGGTACATTCTTCGGGAAAGCTTTCCAAACTGAAGGAATGTACAAGATTTAGCTTGTTGTAACCCAGCATGATAATATAAATGTAATCACTTTTTCTGATTATTCTCTTGAGTTGTGGCATAATAGGCTAGGACATGTTCATTGTAAAAGGATTAACAGAATGTCTAGTCTAGGACTTATCTCCAAGTGTGGGGGTAAGGTAGAGAAATGCGAAGTATGTGCTCAGACGAAGATCACAAGAAAACCCTTTCACAGGGTCCATCGAAGCACAGATCTTCTGGAGTTGGTTCACTCAGATATCTGTGACTTCAAACAATTCTCTACAAAGGCCAGGATGAAGTATTTCATTACTTTCATCGATGACTTCTCAAAGTATGCTTTCGTCTACTTGCTCAAGTCTAAAGACGAAGCATTCGAGAAGTTCAAGGAGTTCAGGGCCGAGGCTGAGCGTCAAACTGGACAACAACTCAAGAGGTTAAGGAGTGATCGAGGCGGGGAGTATCGGTCTCATGAATTCTTATCATTCTGCAAAGAACATGGAATCATTAATGAGACAACGGCTCCGTACTCTCCTCAATCCAACGGAGTAGCAGAAAGGAAGAACAGAACATTGACAGAGATGATGAACTCCATGCTATTGACTGCGGGTCTTCCAAAGTGTTACTGGGGAGAAGCTACACTAACGGCAACGTTCATTCTGAACAGAGTGCCATATGCAACTTCCGACATAACTTCTTATGAACTCTGGTTCAAAGTCAGACCTAACTTGAATGTCATTCGAGTGTGGGGGTGTCTGGCTTATGTGAAGCTCCCGGATCTGAAGATTCAGAAGCTGGGGACAAGGACTACGAAGGCGATCTTCTTGGGGTATGCTGTCACGCCCCAGAACCAGAATACTGGAGAGCGGGGGCAGACATAGCCAGCTACGTATATTGAAATGGAAGACTACCTCGATATACGGTCACGGCTGTCTAGAAACATGAGGGTTTACTACAAGCCAACAGTCTCTTATGGTCATGAACAAGCCTAATGTCTCAATCACAAGCAAGTAAGTAAGGTCGCAAGATGTATGATCATTAAATATACAATAATAAGGCGTCCCAAATATCACATATTCAGCTGATCATGAAGCTAGTCATTACAAAATGTTAGGACTAGCAAGAGTTAAGTCATACATGATCAACCCTAGGATTTGTTAATCATATTTACAGCCCGTAGGCAGACAGTAAGTAAAGTGCATCGGGCTAACAGGTGCTCGTCGGCTAAACGCCTCAAAAGAATAGTATTACAATAGAGTGAGCGAAATAAAATAGAAAACCCACTCGTAGCCCGGGTTCCTTCTAGTCGCCACCATTAGACTGGAAGCTTGGTAGATCCTCGGAAGCTGCTCCGAAATCTGGCCACACAAAACCAGCTGGGTCAACCCCAGAAAGAGCAAGTGCCACAAGGGGGCCACGAAATAAGAACAAAAGCCAGCAATCAGCACGAGAAAATATAATATTAAAACTAAAATTACGAAAACATGTCAGGATGATATACGACGAGATAACCATGGAACTATTTCGACAGCCAGGTTACAACCCGTAAACCAAACAAGGACCGGGGTTGTAACCCTTCATCTGAACAGAACTTGGTTTCCCATCATTTATCGGCAAGATAATAATGCAATAAATCAAGACAGGGAGCAATCTCGTACTGGATCAAGACATGGCTAAACTGGTTATACCTCATTCAATCAATCACGGCCAAGCAGATACTACGGCTTACTACTTTAACTAACTAGGGTTATCACAGGCCTAATTACTAACAAGATGCAATAAGATGATTCCATAGCCACAAGCCCTGCAGACCATCCAGGATACCCAGGTCGAAAGTTAGGGGTTAAATTCTGGTGGGTACATCGCCCAGGAGACAATGTACCCTTAGGTGACTTAGAGGGTACAACACGCGACGGTGTGCTGGAAATATTCCCTATTCGACGGCAGGCTACAGATCCCAAGAGCGCCCAGGTAACGGGACTGCCTGTAGCTGTGTCATCTCTTCATGACTACTATGTTATTCTAGTTATTAACCTTAATCCATTTTAGTAGGTACTCCTGACCGTGGTACTCAGGAGTCCCATCCTAGACATGATACAAGACAGGACAAATGGATTTTAACAAGCAAGCAAGAAAGAACTACCCACGGTGTCAAGGCAGGTCAAGTTAAGTTAGCCGTCGCAACAGCATTAAGATAAATCATGTCAGGGTACTTGTCAGGAGTGCGCCACGACGGGCCACTATCATGTCAGGTTGGTCATGTCAGGAGTGCACCACTACGGGTCCCGGTCGTGTTATGCTAGTCCCTTGTCATACCATGCCATGTAAAATAGTCATTCCAAACATATTAAGTAAAATCAAGTTCATGACAAAAGGCATAAGGATATAAAATGGGCGTAAAATATCTAATAAAATTCAATATACAGGACTATAGAAGAACCAAGCTTAAAGAAATAAGACCAAAACTCCAAGAGCCAATGGGTTAAGCAAAGGGTCAAGAGAGCTGCGTACGCTCAAAAGTCACGCACGCATGAGAGCTGCGTACGCTCAAAAGTCACGCACGCATGAGGGCTGCGTACGTTCAAAAGTCACGCACGCAGGAGCTGCGTACGAACAAAAGTCACACACGCATGAGGGCTGCGTACGTTCAAAAGTCACGTACGCAGGAGCTGCGTACGCGAAAAGTCACGCACGCCAGAGAGCAGCGTACGTGAAAAGTCACGCATGCAGGAGAGCGGCATATGTGAAAAGTCACGCACGCAGGAGAGCGGCATACATGAAAAGTCACGCACGCCAGAGAGCTGCATAGTGAAAAGTCACGCACGCAGGAGAGCGGCATACGTGAAAAGTCACGCACGCAGGAGAGCGGCATACGTGAAAAGTCACGCACGCAGGAGAGCGGCATACGTGAAAAGTCACACACGCCAGAGAGCTGCATACGTGAAAAGTCACGCACGCCAGAGAGCTGCATACGTGAAAAGTCACGCACGCAGGAGAGCGGCATACATGAAAAGTCACGCACGCAGGAGAGCTGCATACGTAAAAAGTCACGCACGCCAGAGAGCTGCATACGTGAAAAGTCACGCATGCAGGAGAGCGGCATACGTGAAAAGTCACGCACGCAGGAGAGCGGCATACGTGAAAAGTCACGCACGCAGGAGAGCGGCATACGTGAAAAGTCATGCACGCCAGAGAGCTGCATACGTGAAAAGTCACGCACGCAGGAGAGCGGCATACGTGAAAAGTCATGCACGCCAGAGAGCTGCATACGTGAAAAGTCACGCACGCAGGAGAGCGGCATACGTGAAAAGTCACGCACGCCAGAGAGCTGCATACGTGCAAAAGCACGCAAGCAGAGAGCTGCGTACGCGTAAAAACACGCACGCAGGGTCTGGGTCTTCTTCTCCACGGCTGAGAAGAAACTCCAATGGCTCCCTGAACTTCAAAGCTTCACAACTTGGCCATCCGAACTCCAAATCCGGATTTTCAAAGTTCTAACAAGGGTGGAATTGAACTCTCTTCCACATGGAAACATCAAAACCCATAGAAATCCAACTTAAGTAGATCAAAACCATACAAAACCGAAAATAGAAAAACCTAGATCTAGAGCAATGGAGACTCCAAATCACAAAATACTAAGTTCTAATGTTGATCACCATGTCCTAATCTATCAAATGGACAAATAAAAGAGGATTCTCATGTGGTGGCAAGGTGCACTTGCCTATGGGTAGGTGTTGTGGAGAGGAAGGAGAAGAGTGTTGTGTTGAGGAAGGAGAAGAAGAAATAAATGGTGGTTTATGAGGAGAGAGAAAAAGTTGGTGGAGTTTTAAAGAGGGTGGGGATGTAGTGTGTTGAGGGTGGAGCTTAGGCTAAGGTGTTCCAATACACTAAACCAAACCAAACCAACCCAATCCAATTAAAACCGAACCATGTCATAAACCCAAAATACGAGAAATACCAAAATTTCACAAGTTGAGAAAAATAAAAATATATGCCAAAATCCAGATACGAGTATAAATACGAAATACGGAAAATACGGGAAATGAGGGTGACATATGCCGAGAAGAGTGATGCTCGGAGATTCCTTGATATCGAGTCAAATCATATCATCGAATCTCGCGATGCTGAATACTTTGAAGACAAGTTTGCAAAACACAAGAATATTGTTCTCGCGAATCTTCCGGAGAATGATATAGGTACAAAGCAGACAGAAGTCTTTAATGAACCAGTAGTCCAAGATGAAGCTGTCGTCAAGGAGACACCAGCTGAACCAGAACTCGCTGAGCCGTCAACTAAGCGAACGAGGAGGCCGAAAGACTTCGGAGATGACTTCGTCACCTATCATGTGGAAGCAGATCCGCTTACCTATGATGAGGCGATGAAGACCAGAGATGCTGTATTCTGGAAGGAGGCGATAGACAAGATTGACTCAATCACCTCCAACAACACATGGGTATTGGTTGACCTGCCAGAAGGAGCAAGACCCATCGGATGCAAATGGATCTTCAAGAAGAAGATGAAAGCAAATGGAACCATTGACAAGTTTAAGGCCAGGCTAGTGGCCAAGGGGTTTGCTCAGAAGCAGGGGATCGACTACTTTGACACTTATGCTCCAGTTGCTCGGATGACAACCATCAGATTGTTAATTGCTCTAGCAGCAATACACAAGCTGATGATACATCAGATGGATGTGAAAATGGCATTCCTTAATGGCGAGCTGACCGAAGAGATCTACATGCAACAACCAGAAGGTTTTGTCGTCAGAGGTCTGGAAGACAAAGTCTGCAAGTTGATGAAGTCTCTGTATGGTTTGAAACAAGCTCCCAAAATGTGGCATGAGAAGTTTGACAAGGTGATAAGGTCAAACGGCTGCAGGGTCAGTGAAACAGACAAGTGTGTCTATACGAAGTTTGCTGACGGAAGAGGAGTAATCGTATGTCTTTACGTGGACGACATGCTAATCCTAGGTACGAATTTAAGTTGCGTCACAGAGATAAAGAAATTCCTCTCGACCAAGTTCAGTATGAAGGACTTGGGGGATGCCGACGTAATCTTGGAGCTCAAGATCATCCGGACAGGCACTGGAATAGCGCTGTCACAATCTCATTATATTGAGAAGATGCTCACTCGCTACGGGTATCAAGATCTTTCTTTTATTGATACACCGTACCGGAGTGATCAGAAGCTGGAGCCAAATTTGAGGGAAAGCGTCAGGCAGTTGGAGTACGCTAGCATCATCGGAAGCTTGATGTATACTACCACTGCCACAAGGCCTGACATAGCTTTTGCAGTGGAATGCTGAGTCGGTTCACTAGCAATCCAGGCGTTGAGCACTGGAAAGCTGTGAAGCGTGTTATGAGATATCTCAAGAAAACTCAGATATATGCACTTTTCTACAGCGGAGATCTGTCAGTAGTGGAAGGCTTGAGTGATGCTAGCTAGTGTTCAGATATGGAGAGCGAGTATTCTACAGGTGGATTCGTATTCGCCATGGGCGGAGCTGCTATATCGTGGAAGTCGAAGAAGCAGACTATGTTATCTCGCTCCTCCATGGAATCTGAATTATTTGCATTGGATGCTGCTGCAGATGAAGCAGAGTGGCTTCGGGAGCTCATGTATGATCTTCCGGCGGTTGGGGCTCAGATACCGACAATACCGATATACTGTGACAACCAGACGGCAGCAGCAGTGGCATCAAATGAACTCTTCAACGAAAAGAATAGAACGGTGCGGTTGAAGCACAGAGCAGTACACGATCTTATCAAGAGAGGTGTTATTGCAGTGATTGATGTTTGGAGTCAGGAGAACCTGACGGATCCGTTCACCAAGGGCCTCAAGCGCCAGCTGGTCGATGACACAGCTTGTAAAATGGGCTTGAAGGCATTCTGATATTGTGTTATTACATTCCTACCATAAAGTTTTATGCTATTAGTTCAAAGAGAAATCTACTAGGCATCTAGCTTTTGGTTCAAGGGAGGACTATTAACCAGAAGAATATCAGGAACGGTGGGTACTTATCCTATGCGACATGGAGAGGTTACGGACCTACAACCACTGTTGTCTACTGTTGTTTTCTGCGGAAAACGGATCCTGTGGGAAGGTTGGCTTAAATGCCTTAATGAGTTCTCAGGCAGAGTGAATGCCTGGAGTGCTTTACAGGAAGCACGGTAGAGCAGCACTACAAGGAGTGTAACTCCATGCTACAGTGGGGTGACTCCACCATGAGATTCCCAGGTAGGGGTAATGCCTCGGCTTTGCAAGCCAAGTCACAGCGGAGTAGCACCGCAAATAGGCAGATAGCCTAATGCTGTATGATAATCGTAATAAAGAGAGGTAGACAGCACTACAAAGAGGACGATGTCCTCATGTTACAGTGGCATGACACCACGAAGAGGTACCAGGTAGGGTAAAGCCTCGGCTTTGCGAGCCAAGTCATAGCGGCGTAACACCGTACGAAAGCGCAAGGCTTCATGCTGGGTATTTTGGCACTACAAAGAGGCCTGTGACCTCATGCTACAGTAGTATGACACTACGATGAGGTACCCAGGTGGGGTAAAGCCTCGGCTTTAAGCCATGTCATAACGACGTAGCACCGCAAAGAAGCGCAATGCTTCATGCCATGACTCTTTATAAAGAACTCACCTATAGTGTATGGACAGAGATATCAGGCCGTCTCTTGAGGGTAAACTTGTAGACGCCCAAAAATTATACACTGAAATCGGGCTGGCACAAGGCCTTCAATGTGCAGCCAGAAGCACAGTTGATGTCATTATGTGAGTAGGAAGAATTGCAGTTATCGTGCAGAATTCAAGGCTTAGTCCATTCTTGTATCATGCTGTTATTTAACCTATGCGGGAAGATTCAAGTCGTAGGGACATCTCTCCTAATGCATGATGGGCAGTAACTGTGGGGAACGCTCAACCCATATATTGAGATATGTGGGGAATTGTTGGTATTTTTGCCTTTGGACTAGAAAAGATAGTCCCACATCGGCTACACCAAATGGTGAGTATCTCAATATAATGCATTGCTTGTGTTGAGGTGTGCACATGAGGTGTAGTGGGGCACAAGTTTGTGCCATGTGGGAGTATTTTTCTAGAAGGAAAAAGGATTAACTCCAACAAGAATGCAAGTTGATTTTTTGTTGTGCGGACTCGGACTCGGACGCGGACTCCAGGATTGTCTCGTGCATGCACGGGAGTGTTCGGGGGGTAGGCGTGGACTGGCACACTTCTATGCTGATTGTGGGATGATCTAAAATATCAAACTCTATTTTTGAGTATTAGTATTTTAGTCCCACATCGGATAGGAGAAGATGTGAAGTCTCAACTCCACTATATAAATAGAGCCCCTTGACCTCCTTTGAAAGATGCACCAAGAAGAGAGTTGAGGGAGTCTGTTAAGTCCAGGAAGCCCGTTCAAGTCTCAAATATTGACTTACGAGCGTTCCAGAAGTTCTTCGTGAACTTGCTGGTTCCTGGAAGCTGTTCGTGCTCGTGTGGGACGAATAAAGCTTTGAGCAACGGTGGTTCATTCACCCCAGCATCTCATTCTCGTCCGTCATCGCTGCTGTTGCCTTTTACAGTAACTTCTTTTTAGAAGCTCTACTGCCGATAGTTGCTTGCACAAAGTCTCTTTAGATTTTTTGTGTATTACGTAGAATCTTTTTAGATCCTCGTAATTCAGAATCCTCCAGGATCTCTGTTGCACATCTTCTTTAAGGTGCTGCATTTGAAACGTTGTGTGTACAATTGTTTCAGTTTCAGAATTTTCCATCGAAAGTTGTGCCTCGGCACTAACAAAATCTCCAACTCAAATGGTTCCAATTTGCAATAGAAGCAAGTTTCAACTGTCTAGTACCTCATCATCGTGATGGACGATCGTTGGGGAACATAACCAACTGTCTAAATGTGTTCCTTCAAAAACATCAACAGTTGATTCTAATTTTTTTTTTTTTTTGGAGACAGGATTGTATCAACGAGCTTCTACCGAAATTTCATTCGTATAAGATCAATAAAATTAATTTGAGCGGCTGTTTATGCGTAGAAATAAAGTGGACAGGTCTATTTGTTATGTTAAGGTATACCAAGTGGTTGATGTCTTTGATATACGAAGAAATAAAGTTCCTAAGTTTTGTGTCCAAAGGGGACTATATACCCAGTTTGGTTATTGAATAATAAAACAACTTTAAGCCAAGAACTTGATACATGTTACTTCTATCTAGTATAAATAATTAATTAATCAGAACCTAGTATATATTGAAGGTACATTGTACACCAATGTTTTAAAAACCGGACCGTTGATCGAACCGAAATTTTTTGGTATAGGTCGGACCGGAGTTCAATCGGAGTTCAATTGGAGTTCAATAGACTTGGTTTAGTTTGGTTCAAATAGGTAAAATATCCATATTTACTTCTTGGTTTAGTTTGGTTTGGTCATAAGTATATTAGTTCGGTTTAATTTTACAACTATAAGGTCGATTAAAACCAAATAAAGAATTAAATGGTCCAAATTTCACATAATAATTTATTTTGAATTTTTTTACAATGAAAAAATAACCAAAATTGGCCAGTTCAATTGTGAACCGGTTCGGCTGGTTCACCGGTTAAATCCGGTTTTGACAAAAAATCGACGGTTCTTTAAAAGATCCGGTTTTAGTCGAACCGGACCAATTTTTTGGCTTAAACCGGTTGGACCCGGTCCAACCGCCAGTCCGGTCAGTTTTTACAACATTGTTGTACACATAAAAAAACATAGAAGAACAGTTTACTTTAGATATATTTCTACGTACTGTGAAAGTTGTAACTTAATTTCTTTTCCCAGAGGGCCCAAGAAATCAAATGTTGAAGTGGAGTGGAGATTCGTATGTCTGTGGAAATACAAACCTATGCTTACACGTAGAAAAGAAGATATCAAATCAGTACAGGAAAAAAATTCCTGCTTGTATTACTATTTCTAGCCATCTCCAAAGCCTCCCTCACTGAGTTGTGATGTGAAGAAGAAAAGCACACTCATCAGAAAGGCTCTGTCCCTTGAATGAATAAATTCCCATCAATTGTCCATGCAAGCAACTGTGCAGGGATAATTGATTTCAAGAGCAAAAGGTCTGATTTGAACTATCATCATAAGAAGACACAGCCCACAGCAGCCTTTCTCACAATAAAAGAACATCCTGATGCAACCAAAAGATTTCGCACTGTACCAGCAGCACTACTGTTCCAAGGAAGTAAATTTCATAGTTCTGATTAGTTTAACGGAATTTTTTTGACTACTTTAGCAGGGAGAGGCGTTACTGGTTTGCTCCGGCCAATAGGAAGGTGACCCGTGTCAGCACGGTTTCGATTTTGGAACATTATACAGACACTGAACAGTACTTGCTCTTCTATGGAAATAACAGCCTATAAGTAAATGGAAGATGCTACATGGATCGTGTTTCTGGCCTAGTACAGTTTTGGTTCGCGGTCCACACGGCAGGCCCTACACAAATAGGGGGGGAGGGCGAATGGATTTTTGACACGTTAATCTACGGTCATGTGGGGCAGGCGGAGGCAATGGGCAAAAAGGTATTTTCGTAAGTGAATTTACATCTATGTTTCACAGACAGACACCAAGAGGACATGATACTATTATTCTAAGAAAAGCCTAGAAGTAAACTTACATCTAAGTTTCAATTACAGACACAAACATGACATGATACCAACAGATACAATACTTACTGTTCTAAGAAAATAACAGTCTAGAAGTAAATTTGCATCTATGTTTCAAGGACAAACACGGACAATACTTACTTCTTGTTCTTTTTTAATTCACGCACACAACTGGGCACTAAAGCTGGCTCTCACCAATGGATAGGAAGAGTACTTACTGTTCTAAGAAAATAACAGCTTAGAATTAAACTTACATCTAACATGAACAAGTACGGAGTGATCAAGATACAAACACGACATTGATTTTCGCATGTCAACTGTGTATGTGTATTTTTGTATGTATATTTTGGAATGTCTGTGTCATATTGGTGCCAATTTTTCGAGTCCGCCCATACACCGTAGGTAGAAATTAACATACTAAATAAACGAAATATATAAAAACTTCAGGAAGCATACCATGTTAGCTTACTTCTGTTAAATATTTCCAAGATTCTTTCTTGTTTTGGTACTCATTGTGATTTCCCACAGCTTTATTGAATTGCAACATAGAACCTCCTCTCCACGAGAGAAGAATGTGGGAGCAGTTCAAGAAAGCTGTGGAAGACTACAAGGAGGGCCACCTTCACACATGCACGTACTAGCTAAAGAAATGAAGAAAATAGAGGAGGAAGGTTAGAGAAGAGGCAGTGGACGGGAGGGGGGGTTATATATAAAGAGAGGCGAAGGATTGGTGAAAACTTAGGGGGACCCAATCCCGAGAAGAATATAAATAAGCCATGAAATAAAACTCTCTTCATTTCTTCTCTAAAATAACATAATGGAGAAATTTTTTACAGCCCCTCCAACTTTCTAAACTCAACTTGGTGGTGTTCTCATTTTCTGT
Source organism: Iris pallida (assembly GCA_029216955.1). Classification (NCBI taxonomy): domain Eukaryota; kingdom Viridiplantae; phylum Streptophyta; class Magnoliopsida; order Asparagales; family Iridaceae; genus Iris; species Iris pallida. The sequence goes on from JANAVB010041420.1 coordinate 13,684,260, forward strand.
TTCATAGTAATTTTTTCTTTAAATATATTTTAAAATTATATATTTAATTTTTTTTCTTCCTTGCTAGGTTAGAACAACTGTAACCTTTTATAAATTTTTATAATCAATTATTCATATTCGTAAGCAATTATGAAATATTTATAACAAACTATCACAATTATATATAACCGATTATAACAAATTGTAACAATTATATAAATTACTATATTTCATTCTCTCTCTCTCTCTCTCTCTCTCTCTCTCTCTCTCCTATCTTGTCACTTCCTTTGTCCTCTCTCTTTCTCTATTCACAACCTTTCTATCTATCAAACTATATAACTAAATATATTTATAAAATTTAATATTTAGTTTTTATCTTCAACTATAATAGACTGATATAACCATTTGGGACAACTTGTAACCCTACTTAGCAATTATAATCAACAATAAAAAATTATGAAAAAACTATTAAAATATGAAAAAAAAATGTTGGTTGACTATAATTGCTAAAGATGGTTTTGTAGGACCGATTGTATGAACGAGTTGTAAAGCGCAATACTCTAGAGGGGGGTGAATAGAGTAGGCAGCGGAAATTAACTATTTAAAAATGTAAGTAACAAGATCACAGATAATATATCACAGATATGCAAATAAAAAGTAGGGAGTAGAGAGCAAACGCAAACACAAGAATGTATACTGGTTTCCCTCTTGTGAGGACTAGTCCAGTCGGAAGAACTCTAGCTTCCAGTTGAATCCACTATGGAAAATCACCACAAGTTTTCATCCGAAGTTCTTGCAACTTCTACAACGCGAGCTTTGATCCGAAGTACTCGACCAACTTCAATTGTGAAGTGTGTACCTTCAATCAAGCCTCTGATTATAACCACTCTGAAACTTCTAGACCGTACCGTACTGGCAAATCGACTAGAGGATTGTAACTGGCTTGGGATTTGAAAATGAATAGCTCAGAATACTTTGGAAGAAGTAGTTGGCTTATAGAGAAGAGATATGAAAGTGAATGAGTGAGTTAAAATGATCGAAATCCTTCTCTATTTATAGTTTTTCCAAAGGCAGAATTCTGACAGAATTCGAGCAGAACTCTATGAGAAAATCTCGGTGGGATCCGTAACTGCAGGAAGACCAAGTTCAAAAAGCAACGTTCACTAACAGAACTCTGGCTGAACTCTGGCCGAATTCGGGCCGAACTCTGGCCGAGTTCTGTTGGAGTTCTGTCAGGATTTTTACAAATTGGTTTTTGGGCTTTTTGAAAAGTCAAACAGTTAGGAAGTAGTTTGGGCTTTTGTAAGTGGACTTGTTTTCAAAATGAAAGGGTATTTTGAAAACGTTTCTTGGGTAGCCTATTTGCCAGTACGATGCAGTTTATATTGTATTTCTAGACTCAATAAATATAAAAAATACATTGATGAAATAGAAAAACCAAGAGCCCTTTGATGACGCATTTTTTCAAATATTTGAGCAGACTTGAAGACGCCTTTTTCACTTGACGGCGGTCGTCCAAAGATAAACAGATTTGGAAATCTGAATACCTTTCGGGGACTTCGCCCCCGAACCCCTGACGGGGGGCGCTGCCCCCTCGATCCCTGTCCGCTGACCGGGCAGCGGAACCCCCGATGCGAGATCCCGGATAGGTCGTTAGGCGGTTCAGAGAAATCTTCTTGTATAATGTCGTCTTTGGCCCATTGCATATGTCCTGGTTTGACAAAGCTTGATCATGCTTACTGATGTCTAAGAACATGTTAGACGAACAAAACAATATGATACAAGCATAGCAATATGATATAGAACATGTTGGACAATGCTAATATAAGGACAATGCTAAGTTTAAGTAGCAACATGATAGTGATTACATGAATATTAGTGACGTCATTATGTTAAACTTAATTGATTAGCCATATTCAAAAACATGATATAATCATTGTGCTAACAGGTTTTAATAATATTTGACTAGTTATAAGTAATTATAAATGGTTATAATTAATTCTAAGTGGTTTTAAATAGTTGCAAATGGTTAAAATTGATATATTTTAGTTGGGGCGATAAAAAGTAAACATTTTAAAATTAGATAAATGTGGGTTAAGTATGTATTGGGTTGTGGGTTTGTGACGAAGGAATAGAATACGGAATGTGAAGGTTCATCACGCAAGAATGAAGAGTGGGAGATAATATAGTCAAGCTATAGATCAGGAGAGATGAGAAGTTCTTGAGAGAGAATAGTTCTAAGGATAGAGATAATTATTATTTTATGTAATAAATAATTTTAATAATAAATAATTTTTATTGATTTCTTTCAGAAATGAGTAATGGGTCAAATGGAAAGGATTTGGTTGTTTAGAAAGAGGTTTAGATTTTGCATCTTGGTGTCTAATTTTTTTATTGAAAATATCCGACATAACGCACGAGACTTTGTACATGCTACGTTGCATGCCATTTGGATCTAGTGCCCCTATTTTTCACACACACACACACCTACACCTCCCTCACGGTTCGATCCCGAGACCGTTCGCCTAACCAAGGAGATTATACCTCTCCTCTCTTGCCACAAGTAATTCTTAGAGGCTATTTTTATTGAATGGTTGCCATTTGAAATTTGAATAAATTAGTACGCATCCTTTCATAAGTGAAAAGAGTTGCTTTTTTATATAAAAGAGTTGCCTTTTGTATAGGTGTCTTTCTATCTCAATATTTGGAAGCATTGAAGATGTTCTTTGTCCTATAAAAGGAGTGACCAAAGTTATTCTAAAAAAAATACCAAAATCCTTCTCTTCTAACCTTTCTTTCTCTAGTATTCTAAATTAAAGATCACGTCTTCGATTCTAATTTTCTGCCAATGCAAGACAGCGAATCAAAACTAAAAGAATGGTTTGTTTGTACTATAATAGAAGGAATTAATCGTACCAATTCCTATTGCCTCAGAGTGGGAGCGATAGCTTTAAAAGTAGAAATCTAACGTGCCTTAGTTCACTATTGTTTTCAACTACACAAACTCGTAGTAAGTTAAAATAGTCTAGTAATTCAAAGCTGTTGTGAGACAAATTAGCTCAACATCTCAAATGGTATATCAATATATCTCAATGTGTATCAATCTATCTACAAGCCATCCCAACCTCTCTTTATATAGAGAGAGGTTGGGAGTTACATAATGAAAGGTCACTTAGGAGTTACAAAGTAAAGAGTCATGAGTTACAAAATGAAGAGTCACCATGATTCACCATGATGAGTTACAACACTCCCCCTTGGCTCTTCACAAACTCTGCTTGTAAACACCTCTGAGCTTCTTCGTCTGTCTGTAGCTTGCAGATTCAAAAATGATCACCTACTTGTGCCTCGTTAAAACCTTGCCAAAGAAAACCCAGTGGAAAAAAACTTTGGTCGAAAGACAAAAGGGTACACACAGGTCAGTGTGATGTGTCACGACCCGTACCCTAGAGTAAGGGCACGAGACGTGGGTACGTCCAGCCTACGCCGCAGTGTCGGCGGTAGAACGCTGTCCTAGGTCACAACATCTAACAGATACAGGTAATAAACAGTTATACTCCCCGAATGGGGGTGACATAACAGAATATATCTCAATCACATCTAAGGTAGAACAGGAATAAGATAGAATGATAAAAGATGATAATATCCAGGAAAGAAATATCACAGAGGTACAAACCAGAATTCTAAGTGTCTATAAATAAATACATATCCAATCTCTGAAATCCAAATACAGTAATCCAAGTAAAGTAAAGACAGTCCTAGTCTAAGGGAGTGTCATCTACTGCTAGTGGATCCTGCTGCTGGTCCAAGTCCAGGCACTCGTCTAGTGTAGCACCGTAGTAGGTAGGGCAGAACGCCTCAGCCTCGTCCTCTGTAATATTTCAACAGGTCCAGTCAGGACAGGAGCGAGCATAGTACATCTCAACAAATCATAGCAGGTCAGGATATATAATCATGCTAGAGAGTAAGATACAAGAACTGAAGAATAATATGGTAAACAGGAAAGACTGTAAATAAATAGCTACAGTATATAGAGAACTAACAGTATCTAGTGATTCAGAGCACAAGATGGTTATGTAAACGGCACGATGTTATACACGAGTAATCTACAGAGGTTGTACACGAGTAATCTACTGGATTGAATACATAACCACTTCTACTCCCCCGTCCCAATCAATATACAAGGATCTGGCTAAGATATGTTATTGTACACGAAGGTCATGTGAATACATGATTATACACGATTTCATACGTTTCGTACACGAATGTCACAAATACAAGGAGTACACGATGTTCACGATAAAGTACACGAACACGAAATACCCGATGTATCCGCTAAGGGGATAACATCGCCCAACAAGATCCATATAGTACTAATCAGTGTTTCCAACGTGTCAGCATCATGTAAAGTAATCTAAAGCAGGAAATATACTCCTAATATAGGATATGAAATGATCAGAGAATGTACTCGCCTGTATCCGGTGAATCTGGAGAATATATACTGTCCGAGGAGTGTTGTCTGTCTCCTATAGAACAGTACAAGTACTATAAGTCTACAATGATAATAAGATGCAAAACAATGTATTCTACATGAATCTAGGTCAATCTAGACCAAAGTCAACTCTTGGTCAACTCTGGTCAACCCTAGAAGTCAAACTAGGTCAACCAAGTCAGACCTAAGTCAAACTAGTCAAACTAGTCTAACAAGGCTATTCTAAGTTTAACTAGACTGTACAAGTCTATTCTAGGCTCCATACTAGGCATACCATGCCATAGGCTAAAAGACTAGGTCATGGGCCAATAGGCTAAACCATGGGCTAAGCAAAACCATATTCAATATCCATATCTAAGCCATACACATATATACATATATATACAATACATTATATCATATGGTATCACATACACTATATATATCTAATATATATAAAAGCACACATTCAAATATATAGGAATCCTATGTATATACAAAACTCAATTCATATATAGGTATACATATGAAAGAGAGAGGGAAACACATGGATACAAGTGTGTGTGTGTGTCATGAGTGAGAGTGACATATATACTAGTGTATGTGTGTGTGTGTACTAGTAAAGTGAGGCATGTAGGCTAGAGGGTGTGTGAGGTAAGATAGAGGACAGTGAGGCAATGCATAAGTGTGTGTGTGTGTAGAGGGTGTGCAGGCTAGTGTATTGATACATGAGGGGGGGTCATGTGTATATGACAATGAGGCAATTACACTAGGGTGAAACAGTGTGTTAGGCTTGTGTGTGAGTGATGGTGAGGAACAAAACAGTGACAGCCCCAAACAGATTTTAGTCTCAGATTTTGAATCCCCACAAAAACCCAAAACAGTAAACAGTTAACAAATTGAATTTCAGATTTTAAACCCAACTTCATTATCCATATTTAATACCCTATATTGCATTCTCAGTTTAAACCCATAGCCCCAAATCAGTTAAACAGTCCAAACAGGACCCTCATTTAACTTCCAGTTTTTTGAAGAACCCCACCCCTATAAAAATCCAGATTTCAGTCCCATACCATTCTATAATTCAAACAGTTCTCTAAAATGAATTCTCAGTTAAACACACAACTCAGATATCAATTATTGAATCTCACAGTTCAAAAATATTCAGAAATCAGTTCAAAACAGTCCTTAGAATGACATTCCAGATTTTAAATCAAAACCACATCAAAATAACCCTAATTTCAACATACAATTAGATATCATGTAGGAGAACATATTGGGGGTTAAAAACAATGCAACTAACAGTGTTAATTGGGTTAAAATGATTGCTAAAATTCAATTATGAAAACTGAAAAAAACAGTAAAATGGAACATGATAGTGTATCAGAAATTATAGGGAAAAGCAGAATTAATAGTGAAAATTAAATTAAAATACAATTACAGAGGTTGGTAACATATCTATGTGTTGCATACGTGTCACACAAGAGTTTGTGTCCACTCAAGTTGACACAAACGTGTCCAATCACCCAAAATACAAAAACAGTGCACACACTAGACTATTCCTCGTGCACGTGTTCACGTCGCTCGTGTGCACGACACAAAGCAACACAACCCACGAGATTGTGTCCATGTGTCGACCTAGACTAGGGCTAGGGATAGGACACCCTGACACGTGTCCATGTTGCGTGTGCAAGACACGGGACACGCGTATCAGTGGCTAAAAACGATAGCCACTGAGACAGTATAAAAACCCGTGCGCACGCTCGTGCGTGTCCGACGCGACACGTGGGGCCCTGAAACTTGGGGAGCCCCGTGTCAGTGTCGGCCCCTTGCTGTGTGTCAAGTCCCAAGTGTCGGGGTGGCGTGTCCGTGTCGCAATCATGCCCGAGTGGCAGGGCACGCACAGTGCTCGCGTGCGCGTGTGCACGACCGCGTGTACACGTGCCCGACACGACTCGACACGACACGAAAACTCGACACAAACTTCAGAAACGTGTAAGCGAGCCCAAAAGCTAAAATTCTATTCAAACACAATTCAAAAAATCACACGAAAAGACCATTGAGGCATTTCAACAAACACATTAAAAACGACACTGATACGAGTCCAAAATGGACACGAAAGGACACGAAATTTTGGAGATTCCTATTCCTACAGTTAGGTTAGGTCTAGGGCTCCCTAATGATGCAAAAATTATAGAATTCTATGGTGAGGAATTGAATATACCTATGAGTATCAAAAGCTTCAAAAAGCTCCACAAAGAGGTGCTCCTCTTGATGGCCAAACTCCTCCAATGCTCTCCAAATCTGAGAATAGTTATTACCAACAGCAAGTAGAGGAAATTTAGGACTCAATACAATTTGTTTGGGTTAAAAAGGAATTAAAATAGATTTACTAGGATTTTTGGAAGATGGGGGCTTACCTCTTTCTAAAACTTGGCAACAAATCCTAATGGAGGCTAGCCCTAACTTTGAGGGGCATTAAATAGGAAGGGAAAGATCATAAGTGGCTGCCATGGGCTGATTAGGGTTAGGGTTGGTTCATGGTGTGGGCCTATGGGCTATTAAACCTAAGTCATTAGTCATGACTTATGAAGTCATAAGCCATATTAGTCAAATCAACTCTAAATCTCTCCAAACAAGTTCCAATGACTTAAACCTCACTAAATTAGGTCAAACCAAGTTTACTTAACCTAACCAAGTGGTCTTAACCTAGGTTAGTCACTAGGTTAGTCTTCTAGTCAACACTAGTCAAAGTCAACTATAGGGCCAAAATCAATTCTACCAAAAATCACTAAAAATCATATTAATTATAATAAATCCAAATAATAAATAATAATTCCAAATAATTCACAAATTTTCAAAAATGACCAAAATGACCAAAATACCCCCAAGCTAGAAAAGTGGTAGTGACATGATGGGGGTAAACTAACCATTGCAAAGGTGCCTCGTCAAAACCTTGTCAGGAAAAACTCAGTGGGAAAAAACCGCTGATCGAAGGACAAAAGAGTACACGATGGTTTAGAAGTATACACTGGATACTCCCCCTGATCACAATAATCCTTAGTGAATAAGAGATTTGAAATGTGTCTCGTTAAAAACCTTGCCAAAGAAAACCCAGTGGGAGAAACTTTGGTCGAAGAGAAAAAGAGTACAAAAGCATACATCAGGATGCTTCCCTTTTCACTCGCACTCGACAGGGTGCGGGATATACGCACAACAGGGCGTTTGGAGGCGCTCGTTGGGGCGCTCCCCCTCACATGCACACAACAGGGTGCAGGAAACATGTTTTCCTTAGGCTAGCTCTGAAAGTTTCTTAAGTCCAATCGCTCTGACATGTTTCTGGAACGAGTGTTTCGGCAGTGACTTGGTGAACAAGTCTGCACGGTTATTCTCCGATCCAATGTGTTGCACTTCAATCTTCTGAAGCGCTTGTTGTTCATGTGTAAAGAACAACTTGGGCGATATGTGCTTGGTAGCATCCCCTTTGATGTAACCATGTTTTGCTTGATCAATAACAGCGGTATTATCCTCATAGACGACAACAGGTTCATCTGGGTTATATGGAAGATCACATGTACTTCGAATATGGCCAATAACAGCTCGAAGCCATACACACTCTCTAGTCGCCTCATAGAGCGCGAGTAGCTCAGAGTGGTTCGTTGAAGTAGCCACTAAGGTCTGTTTGCGAGACCTCCAAGAAATCGCCGTGTTTCCAATGGTAAAGACATAACCAGATTAGGAATGCCCCTTGTGCGGATCAGATAAGTATCCCGCATCGGCGTAGCCAACAAGGGTCGCGTTGTTTCGAGTGCCAAGAGCGCTGGACTCACTCAAAACCGCGTAGGGATAGAACAAGCCCAAGTCCGTAGTACCCTTAAGGTAGCGGAAAATGTCTTTTATGCCATTCCAATGGCGGCGTGTTGGCGCGGTGCTGTGTCGAGCTAGACAATTTACAGCAAACGAGATGTCCGGTCTAGTACATTGGGCCAAGTAGAATAAAGCGCCTATTGCACCCAGATAAGAGCACTCAGGACTCAATATCTCTTCGTCGTCCTCCTTTGGACGGAATGGGTCCTTAGTAATGTCTAGAGAGCGGACGATCATGGGAGTAGCGGACGGCTTAACATCAAAATGACTAAAGCGTCTCAACACCTTTTGAGTGTAGTTCGCTTGATGGACAAGGATTCCATCTTTATGGTGCTCGATTTGTAGGTCGAGGCAAAACCGTGTCTTCCCAAGATCCTTCATCTCGAATTCCCTCTTCAGGATATCAGCAGTTTCTGACAAGTCTTTTTCGGTTCCTATGAGATTCATGTCATCTACATAGACCGCGATGATTGCGTATCCTGAAGTGGATTTCTTTATGAACACGTATGAGCAAAGTTCATTATTAACGTATCCCAAACCGATCCAGTATTCGCTTAGGCGGTTATACCACATTCGTCCGGATTGTTTCAATCCATATAACGATCGTCTCAGTCTAATCGAGAACGCGTTCCGTGGTCGGGAACTACTTGATTCAGGCATCTTTAGTCCTTCAGGGACTTTCATGTATATCTCTGTGTCTAGATCCCCGTAGAGATAGGCTGTGACCACATCCATGAGCTGTATATTCAGTTTTTTAGAAACTACTAAACTGATTAAGTAGCGGAACGTTATGACGTCCATTACGGGAGAATACGTCTCCTCGTAATCAATTCCAGGGCGTTGTGAGAAGCCTTGCGCCACAAGGCGAGCCTTGTATCGCATAATCTCATTTCTCTCATTATGCTTCCTTAGGAAAACCCATTTGTGACCAACTGGTTTAACATTGGGTGGTGTTGGAGCAACAGGTCCAAATACGCTTCTTTTCGCTAAGGAGTCTAGTTCAGCCTGGATTGCTTGTTTCCATTGTGACCAGTCCGTTCGTAGTTGACACTCGGCAACACTACGAGGTTCCATGTCATCATTGTTCTCAATGTCAGTGGCCACTGAGTATATAAGTACATCATTGATGACAGTTTTATTTCGCAGTTCAAAATATCGTCTAAGCTAGCATACTCGACGGATATTTCGAAGTTTTCGGCATGATTAGGAATAGGCATTTCATCTGGAATGCGCTCTTCTAATACATCACCGTGATCCTTAATGATCTCATGTGGCAAAATGCTTTTAACAAGATTTCTCCGCTTTCGGGGCAGAACATCTTTGGAACCAACCGGTCTTCCATTCTTCTTGGGAATAGCGGCAGACTGGACGGCCGATGGCAGCGTCCTTTGCTCGGCGGGTTCGACCGGAGCAATATATTTTACAGGAACATGGCGTCTCTTAGGGACGTCTATCCTTGCAGGCACATTTGCAGCAGGTATAATTGATCTCGTGACTTTTTCTAGGTCGCTAAATGCGTCTGGCATTTGATTTGCAATATCTTGCAGACCTAGAATCCTCTGCACTTCCATATCACTATGTGCAGAGGGGGGATCATGATGAGAAAAAGCGGGCACATGCCACGCTAATTCATGTCGTTCTTCATCAACGTTAGCCTGCATTTCTCCCCCTAACGACGGGAAGATTGCCTCATCAAAGTCACAATCCGCGTGTCTCGCGGTAAAGAGATCGCCTGTCAAGGGCTCTAAATAGCGAATGATGGACGGGGAGTTATAACTGTAATGCCCCAGTCCCAAAATACGTAGGACTAGAAACGTAGACATACCAGCTGTATTCATACGAAGTACATGAGCCTCGTATGGATACATAAGTTGTAAAATACAGTAAAACCATAACTAATCTCATCCACACAAAATAAATGAATAGAAGATCTCATATAATCAACTATGAAATTATCATTTGGTACATGTAGTTGGGCGGAGACAAATCCACTACCAACTATGAAAAGAAATACATAACAAAAGAAAATTTTTGGCGAGTGAAGCGAAGACGATCCAAATGCAATCATCCTCGAAGAATTAGCGATGTTAACGGCTAGAGCTAGAACACCTGCGAAAAGACAATAGCACACACCTGGAGAGATAACCAGGTCCTCAGAGGGACGTAACAAGACACATAATATCATGCCATATAAACTGAATAAATATTGCTCAAATAAATAAGGAATGCCTACAATAGGGTACCTAACCATACTATAGTAAAAATGCAATAAAGAACAAACCTTTGACGCATGGGCCGGATCAGGAATATCAGGGATCAGGACCGTACCTCCCACTGGAGATAACCGACAATCAGGACCGTACCTCCCACTGGAGATAACCGGCTATCAGGACCTTACCTCCCACTGGAGATAATCGGCAATCAGGACAGTGCATATATGACCCATACATTAAGGAGTTGTTCTTCCCACCCAATGCCTACCATGTTGTATCCACAACAGTAAACCTCTATAACCGCTAAGTTAAACTAGCATACAATTTTTATTAGCGGTTATTCCTATCGTACGGCTTATACGCACCGGTGGCCAGCCAGTCACGCATGTTCGTGTTCTACATGCGACACACAACTTCGTGATACAACGTGTCAAGGCCATAAATGCAACACACAAGGTGGTCCCTTAAATCTAGGTTTAATGTGTAAGAAAAATAATACATAGCAGGAACTATAATGAACAGTAAGTTCTAACAGGTTATGCCATGTATCATAGTTTATTTTGCATAAAGAAAATAAATAATGCATGAAATATGAGCTAAAATAAATAAACAGCAAATGGCAAGGTGTCTTGCCTGAGGGTGGTATGAGATGTAGCAAAATCCAACAGTCAGAATCGTCAACACGAAAGTCAAAATCCACAAGGAGGTCCGGATGCTGAACAAATATCACGAACGAGTTTGGAATAAAAGATATGCCTAGGAAACGCCTGTCCAAAATTCAAATTCTGGAACAGGGGCAAAATCGTAATTTTGGATCAAAACGATGTCCGCCATTGGACCCGTTTTGCACCGAAATGCGGGCCAGAACCTACGGTCTCTAAAGTCGTCAAACTACATGTCTATGAATTTATTTTTCCGAGAGGAACTCAACGGTATGTCCAATTTTGGATTTCGAGGAGCCGTGCACAAAATCGCCCGTTGAGTGAGATTGTGGGCCCGCCAAAATAGCGTCCCGATCAACGATCTCAGAACCGGACCAAACTTGGCTCATAGGACCAGAAAAATATTTCGAGTCCAATGGCGCAAGTTTTGTCGCGATTTGATGAGTGTGCACAAAGTAATTTGGAAATATCGAAAAAGCCCGATACGCAAAAATTCGACGGATACGGACCAAATTCGTTGCGCACACGCAACCAATTTGAATCCCGTCAATTCTCGCACGTCCACAAATTCGATACGGACCTCTCGGTACTTTCGGTTTGCGATGGGGTCGCCCGGTTTTTGGGACGTACCTCGTACCGGGGTTTTGAGCTTTTAAAAACTTGATTTGCCATGATTATTAATTTAATTAAACATGAAATTTATTGACGAATAAATAAATATATTTGAAGGAGATGATAGAGGGTCATGTGGGCTTTCTACAGGAATTTACGAATCTAAAAACGGACAAGAATTGGAGGAGAAATTAATTGGAGAAGTCGGGTACCTTGATATTAAATTTTGTCGTTGTTGTGGGTGTTTGTTGTCGTCGTTGTTGTCGCCGTGGTAACCGGGCGGCGGTGCTGCAGCGGCGGAACACGCTTGCCGAGGAGAGGGGAGGAGGATAGAGGAGAGAAGAAATTAGGGTTTATGGAGGTGGCGGCCATGTTGTAGTTTGCTGTTGTTGTTGTTATATATATAAGGCATATATATATCTATATATAAAGGAAGCCTAATGTTGCTGCTACTCCTATTGCTTTGTGGGGACAAGGGGGGGGGGGGGCGCAAAAGCAAGCTCCTATTGTTTCGTTTGGTGGTGTGGGTGGTCGGGTGGGGCCGACCACCCATTACTTTTTTTTTCTTTCTTTTTTTTTTACTTAAACTTATATAAGTAGATAACTTATATATACAAAGGGGGAAAGGGGTTGGCCAATGTAGCATGCTGTTGCTTGTGGGAAAAGTGGCGCCACCTGTAGCTGCTGCTACTTGGAAAAAGGTGGGCGGCCACAAAGATTTCTTTTATTATTTTAAACCTTTTTTTTTCCTCCAATCTTTTCTTTATCTAAATCTTTTAATACTTATATCTATCTATACATATATGTGTATATATCCATAAAAATCTATTTAAAATTCAAATACCATTTAAAAGTAAGCTACCTAATTATTTAATATATTTGAGCATATCTACATATATATAAATTCGATCCTTAATAAATCAACTCAACATAGTAATAATATTTAAATAAGAAAAACATGTTTATTAAATCTTCACAAAATAACTTTAATAATAATAAATTAATAAAAATTGCTCCAATGGGTGAACTGTACCACACACCCTTATCCGGGTCCAGGAACATGTACAATCTTGTAAAATATTAATTAAAAATCACATACCAATAATTGTACAAATATTTAAATAATTAGAATTTGTACATAAAATTCTAAAATAATTTGGGAGATATTTATAAGTACATAAAATATGTCTATATGGCCACATTTGGTCGCACTACCTGCTTACATGGGCTAAAATTTGGTTTAGGTCCAGTTCGGACTGAATTGGACAAATCGGGTCATATAAAATCAATATATAAAATAATATTTAATTAAAATACTTTAAATAAGTAAATTCATAATTTGGTCTGGTTTTCCTAGTTTGGACATCGCCATGGCTAGGCGGCTTCCCCCGGCATGACTGATACACTAGTAAAGGCACACTGCTACATCTTCCGTGCCATAATTCAGGGTAGTCTCGTGTTCCAAAATTCAACAATGGCTAAGGTCATTATAAAAAAAATAAAACCATAAATTGTATAAATTCATTTTTAAGTCTAATAAAATAATAAAAAATAATTTAAAAAAATAGGGGGTTTTACATCCTACCCAACTTACAAGAATTTCGTTCTCGAAATTTAGGATTAATAGGGTAGGTAGAGTTGAGGAATAGGAAGAGTAGTTTAAGGCGTGGATATAGCCACAGGACTAGAGTGATACCTTGGGTCTATCTATCAAGTACAGTGTCTTGTCTTTCTGAAATAAGTAAAAGGCAAGAACAATAAAGGTTTCAAAGACGAGGCTATTGAGTACGATTACGAGGTTCATAGGCGACAGAAATAATTCAAATGAGAGTTGCCAATACTGTCGGGGATGAGACTCTAAGACAAGTTTACTATGTCTCCATCCACGTAGAATAATATATGATAAGCGAACCAAAGTGCAATAGGTTGATCAGACCATCATGCACCGGTTCTGATTAGACAATATGTTAGTGGGTGCACCCAATAAAATATGTCATGGTCAAGCTTGATAATGAAATAAGCTTGCAAAACTGAAGCTACATTAGCAGCATGAGATAGTCAAAATATGAGCAAGGAAGGTACTAATGAAGGAATTTTTAAATAGTCCAAGATCTTTTAAAATCAAGGCTCGTCCAAAGTTTGGGCCTATACAGTTGTCCTAGTGTTTCTTCATTTATGGCTTGGTAGACTAGATAAGGTAGGGTCCTCTGAATTTATAGTCTAAGTGAACTTACCAATGTGGTTCACAAGAAAAAAAAGGTTTGTTAGGTGGTGAGGTATTCTACCCAACTTACAAGAGTTAAACTAATAGTATCATAGGACAATGAGTCAAGCAATCAAAATAAAGTACAAATTTAAGCATTTAAGAAATTTAGTAGAACAAAATCCCATATCGGGTCGAAAGAATTGAGTCTAGGTTGAATCCCTATCCGTGGTCGAAAATATATCGGTATCATGGTAAAGATTATAGTTTGGCCATTTTGACCATAAGGTCATGTCAAAAAATAGAGTACAAGGAGATGGGTTTTGGTGGGACATGATATATCTACATGAAGGTGGGCTTGTCTAGGACTTACATATAAAATTTGTTGGAGGAAAAAGTCTAGTGTTGTACTCCAAATATCTAAGTCACGGTAAGGGACGCCAAAAGATCTAAAATAGAAAGTAGGATTTCACGAGGTGATAATTAATGCACAATAATAAAGGAGATCAAGTTAAAGCATGAGATAAAATTAATTAAGGAATCCAGTAAGATAATTTAGGAACACAATTTCGGAGAGAAGATAGTCTCCTAGATGAATACGGTTAAGGAAGCATTGGATCATTATTCGAATTGAAAATGGGTTGGAGGTCGCAATTAAAAGATCTGAAATTGAAGGGAGGTCGAGTAAGCCAAGGTGGAAATACAGTCACATAGCTGGGTAGATGACTAATAACACTTGTGTATATACTACTATCATGGTCATAAGTGACATGGCAATTAGTGTGGAGTACATCTATCTAATTAGAGCTATCTTGATGGCCTACCATTTAAAATTTAACTCCAGTTTCCTCCAAAAAGTTTCAAAAATACACTTTCAAAAATAAACCACCAAAATTTGTATTCACTCCAAGCCGTTCAAATTCATCATAAAAATTTAAATCACTCTCATAAATCTCAATGCAAATTTTTTTTATCACGTTACTACTAAACTTTTCCAAAATTAACGTTTAAGTTCAACTATTTAACTCAAGAGTTCATAATTTACGAATCCATAAAACTTTCACAATAAATCAAAAATTTAACACTCTAAAATTTTCAAATAACTCATAATAAAACTCTTAGCATATTGAAAGCAATCTCAAAAATTAAGCTCAATGCTCTTATCAATTTTAACTTCTATTCAAGCTAAGTTATTCCAACAAAATCATAGCCTTTTTTTTTTAAAATGGTATCTTCCTTTAATTAATCAAAATAACTTTCCATCACATCCTTCGAAATTCTCCAAAAATTTTAATATTAGCAACCTCGCATTAAACTAAATTTTCAAATAATCTTATCAGTCAAAATCTCTTTTTGTTTTACCAAAAAAATCTAAATAGATTTGTAAATCCTCAATCATAGGACACAATTTAAAATAAGAAAAAACTTTTTTCTCAAAAATCGTTTTCAATTATTGTAAACCAAAATTTACCATCATTACTTCCACTTAAAATTCAAATTTTACTAAACACGAAAATCGTAAGTTGTACAACTCAAATTTAAATAATTTCTATGACCATTTTTTTTAAAAGCTAAGATCATTTTCAAACCAAATTTATAACTGTTCAAAGGTGTATAACTATGATCCAATAAATCATAAACATCAAAACTCGAAAAGCCAATCAATTTCTTAAATCAAGGGTTTAAAGATTCTAGCATTTTTTTTCCTTTCTACAGTATCAATCCTATGGTGTTTACTATTTAAAAATCTCAAGATTAAAACCTTCTTTGGTAGTATCCTACTTTACAAATTACTAATTATTAATTCACACAAAAAAGCCTTTTTAACTCAATTAGAGTCTTGAATGTATTCCAATTGCCAATATGTCACTCCCCGATCCTGGAATACGTATTTTAATACGTAAACTGATAAACCGTATTTACCTTGTATTTATACTGTATCTATTATGCTGTATTTCTTCATGCATTTCCCAAAATATTTGACAAAATATTATTTCATAATTTATTTTCTGTATTTGGGCCTACAGTTTTGGCTCATTTGGGGAACCTATTCTTGGTTTACCTTGGTTCATCATGAACCCATGGGTTCAAGATTCTATATAATAACTCAACTCATTCTCTCTCCTCTCATTTATTTTCTCTCATTTACTTTCCTCCACCAACCAAGGCAAGTACCAACTTGCTCAAGAGATGGATCCATAAATGTTGTTGATATTTTCTTACAAAATTATTTGTCAAAATATATTCTTCTCCTTATTCCATACTAGTTTAGAACTTGAAGTTTTCCATTTTGAAGCTTTAATCTTTGTAGATCTAGGTTTTAACCATTTTCAGATTTTCTTGGTTTTGATCTAGCAAACTTTATTATTTTTAAGTTTTGATGGTTCCATGTTGTAGAGAATTTTGTTCTACCCTATTTTGACCTAAGAAAGTTCCGATTTGGGCTCCGGATGAAGGTTTTGTATAGTTTGGAAGCCATGGTTGCTTGGCTCCTCTTCTCGGACAAGTGGAGAAGAAGAGCAGTACTTGACCGCATGAATCCTCATGCGGCAAGCCTCTGCGCCGCATGGCCTTTCCAGCCGCATGAGACTCGTTCGAGCTCAGCCGCATGGAAAGTCCTTCCTAGCCGCATAAGACTTGCTTGAGTACTTGACCGCATGAATCTTCATGCGACAAGTAATTGAGCCGCATAGCCTTGTTCAGACTCAGCCGCATGAGCCCCGGTCGCATGGACTTCATGCGGCTAGCCTTCGAGCCGCATGAGTTCTTTTGTACCCAGCCGCATATGCGCTACTGTTTTTGGGCCGCATAAGGCCCATCCATCATCCAGCCGCATATGTATCGCCCATACCAGCCGCATACGCTGACACCCCTTCGGCCGCATGGACTCACTCCCCTTGGGCCGCATGGACTTTTGTGCCCTATATTGTTACCTTATTATTATTATTATATATATATATTATATGCCTATTTTATATCCTTACGCCTTTTGTCTCGAGCATGATATGAGCACTAATGTGACCCCGGAGAACAAAGTATTCCTCCTTGATACATGTACCTGAATGTCCCAGTTCTTGTTCATGCTCGACAAATGACTCGTAACTCCACGTGGCGTATTTGCAATGATGCATTACACTAAGGAGGGTAGAACATGTTGACATACTGATTGACATGGATCCTCTTTGGGGTACTCGTACTAAAGTACGACTTTAGGAGGATAATCATGAAGGCCACAGCATGTGAGTCCAAGATTACACCTAGGGTTAAACTAGGCAACTAAACATACTAGATGCATGGGGAGGGCAAGAATCCCGAGATCGTGTTACACCAGCCGCCTTGAGATACTGTCTTGACGCGCCGGCTGGTCTCCATGGATACTGTGTCATCTGCAACGAGTGGATGACTGTATCCGATTAATTCCTGCTATATATTATATGTTTTAGCAAGGTAGCCTTGCGAGGGACCTGTGCTCGATCATACCTGTCTACGCGAACCCCTGGGTTGGCTAGCCTTGCTGGAAAGATACGATCTGAGGATTTTCTAATAACATGATGCGAGGATAACCTCGTCCCACTAGAAACTCGTAGACTTGATTGGCCGTGAAAACGACTTGCTTGTATCCTATTACCTTCCGTGAGTAACTAAGGGAAGCGGACTGTCATGGTACGTGATCCAACCCATGTTCTTGTTTGATTGTTGGGTTGGTTATCGTACTATGATAGGCTGTGGACCGAAGTTATGAACGGAAGACTTATTCTGGTTGTGAAGTGCTACTTCTGTGAATGACCGAGGAACATGGTCTATCATGGTACATGATCCAACCCATGTTCTTGTTTGATTGTTGGGTTGGTTATTGTGCTGCGATAGGCTATCGACCGAAGTCACGATCAGGAGATTTTATTGTTTATACCCTTTAACTTATGCGAAAGTTATAGAGTACGATGCGTCCCGACTCCATGCCGCAACTTTTGTCCTTGTTTGGTTGTAAGGGTGCCATATGGGTTTGAGGATGTGGCGTTACCCTATAATGGTAGCATAAGTATTACTATTATCAATCATTCTATTAACTGGGTTTTTAGTCTTAACTCTTGTGTCCCTTTGGCGGTACTTGCTATTCGGGGCTGACCCCGCTGGTTTTGTTTGGCCAGATCCCATAGCAGAGCCAGAGGACACGATCTTCCTCCCTGACATCCATGGTGCATACTAGGAGCATGGCAGTTCGGGGACTCGAGTGGGTTCCTTCTCCACCACTCCTGCTTATACTTTTGCGGCGTTTAGCCACCGGCATCTGTTAGCCGGATTACTTGATATTTTGTGTCAGTACATAATTGTAATTAAACAGACTGCAGCTGTGTATAATTTTGTACTCCTGACTCTCTGAGATAGCTAAATTATAAAGCTAGTCTCTCATGACCATTTTGATGAAGCGTCAGGGACGCCTTACTGCTTTATCTTTAATGTTCATTTATTTGCTGATGTGATTTGATTGATTGAGACATAGAACTCTGTGGGACCATAGAAGACTTGATTGTAGCATGTACCCCCTAGTCTCTCGACAGCCACGATCGCCGTATAACGTTACGTACCTCATATGGAGTAGCTGGCCTAGTCCGTCTCCGTATTTCGGTACTGGGGCGTGACACAATATAACCATTCTAGCCATGTGTTTGACCTATGAGCATATACTAGTGTAGTCATCTTCCTAGTTGATACTAAGCATGAAAATAAGAATCAACGGTAGAAAGGAATCAAGCAAGATGCAATTCAAGGAAGTCAAACGAGAGTTCGAAATTTAAAGCCAAGGAAAGTGGTCAAGCTGTATGGATGAGATTCCTAGATTCTAATCCTATGTTGCAGGCTCACATCGGTATAATTACGTAACCGAAGTGACAAACTAGACCTGCATGGGCCACCACAAAAACATGTAACGCCCCAGTCCCAAAATACGTAGGACTAGGAACGTAGACATGCCAGCTGTATTCATACGAAGTACATGAGCCTCGTATGGATACATAAGCTGTAAAATGCAGTAAAACCATAACTAATCTCATCCACACAAAATAAATGAATAGAAGATCTCATATAATCAACTATGAAATTATCATTTGGTACATGTAGTTGGGCGAAGACAAATCCACTACCAACTATGAAAAGAAATACATAACAAAATAAAGATTTTGGCGAGTGAAGCGAAAACGATCCAAATGCAATCATCCTCGAAGAATTAGCGATGTTAACGGCTAGAGCTAGAACACCTGCGAAAAGATAATAGCACACACCTAGAGAGATAACCAGGTCCTCAGAGGGACGTAACAAGACACATAATATCATGCCATATAAACTGAATAAATATTGCTCAAATAAATAAGGAATGCCTACAATAGGGTACCTAACCATACTATAGTGAAAATGCAATAATGAACAAACCTTTGACGCATGGGCCAGATCAGGAATATCAGGGATCAGGACCGTACCTCCCACTGGAGATAATCGGCAATCAGGACCGTACCTCCCGCTGGAGATAACCGGCTATCAGGACCGTACCTCCCACTGGAGATAATCGGCAATCAGGACAGTGCATATATGACCCATACATTAAGGAGTTGTTCTTCCCACCCAATGCCTACCATGTTGTATCTACAACAGTAAACCTCTATAACCGCTAAGTCAAACTAGCATACAATTTCTATTAGCGGTTATTCCTATCGCACGGCTTATACACACCGGTGGCCAGCCAGTCACGCATGTCCGTGTTCTACATGCGACACACAACTTCATGATACAACGTGTCAAGGCCATGAATGCAACACACAAGGTGGTCCCTTAAATATAGGTTTAATGTCTAAGAAAAATAATACATAGCAGGAACTATAATGAACAGTAAGTTCTAACAGGTTATGCCATGTATCACAGTTTATTTTGCATAAAGAAAATAAATAATGTATGAAATATGAGCTAAAATAAATAAACAGCAAACGGCAAGGTGTCTTGCCTGAGGGTGGTGCGAGATTTAGCAAAATCCAACAGTCAGAATTGTCAAAACGAAAGTCAAAATCCACAAGGAGCTCCGGATGCTGAAGCAAACATCACGAACGAGTTTGGAATAAAAGATATGCCTAGAAAACGCCTGTCCAAAAGTCAAATTCTGGAACAGGAGCAAAATCGTAATTTTGGGTCAAAACGATATCCGCCGTTGGACCCGCTTTGCACCGAAATGTGTGCCAGAACCTACGGTCTCTAAAGTCGTCAAACTATATGTCTATGAATTTATTTTTTCGAGAGGAACTCAACGGTATGTCCAATTTTAGATTCCGAGGAGCCGTGCACAAAATCGTCCGTTGAGTGGGGTTGTGGGCCCGCCAAAATAGCGTCCCGATCAACGATCTCAGAACCGGACCAAACTTGGCTCATAGGACCAGAAAAATATTTCGAGTCCAATGGCGCAAGTTTCGTCGCAATTTGATGAGTGTGCACAAAGTAATTTGGAAATATCGAAAAAGCCCGATACGCAAAAATTCGACGGATACGGACCAAATTCGTTGCGCACACGCAACCAATTTGAATCCCGTCAATTCTCGCACGTCCACAAATTCGATACGGACCTCTCGGTACTTTCGATTTGCGACGGGTCGCCCGGTTTTTGGGATGTACCTCGTACCGGGGTTTTGAGCTTTTAAAAACTTGATTTGCCATGATTTTTAATTTAATTAAACATGAAATTTATTGCCGAATAAATAAATATATTTGAAGGGGATGATAGAGGGTCATGTGGGCTTTCTACAGGAATTTACGAATCTAAAAACGGACAAGAATTAGAGGAGAAATTAATTGGAGAAGTCGGGTACCTTGATATTAAATTTTGTCGTTGTTGTGGGTGTTTGTTGTCGTCGTTGCTATCGCCGTGGTGACCGGACGGCGGTGCTGCAGCGGCGGGACACGCTTGCCGAGGAGAGGGGAGGAGTATGGAGGAGAGAAGAAATTAGGGTTTGTGGAGGTGGCGGCCATGGTGTAGTTTGCTGTTGTTGTTGTTATATATATAAGGCATATATATATATCTATATATAAAGGAAGCCTAATGTTGCTGCTACTTCTATTGCTTTGTGGGGACAAGGGGGGCCGCACAAGCAAGCTGCTATTGTTTCGTTTGGTGGTGTGGGTGGTCGGGTGGGGCCGACCACCCATTACTTTTTTTTTTTTTTTTTTTTTTTTACTTAAACTTATATAAGTAGATAACTTATATATACAAAGGGGGAAAGGGGTTGGCCAATGTAGCATGCTGTTGCTTGTGGGAAAAGTGGCGCCACCTGTAGCTGCTGCTACTTGGAAAAAGGTGGGCGGCCATAAAGATTTCTTTTATTATTTTAAATCTTTTTTTTTCTCCAATCTTTTCTTTATCTAAATCTTTTAATACTTATATCTATCTATACATATATGTGTATATATCCATAAAAATCTATTTAAAATTCAAATACCATTTAAAAGTAAACTACCCAATTATTTAATATATTTGAGCATATCTACATATATATAAATTCAATCCTTAATAAATCAACTCAACATAGTAATAATATTTAAATAAGAAAAACATGTTTATTAAATCTCCACAAAATAATTTTAATAATAATAAATTAATAAAAATTGCTCCAATGGGTGAACTGTACCACACACCCTTATCCGGGTCCAGAAACATGTACAATCTTGTAAAATATTATTTAAAAATAACATACCAATAATTGTACAAATATTTAAATAATTAGAATTTGTACATAAAATTCTAAAATAATTTAGGAGATATTTATAAGTACATAAAATATGTCTACATGGCCACATTTGGTCATACTACCTGCTTACATGGGCTAAAATTTGGTTTGGGCCCAGTTCGGACTGAATTGGACAAATCGGATCATATAAAATCAATATATAAAATAATATTTAATTAAAATACTTTAAATAAGTAAATTCATAATTTGGTCTGGTTTTTCTAGTTTGGACATCGCCATGGCTAGGCTTCCCCCGGCATGACTGGTACACAAGTCAAGGCACACTGCTACATCTTCCGTGCCATAATTCATGGTAGTCTCGTGTTCCAAAATTTAACAATGGCTAAGGTCATTATAAAAAAAAATAAAACCATAAATTGTATAAATTCATTTTTAAGTCTAATAAAATAATAAAAAAATAATTTAAAAAATAGGGGTTTTTACAATAACCGACATATATTCCCCGTCGCTTCTGAGGTCCAAATTTTGAATGCCTTATCGGCTCAATTGGAACATTGACTAGGCACCCAAACACGCGTAAATATGAGATGTCAGGCTCACATCCAGTAACCAGCTGGTACGCGGAAAGTGGTTGGGTGGCCATGGGCCTCAGACGGACCAAATTTGCAGCGTGCAAAATTACATAGCCCCATGCAGATAGTAGGAGTTTGGTGCGCATAACCAAGGTCCGCGATATCACTTGCAGTCGCTTTATAAAAGCTTTCGCTAGGCCATTTTGGGTATGAACATACGCAATAGGGTGTTCAAGATTTATTTCCAAAGTCATGCAATAATCATCGAAAGTCTTCGATGTAAACTCCGCGGCATTATCAAGTCTAATAGACTTTATCGGATAATCTGGATGGTGAGCCCTTAACTTAGTGATCTGGACGAGGAGTTTAGGAAACGCTGCATTTTGGGTGGACAACAACACTACGTGTGACCATCTAGTCGATGCATCAACCAAAACCATGAAGTATTTAAATGGTCTGCATGTTGGTTGGATTGGTCCACAAATATCTCCATGAATTCTCTCAAGGAATTGGGAAACCAATCTCGTAGGTTTCACATGGAGTGGCTTAAGATTCGTCTTCCCAATCGAGCAAGCTTGACATAGGCTTTTCGGATTTATAACGAAATTCTTTCCTCCAAGAGGATGCCCATGTGATGCATTCATAGTACGAAGCATCGTATTTTGACCCGGATGACCCAGCCGGTCATGCCATAGCATAAAAGTCCTCTCATCAACTGGCGCTCGACGAATGATGAGATTACTCTCGATATGTTGTATCGTAGTGAGATACAAACCACTTGAAAGACATTTCAACTTCTCCAAGATACGCTTTCGGCCGTACTGAGTGGAGGTAATGAAAAGATACTCGAAGCCATGTTCTCGAGCAATTTCAACATGAAATCTGTTTTCTCGAATATCCTTAAAACTCAGTAAGGTACGACTGGACCTTGGAGAATATAAGGCCTCTGATACTTCAACGAGAGTACCATTGGACAATGAAAAACGGACTTTACTAAAACCTTGAACAAGGGTTGAGGGTCCCGAAATGGTTGTCACTGAGGTTACTTTAGGCGTATAGGAGATAAAGTATGATTTATCTCTCAAGATAGTGTGAGTCGTTCCACTATCAACCAGACAATCTACTGCCCCGTGGTCCATGCCTATAAGTAAAGAAAATTAAAGTTTGTCACATGTTTGAGGAAAGTGCTAGAAATATAACTTTAATTTATCGAGAAAACAGAAAATACAAACCACCAAAAGTTTCATGACTTAAATCAAATATAGAGAGAAAATGGAGATTCATTCTTCCATTTCTGCTATAAAATCGGTGGTCTCAAGATTTAGATTTTCGCACTCGTTGACCAGATTTACTTCGGCCCGACGCCCTCGTGATAGTTATCAACTTCTTGGGGGGTCGCCCTGCAAGTCCGTTGTATATGACCATAAGCACCACATTTGTAGCAGAGAGTAGGCGCTTGGCCTTCCACTCTCGCTTTGGGACGACTGGCCCGTTGGTTCTTACCATGAGACTGCCTAGGAGTCAAAGGTCCTTGGTTCTTGTTAGAACCTCGCTTTGGGTGGCGAGACTTAAACTCGCCTCTGTTCCTTGGCTGGGACGACTGGCCCTTGTCTCGTTTTCACCGTGGATTTGGTCCACGGAGAGCGTTTGCATCAGGCATTGGAATTGCCTTTGTTCCAGCAGGACAAAAATTGTTGTTTCTCATTAAAATGAGACTGTTCTTCTCATCTAGCAAAAGCTGGGTGATGAGCTCGGGAAACTTGGTGAACTTAGACTGACGGTATTGCTTCTGGAGCAAGTTGTCAGTGGAAGGAAATGTGGTGTATGTTTTCTCCAAAAGATCACTGTCGGTTAATATCTCACCGTAGTATTGGAGAAGTGATCGAATCCTGCAGACTTCATTGTTGTAATCAGTTACACTTTTGAAGTCTTGGAAGCGCAGGTTCAACCAGTCATGGCGTGCTTCAGGTAGCCCTATGGTCTTCTGGTGGTCGAAGCGCTCTTTCAGAGAGTCCCATAGCGTCTTCGACGAGGAAATTTCAATGAACTTCGCCTTCATGGTGTCAGATAAATGCCTGCGGAATAGAATCATTGCTTTGGCGTTCATTGAGTGAGTGACTTCCACTTCACGCTCTTCCTCGTTATAGATGACGTCCAAGAGGCCCTGCGCATCTAGATAGTTCTAGATGTCTTGCGTCCAGTCCAAGTAGTTCTTGCCAGAGGCTTCAAGGATGGGAAAATCAATCTTGATCGACATTTTTCTACAACAGGAGAAAAAATATTGATCAGTCAACATATAAAACGACAGGTTTATATGGATTTGGTTTGTATAAGCAACAACAAACAATCGTAAATAAAAACAACGGTTTTGAAAAAAACGATTTTTGTTTAAAAATTATCTTATATCGATCGACGGGCCGATATAGAGAGGTCAATAAGTTTCTTGCAAAAATGCATAATTATAAATACAATTTGAGCAAAAAATAATATTCTATCAACCCCTTTCAGTAGCTCTACGTGAATATGACCAGGCGGGAAAATGAGGGAGGAGGGTCACCGGGGACCACTTAAAAACCAAGTCCCAAGTTCTTTCTGACATCATACCCAAATAGGTGAGCCTATTTGGAGAGACTTCGTAAAATTTTTGTCAAATGTAAGAATAAATAAGATTTTTCAAGAAATTCACGCTATTTGCGAACTGTGCAAAATAGGTGACAATTTAGTGCGTGCTCAAAATGAGCGTTGCTTTTGAAAAAAAATAGCCAAAAATTTTATTTTGGAAGGCCCAAATTTGGCGGTGCCAGAATTTGTTTATGTAGCCAAAACCATTTTTCAAATTTTTCAAGTTTGTTTTTTTCATAATTACGCAAAAAAATGTACAACATAAGCAAGCAACAGCACACAAAAGAATTGGTGCCTAAGCAAGCGGCACCAAAAAAATGTCAATTATTTTTTCGACGTCTAATGAAGCGACGCCAAAAAAAATAGCGAGAAAAAAAATACAATTTTTACTACCCATCTGTTACAATAATTCACTGAGTAACATAAAAAAAAAAATGTTACTGAGGTGCTTGTCGGGGCGCAGATGGCACTGTGGCGCTCGCCGGGGCGCTCCAAATCCATCATTACCAAAAAAAATGTTAGCATCTAAATTTTTTTTTCAACATGAAAATTTGCTATCAAAAATTTATTTCCTCAGAAATTAACTAACAAATATATTTTTTTTAAAAAAAAAAACTAGTATGCTAAAGGCTAGATTATAGCAAAGTTATACATAAAAATAAATTTGCAACTGTTAACAGAATGTGAATAGCAAATCAAGTAATGAGAATCAGAAAGCTATCATTCGGAAAAAAAAATTCGAAATGAAAAGTCACAGAACTAATATTAATGAAAAACTTTTCCCATGAGCATCTAGAATAACATAATTCAATATAAGGAATCGATCATCATCATCATGAGCTTTTTCCAGAACTAATATTAAGTAATCCCAGAGCTAACAGCATGCTTTGGAAAAAATTTGTATTAGCATCCTTTGGAACAAAATATTTGCATGCTAATACAAATTTGTTCATGTACTCTCTATTAGGGAAAAAATCTTACTGTCCGAAAAAATATTTCACTACCAAATATTTCTTAGAAAAATATTCTTGCTGAATCAGTTTACTAGCAAATATTTCTTAGAAAATATTCTTAAGAAGAAATTAAGGGTTACCGTCGTTGTACGGAAACCGCGGAATCGGACAGGACCCACGCGGATAAGCGGGATCGGCGACGAGCGACGGGGTGCACGCGGGGCAACGGTCGACGGACGGCGAGGCGAGCGGTACGTCGGGTCTCCGGCGTTGCACGAGCAAAGTGCTGATAACGTGTTGTGAGACAAATTAGCTCAACGTCTCAAATGGTATATTAATATATCTCAATGTATATCAATATATCTACAAGCCATCCCAATCTCTCTTTATATAGGAAGAGAGAGGTTGGGAGTTACATAATGAAAGGTCACTTAGGAGTTACAAAGTGAAGAGTCATGAGTTACAAAATGAAGAGTCACCATGATTCACCATGATGAGTTACAACAAAAGCAATATTTTAGTATTTATCATTGGTAGAAGTATAGATGAGCATGAAGATAACGAAAAACAAACATGCCAAATTGATTTGTTTCAATAGAAGCAACTTAAGCAACTTCTAGCATTGGAAGAATAAATTTCATGGTATGCTGATAACTCTTTCGTCAACATTCTTACTTCCCTAAAACCTGATGCAC
Source organism: Iris pallida (assembly GCA_029216955.1). Taxonomy (NCBI): domain Eukaryota; kingdom Viridiplantae; phylum Streptophyta; class Magnoliopsida; order Asparagales; family Iridaceae; genus Iris; species Iris pallida. The sequence continues at coordinate 13,710,827 of JANAVB010041420.1, forward strand.
CTGCAAATGAATATAACATGGTAGCATTGTAGAATTCGCTTCCCAATAAAACATAACAAGAGATTGGAAAATCTTTTCAACTTTATTTGAAGTGGAAAACCCTAAAATCCACTTACCACTTAAGAAAGGCTAATTCTAAGGGCACCACACCATTTATTTGTGGCTATCCCAATTTTTTTTGAAAAAGTTACAAGTTTTCCATCAAAAGTTTTTGCTTGGGGCTAGCCCATGAATTCATATAAATATCAACTTAATTTTATTTCCCTACTCTTCTTCTCTCTCTACTCTTTCCTTCTCCTCCACTCTTTTCTTCTCCTAAGAATTTCTAGGTCATAAAATTGTAAACCCTAAGCCAAATTGTCTCCCAACCAAGACATTGTGAAGATTTAGGGTGCAAATTTTTGTTATAGTGTCATCGACTTCATCCGTTAATGTATATGTCATCTAATTAATATATTTGTAGACTTTCTCACAATAATTTCACATATAAATAATGATTTATATGTGTTTAATTTAGAAAAAAGGAACATGAAAGAACCCGGGTCATCGAATGTAGTAGACTCTCGTCCCGATATGTCCGAAGAACACATTCTTGCTTCGGATGCACTCTTGGTAAGCCAATTTTAACATTCATGTCGGATGAAATTCGGGACTGTTACAGACAGGACTGCCACTACTCTGGCAGTCCACCTTTACATACAGGACTGCCCAAACATCTGCAGTCCCTCAAAACATAAGGATTTCCAGAGTTAGGACAGTCCTGATTATTGAAAGGACTGCCAGAGTTGTGGCAGTCCTGATTATTGAAAGGACTGCCAGCGTGATGGCAGCCCTGATTATTGCAGGGACTATCTTGCCTTCTGCAGTCCTACATTTTGACAGCAGTTTACACATTTTTGGTGTTGTGTTATTTACTTTTATTAACTTTAAGTTATATTGTAGGAATTATCATCTTTCGGTATCGAGGTAGCTCCTCCAATTGGCGTTGATGTAGGCCATTTATTCAGGACCGATATGTGTTTTGAATTATATGAAGGTGCGCTAAGTTTGTGCCGAGAAGTTGGACGGGCAAACAACATAGTTCTTGTGATATCTAGATCAGCCCGAAACCGTCCGGGACAACAAACCACGGTGGTTTCATGTGAACGAGGTGGTGTGTTTAGAAGCCATAAGAAATATAAAGTTATCCAAAGTAAAGTTTCAAAGAGAAATGTTGTAACGAGAAAATGTGGTTGTCCATTCAAAATCTATATTAGAAAGGATGAAGAAGCGAAGTGGACAGTCCAAGTCATGAATGGAATCCACAACGACGAGATTGCCGAAACACTATTGGATCATCCGTATGTCGGACTGTTGAACAATATGGAGAAGAAGATAGTGGAAGACTTGTCCAATTTTGGAGTTGTACTGAGACAAATATATTCCGTCATACGACATGAAGATGAGAAGAACAAGTCTACAATGAAGTCAATATACAACGCCCTATCTTCTTCTAACAATATTCGGTCGAAATCGAGAATGGCGATGCAAGAAGTGATGAAGTTGCTTAGAGATAATCATTATGTTGAGCACCATAGAAGACATCCCCAGAGCAATAAAGTTATTTCACTCTTTTGGGCTCATCCCGATTACACACATTTGGCTCGGTCTTTTGCCGACGTGTTAGTTCTTGATTGCACGTACAAGACCAATAAGTTCAAGATGCCTCTCTTTCATGTTGTCGGCTTCACCTCTACATGGAAAACATTTCCAGTTGCTTTTTGCTTCATGAATAGTGAGAAAGTTGAAGACTACACATGGGCGTTGGAGAAACTGAAAACCCTTTACACCAGTCAGAGAGAGCCCTCGGTTTTTGTTACCGACAGAGAGTATGCTCTAATGAATGCTATTCGGATTGTGTTTCCTCAAGCGGATACATTGCTGTGCACTTTTCATATAAATCGTAATATACAATCCCAATGTAAGTTGAAGTTCGGGAAAGTGGATGGTAAACTTGACATACACGTTTTTGATGAATTCAACTATGACTGGAATTGTGTATGGCGAGCCAGCACGATAGACAGTAATGCTGCCGCATGGTACTTGTTCAAGGAAAAGTGGGAGGGGAGGGAGCCGACATGCATTTCTTACATCAAGGAGACATGGCTTGAACCACACAAGAACAATTCGTCTTAGCATGGACGAATGTGGTGAAGCATTACGATACAATAACTACCAACCGTGTCGAAGGAGCACACTCAATATTAAAGAGGCATTTAAAGTCATCCCAAGGCAACTTTGTTTCGATTTGGCAAGCGATACATCTATCAATAGATCGGACGGTGAACGAAATTAAGGCATCATTTGAGATGAGCTTAAATATTGTCAAGCATGAGCATAGAAAGGAAGTCCTCTTGGATTCTTTAATGCGTGTCATTTCTCACAAGGTATTGGATTTCATATTTGAAGAGATTGATAGGTCAAAGTTTGTTGGCTTTGATCCTTAGGTTTGCGGGTGTGTACATCGACATACACTGGGCCTCCCTTGTGGCCATGAGATTAATTCATATCGTCGTTAGTCCATTCCTATTCCAGTTGTTGCTGTCGATGAACGTTGGAGGCAGTTGTCTATAATGCCCGTGGTGAAGACAGACGGTGATTTCTTCTCTTTGCCACAAGTGAAACTTCTCCACGCACGGTGGTGTGCCTCAGCAGGAGCAGAGCGGGAAAGCCTTAAGGTTAAAATTCAAGAACTTGCATGTCCGGTGACTACTACAATGCATGAGCTGTCCGTTATTTCCAATCCTAAGGGCAGGCCTCAAACAAGAATGAGTAGTTCACAGAAGAGAAGGCTTGAGTCAACCAAGAGAGATCCATCATCCTTTGAGCATATTGAACGAAGCTTAGAGCAAGCTCCGCCTGCACGGAAGAGCAAGCTTATCATTTGCCGGAAAAAGGAGAAAACGGATATTGCAAACAAAGATACTGTGGAAAGTCAAACGTTGCGTTTGTATATCCACAATTTTCATCCTGAGATTCGTAGTTACATCTGGTCTATTGTTGATGTCCCGGGGGATGGCCATTACGGATTTCATGTGCTTGCAATACATCTCGATTATTCTGACAAAGACGGATGGAGGCAAGTGAGGCAGGAGCTATACGAGGAATTAGAGAGTCGTCTTCCATTATACTTCTGCATCCTAAGCGAAGAAACAGTTGCAAGTTTGTTGACAAGTATTCCTTGCACTGACAGTGTTACCGGACCAGACCACTACATGTCTGTCCCATCTGCCTTGTATTTATTTGCTAATCGGTACCGTCCCGTCACATATAGTGAGTTTTGATGAGGACTGCCAGACCACTGGCAGTCCTTATTCACACTAGGACTGCCAGTGGTCTGACAGTCCTGATCAAAACTCAGTGTATATGAGTTTAATCAGGACTGCCAGACCACTGGCAGTCCTCATTCATACTAGGACTGCCAGTGGTCTGGCAGTCCTAATCAAAACTCACTGTGTGAGAGTTTTGAACTCACATGCAATAAGTTTTCACCAGGACTGCCAGACCACTGGCAGTCCTCATTCACACTAGGACTGCCAGTGGTCTGGCAGTCCTAATCAAAACTCACTGTGTGAGAGTTTTGAACTCACACAGTGAGTTTTCATCAGGACTGCCAGACCACTGGCAGTCCTCATTCACATTAGGACTGCCAATGGTCTGGCAGTCCTGATCAAAACTCATTGTATGTGAGTTTCATCAGGACTGCCAGACCACTGGCAGTCCTGATCAAAACTAGGACTGCCAGTGGCCTGGCAGTCCTAAGCAAACCTCACTGTGTGTGAGTTTTGAACTCACACAGTGAGTTTTGATGAGGACTGCCAGACCACTGGCAGTCCTAATTAACATTAGGACTGCCAGTTGTGTGGCAGTCCTCATCAAAACTCACTGTTAGTTTATTTTGGCAATTTAAACAATGAATGTACATGACAATTAAGAGAGTTAAACATCAAAATTTCTAAATTATAGAGAGTTAAACATTACAATTAAGAGAGTTAAACATCACAACATCACAATTATGAATGTACATGACAATTAAACATCATAATCAAATTAGTTAAACATCACAATATCCAACAAGTTAAACATCATAATATCCAACAAGTTAAACATCATAATCATCACAATTTCCTCAAATCATAATCATCACAATTTCCAAAATTATAGAGAGTTAAACATCACAATATCCAACAAGTTAAACATCACAATTTCTAAAATATAATTTCTAAAATAAAAGTTAAACATCATAATCAAATCAGTGATCATGTCGGGCCTTCGTACGCGCCTCCCGATTTTGTATGAAAGGAAAATCGACAGTGTCGTCGATATGCTCCAACTGGTTCGCGATATTGACACATTCATCGTTCTGGCAGCCCGATCGGAGGGATTTCGCCAAATCCTTCACCCGAGTAGCCTGTCAATGGTAACAAAACATCAATTAAGAGAGTTAAATTTGAAAGTATTTACAAACTATAATTTATAAACTTACCATCTTGAACAATGAAGCATACAGGACATTTTTTGAAGGCAGAGGTCCTAGAGCTCCAACGGCAACGGGCCCTGGATTTCTAGGGTTCAACAACCTAGGATGTCCAACTGCCAAGTAGTACAGCATGTAGTCGTCGCTGCAGTCGTGCATCTCCTGCACCGGTTGTCGAAGTTCTTCCCCCAGCAAATGTCGTTGCCACTCGGAGTAGCAGTCGGTCACCCAGTCGAAATAGGGCGGCTTGTAGTTCAAAGGTTGGGTCCCATACGGAGGCTCCAATAACTTTAATATGCGCTGTGGCATAGTTTGTACGAGGCCAAACTGACGAAGTAAGGCTCCGTAATATCATAGCATGTGATCATACCATGAAATAGAGATACTGGTTGCAGATGGCGATTTTGTTGCCGGAGATCTCGGTATGGGTGCCAAACTATCTGTAGGACAAAAGTTAAAAGAAAATAGTCAACAAATAAACATACCATAAATAGTCTACGCTATCTACGCGCTATCAACTAACCTCTTCTGGCACCAAATTATCCAGAGCATCACGAATGGAAACCAGCGTTTCATGACTTTTAGTTTCCAGCTGAGTTGGCTTCCATTGACACACTCTAGGAAGGTGCTCCTCATAGCGTGGGTTCAGCTCACCCCTCCTGAGCATCGAAAAGTGCTCGTATATCCATGCCTATACAATTTATAAATGAATAGTCAGTAAATTAACAACAAAATCTAGCTAGTATATTAGTTTAAAATGTTAGAAATTTTCTTACATGGAGTAGAGTCTGGCATCCCGCCATGGTCTTGGTTCCGACACGGGATGCTATACCAAGCTCGCGGTAAAGGTTAGCAAGTATACCGCTGCCCAAGGATATGGCTCCTACGTCATCTATAACAGATAGGTTCACAAGATACCTAGCATGTATAGAGGTTCCCGACTTGTCTGGAATGGTAACCGATCCAAACATGAAGAGCATGTATGCCCGGGCCACCCTCTCAACGGTTTCATCATCCCAATCCCGCGGGCCTTTGAAATTCTCCACCAACCATGACAGAGGAATTCTGTAGGACTTCTTGAAGCCCGACAGGGTTGTAAAGGTAGTGGCCTCCACCCCAAGGTTTGCTTCTATAAAATCAACTATTCGATCGTACCACTCGAGATCCTTCTCAGTACATAAATATTCATTTGTCATGGAACGCCCCTCCACCGGCAACTCCAGTATCTGATAGACGTCGTCTAGGGTAATGGTCATCTTCCCAGCTGGGAGATAAAATGTGTTGGTCTCCGGATGCCATCTCTCCACAAAGGCCGATATGAGAGCACTGTCCTGTGTCTTGTAGGAATATCTAGCCAAATTTTGTAGACCGGTAGGAAATATTTTGCTCTGGACGTCCTTGGGTAAATAGTTAAGAGACCAGGCAACACACTTCCTCCCGTGGCTCACGGCCCTAAGAATACGAGAGCTCTTCTGTATGTCGTACAAGATAATAAAAATACGATTATGAAATACATATATATATATATATATATATATATATATATATATATATATATATATATATATATATATATATATATATATATATATATATATATAAACGGAAACTTACAAACATAATATACATACCGGATTCTTCCATATATCATAAGCAATGTGGTTGTCGAACGACAACAACATTGAGCAACCCGGGGGACGGTGTCACTACCACTTTTCTAGCTTGATGGTATTTTGGTCATTTTTAAAATTTTGGAATTAATTTGGAATTATTAGTATTAATTATATTTATTAGAATTTTTAAGTGATTTTTTAGTATAATTGATTTGGTGCTAGTTTTAGACTTTGACTAGTGTTGACTTTGGAGACTGTCCTAGAGGCTAACCTAGTTCATGACTATTTGGTTAGGTTAAGAAACCCTAGCTTGACCTAAGTTAGTGACATCAAATCTATTAGAATTATTTTGGGGAAATTAGGAATTAATTTGAATAGGAAATGGCTTGTGGTTTCACAAGTCATGACTTGTGATTTTAGCCTTTAAGGCCCAACCCAACACCATGTAACCTAACCCTAGCCCTATCCAGCCCATGGCCGGCCACTTAGGTCACCCCCCTCTATTTAATGCTCCTAGGAATTAGGGCTAGCCTCCTTTAGAATTATTTTCCAAGTTTTAGAAAGAGGTGAGTCTCCATCTTCTTTAATCCATAGAAATTCTATTTCAATTTTTTTTTCCCTTAAACCAATTGCAATAGGTCCTAAAATTATTGTACTTCATGTTGTTATTGAGTAATTTCAGGGAAGAAACAATTTGGGAGACTTTGGTGGTTTGGGGATCCTCTCATTTGGGGCTTTTTATTATATTACAAATCCCTAGGTAATATTCTAATCTACACCATGTAATTACTGTTTTATTGTATATCTAGGATGCCCTAGGCCTACCCTAGCTGTAGGTGTAGCTAACCCTAGAATTCGAGTTCGATACGTGTCCGTATCGGACACGTATCAGTCCATGTGCATATGTGTTTGATAAAATGCCCCAAAGGGCATTTCGTTTGAATTTCTGAAATATAATTGAATAGAAAATTAGGTTTTGACCTCGCTTCTGTGTTTCCATTGTTCTGAACACGTATTGGTGTCGTGTCGAGTCGCCACGGACACACGGATACACGGTTGCACGCGCGTGCGCGCAGGCAGGTTGCTTGCCCTGCTGCTCGGGTGCGATTGCGCTGTGCACACGACACTTTGACACGTGAAACTTGACACACGTGTTGTACTCGTGACTGACACGAGGTTCCTAGAGTTTCACGAACTCCCATATCGTGTCGGACACGGAATCACGTGTGCACGAGTGTGCACTGTGTGCGTGCATTGTTCATTTGGTTCACTATTTTGTTACAGTTTTAATATGTTTTAATTGTGTTTTAACTTACTAATTAGATCCTATTTATAATGTATAAACTATGTTAGATTAGATTTACATATTAGATTAGGTTTCAATGTGAATTTTGGTTCGAATTGGGTTGAACTGTATGGTCACTGATACTGTCCTGATACCTGAGTTCAGAATTTTTCTAACTTTAATTCCCTGATTTGAATGATGGTTTTTACTGATTGTATGTCCCCACATAATTGGTTGTTTATGTTTAGCTTAACATTTCGATTCAATAGACCTTTGGATTTGTGAATGGGATATTGACATTTTGATTGAGTTTCAAATGTAATAGCTGATATATGGGTTTTCTAATTCCCTGAACTCTTAATTTCCAGTTTATTGAAGTTCTTCACTGTTAAATGGTTTCCCACATATTGCTAGTTCATGTTTAGTTTCATGTTTCAATTTGAATTAGGCTTTTGGTTTATGAATGAGAATTTAGGCCCTTGGTTGGTTTTCAAAATGCTGAAACTGGAAACTGATTTCCTTTCCCTTTTTGAAAACTGATTTCATTGATTTCCTTTTTACATTTACCTGAGCTGAAATGAGTGCTTTGATTCACTCGCAAAGTACTGAAATATGAGAGTTTCCGGAGATTCCTCATTCCTATTTATTCACTGAATTGGTTTCCTTTCCTTCTTTAGAGCTGAGATTGTGTTCCTGTCATTGTTTCCATTTCCTGTTTAACTGAGATTTAGTTCCTTCTTACTGTAATCTGGGATTAGTTCCTCTCCCTTCATTTCATTACACTGTATTGAAGGGTTTAATCCTTTAACCTGAGATGTATTACAGTTATCACATTGATATATGCCACGCTTTCCTATCACACAGTGTACATTTCACTGATATGGTACACAGGTCACACATGTTTCCCATTACACTCTTGTATCACACTCACACACACATCCTCACTTGACAACACTTTCATGTTTTCTCACTAACCCCACACATTGAACTCTCAAGCCTAACATGAACACACACATGCCATGCCCTCTTGTCACTCATGACACACACACACTTGAACATACATGTGTTTCCCTATTCCCTATACATATGTATATATATATGTATTGAGATGTATATTATATAGGTATCCTATATAATATGTCAATGTGTGTGTACTAATATATATATTTGACATATAATGTATGTGTGATATATATCATAGGTAGTCTATATGTGTTTGCCATTGATTGTAAAAGTACAGAACAATTATCGGAGGACTGAACTTAGACTCACAATACAAACTCGCTCGTACAAAGAAAGCCTAGGAACGAAAACCTAGGTACAGCAGTCTAAGTACGATTGTTTATTTTAGATTCTGGGGGGTGACGATAGAGGCTCGGGAAAGCGACGGCCGCTCTGCCTTACTCCTTGGACGATCGGTACGCAGCCTTGACTCGGGGAAGATCTGCTTGGTCGTTGACGAAGAAACGCCTTCTTGCTCTCTCTCTGATTGCTCTCCTGGCTTCTCTCTCTCTCTGTGTATATTCTCTCTCTGACTATGGGGGAAGTCTCCCTGTGTATATGTATTCTTCTCTGATTCTTTTTTTGTATATCTCTCTATATCTCACAAGGGAATGGCACCTTGCTATTTATAATAGTGGGATGTGATCGCTAGGGTTGCCAATGATTAGCTCTTGGAGATGGCGACGGCCTGGGGATTGATCAATTTAGGCCGTTCATTTCTGATTGTGACAAATCAGAACCATTAAGGGTAGATTACACCAAATCCCCATTAGCAATTAATGCTGATTGGCATAAATCTTTCTTATAATGATTCTCTCATATCTGCGAATAAATCAAATTTATTCTCCTGCTACGTGCTCCAGATCATTGGGATTCGACCCGATCTTGGATTGCCATAAATCTGGGAAATTGATCGGCTGAGGACACGTGTCCTGAGAGCCAATGGTGAGACTGGAACCGCATGCAGATTGGGCCGCATGAGATTTGGGCCGCATGAATTTTGGGCCGCATAAGACTTGGGACACGTGTCAGGACTGTCTGGGCAGTGGCCCCCTCCTTCAGACTTCTGAACCATATGATGAGCCGCATAAACCGCATAATGGTGTGTCTGCTTGAGCCGCATGGGCATGATCTTCTTGAGCCGCATAGGGATGATTCCACTCGAGCCGCATGGGACAGCTTCACTCTGAACCGCATGGGAAGTCTTCACTTCGAGCCGCATAAGCACACCCACGTGGCAGGCCACGTGGCATTTTGTTGTTCTCGGGGGATCATGTCAGAGATTTCTTTCTCTTCCCTAGAGATTCATCATCATGACAGAGTCATAATTACCTGCTTTGGTGTCAGGTCTGTCAACTTTTCAGAGGGGTCAGCCGTCAAAGCAATTAATACAGCATGGATCGGAGGGGAGCACTGTCACGCCACGTGTCTTCTGAGCCGCATGAGATGCCTCCGGCCGTATAGCTCCTTATGTCGCATGACTCCCTGAGCCGCATGCGTTTTCTGAGCCGCATGGGTCTATCTTGGCCGCATGAGTCAATTTCTTTAGTATTTTCCATGCTTCTACAGGACCCCCTTCAAAGTTTTCAATTTGTAAAATTGAAATACTTTGAACAAGAAGCATGGCTGTATTGGCCGCATATGCAATCCCGACCGCATAAGAGTTCTAGCCGCATGAATGTGTTGTTCACATGACTGTTTCAGCCGCAGGGGGTGTGTTAACCGCATAGATGGTCCAGTCCACGTTTGCGGGTCTTTATTTATCTCCAAGTTGCTTCAGCGCCATCTTTGTAGGGGGAATCTCAAGGGTCAGTTCATTAAATCTTTTTGGATTTGATGCCTTGGGTGAATCTTGGAGACGAAACCTAAGGAGTCGGTTTCGCTCTTCAAGAGTCGGTCATTGGCCCACGTGTCCGTCTTCTCCCCTCCTCCTATAAATAGGAGGGGTTTGAAGAGAGAGAAGACTTCTTTATTTTCTTTCTTCTCTTATCTCGCTTGCCTTTCTTTTCTTCGATAATTGATGGCTCCCAAGAAGATCATGGCAGTGAAGGGCAAGAAGGCGGCCTCCACTTCCACCTTGGGTGCGGTTTCTGCCCCGCCCGTCGTCGTGCCTGCTGTTCATCCTGACGTCCATCCCCCCATTGCTGGTAAGGACAATGTATGAATTAAGGAACCCCAACCGCCATGGCTACGTCACATACTTTATGCACGAGCCTTTGTAAATCGTATGTTCGCCCTACGGCTGAGCTGCGAACCGCATAAGAAAAATCATTGTGTCTGTATGTGCGCCTTATTAATGAAACCGCATAGGTGGGCATAGACTTTTATTGTGCGGAGCCGCATAAGCAGTCTTCTGAACTGGAGCCGCATGGGGCTTTCTGGAGCCGCATAAGACTTCTGAGAACTTCATGGGGGGCATGGATATTTTTTTGAGCCGCATGTGGTTTGAAAACACCTAATCAGCTTTTTTTTATTCTCTGTTTAACTTATTTTTTTCTTTGTCTGTTCTTCAGTGAATTTGCCGGTTAACGCCGCCGGAGAACTCTTGGTGGGTAGCGCTCAAGCTGCTCTCGGCTATAGGTACGACCATATTGTTCAGCACGTGGCGGATCAGTTTCCGAGCGATGAGCCTATGGCCAGATTGAATGCCATCAAGAATCAGCCCTTCCATTTCCTTAATGCTATGATGAACTCCGGGAAATTCGAAGGAGAGTTTTTGAAGCCTGTGTTCTTTTTTGGAGACGTCTTGACCGTGGAGAATGATTATGTTCTGGAGGTGTCAGAGGATTGGAATTTTGTTTCTAACGGGATGGCGATCCGCATCCCTCAGATGGAGCGACACTTTCCATTATCTTGGTTCAATATGCTCCCTTTGGACCGGAAGATGGAGGGGACTCTAACCCCTACCAGGAGTGGGATGTTCGTGGGGAACATCCGTTATAATAACCATCTGAAGTCCATGGTTGCTGGCAAGGTACATACCAGTTGTTCTGTGACAGGGTTGGTCCCAGGTTCTTTCCTGAATGTGGCAGGTCCTAACTTCACGTTTTCTACCGCCGATACTTTTATAAATCGACTTGCCCGGAAAGGCTCCTATCCCGTTGGTCGGTTGACGTTTCCTGGTTGGATACACCCTATTCCCTCGTGGATCAATTTATCTACTGGATCCTACAGAAATATAAGGCTTTTTTGTGCGAGATTGGCCTGTACCATGCCATCCGAGGTACCAGTCATGGCTTGTTCATAAACAAGAAGCTATTCATGTCCCTGCTGGAAATGTATAATTGTCGTACAGGGACCTTTTACACACCTGTAGGGGAGATGGGACTTGCACTCCATGAAATGCATGCGGTCTCCAAGCTTCCTTGGGGGGACGAAACGTTTGAAGCATATACTCCCACTAATGAGGAACTCGAAGATTTGGAACGACGGTATCCTGGCTTGCAGCCCTTTACCAGGAGATATTGTGTCATTATAACACATGCCATCAGATAACCCGCAAGGATAACCTGGAAGGGAATGCTCCCTATACCAAGGATTGGATGCATTATCTCTTCTCAGCAGATGCCTCAGGGCTGGTTACCTCTCGTCGCCCTAGGTCTCGGGAGGCGGTCAAAGAATTGGTGTCATCTACTAGTGGCAGGTTCGGGAGCCAAACCGACACTTTCGATTACTTTTACCAGGATACTCAAGAGCTGTCTGAGAAAGTGCTTCTGGCAGGATTTTTGATGATCTGGCTACGAAATTGTGTAGTCTCGGGAGGAAGCGGTTCTATTGAGAGAATTAGTTGTAACTTCATCCTTCCGGCTGTGAAATTAGTCTTGCGAATCAGGCTAGCTCTCCTTCCGGCTATGGTGTGTAGCATACACCGTGGTCTTCGTACCTTCACGTCCAAAGTCATTGCCCGCGATGTGACCAAGGATTTTGAACGAACTGAGTTACCTTATCATTATTTGATGGGGTGGCTGCTGATACATTATCCATCTTTGATGAGGTCGGGCTCTGAGGACGGTGCGACTGATGATGACGCCCTTATCTTCCGTTACCGTGATGAGCCTTAAGAATGTGAGGCCATGCGGGTTTGCCAGATGGTCTTGGCCAGGGCAGATAAGTATCATATTTTCGTATCCGTCCCTCGTTTTTCTGCCAGGGACATAGAGACTGTGCATATAGACGGTATTGTGCCTCCTCAACTTCTGGATGGCCAGATGCTCTTATGGTTACGTAACATCCGTCCCTCACATCTGGTGTACCGTAGCCGCAATGTTGTTTTTCTGGAGCCGTATTTGCCTAGCAGGTTTGCCCGGCAGTTTGGGTACAGCCAACTTTGTTTAGACAGCCCCAGCTCTTGTCTGGGTTATGAGGGAAGTCTTCTTGATGGTATCAGAGCTTGGCAATATTATGATTCGTTCCATACTCGCACCATTTTCTCGGTCCCTGCTATTAAGGAGTCAGTGGAGATCTTGTATATGGCGGCTCTGTATCATATCATGGCGAACAAGCTCCCGGTCGATTTTAACCCAGGTACTAGTTTTATTGCTGGCACCGGTCTGGAGGAAGGCTCTCAAGGGGCCAAGAAAAGAAAGACTAGAGCCGAAGTGCCAGATTTGGATTCCGCTGCTGAAGGTGATGAAGACAACGAGCATAATGAAGACGACTCTATCCTTCCAGTGGTAGGCACAGAGGTGGGTCAATTGCATGTTTTGTCAGATGAGATGCTGAGGGATCAGTCCCTTGTTGCGCCTGGTCCTATCCCGAAACGTAGCAGGCAGGTTCCTCCTGTAAGCAGTGTTTCTCGATCCCGGAAGCTGGTTGCGACTAGGCACCGTCCTCCAGCCACAAAAGAGAGTGGAGAAGAAATCAACCCTGCGTCAGAAGTAACAAAACTGCTCTCAACCCCTTTTTCCTTCTTTCCTTTGAGTTTCAATCCTGATTGTCTTCGTTCCCTCTTTTAGGTGTCGGGGAAAGAAGAAGAGTTTCAGGATGTCGAGGCGGTGACCCAGGATGACGGGGACTCCCATGAGCCTATTCCTACTCAAGAGGACGCAGATCAATCTGTATCCCCCTTCAAGGTGACGGGGTCAGGGGACGTGACTGAGTTTAACTCGGGGATCGCGGGTGGGGGGACCATGCCAGTTGTGGATGAGCTGCGACCTTCATGCCCCTCCTCTGGTAAGATTAGCCGAATCTTAACCCGTGAAGAAGCCTATCTGCTCTATCATCATGTCCTTCGGGTTACGTCGATTGACTGTTATTCTGGACATTCAGGTCCTGCCCCTTCAGTGCCAAGAATGGACGTCGTCGAGACAACCCCAACCGAAGGGGCGTCGGTGAAAAGAGGTATACTTTATCACTGCCCGACTCGTCTTGATGGGCCTTCTGGGGGCCCGAGTTTAACGGGCCAGTTCTCGGGGCAGTCGGGGCAGGGAACAATGGTCCTTGCATCATCCTCTGCTCCAATGGCTTCGAGAATCGACCTTTCTTCCCTGCCGAGCATCCAAGCTCTCCGGGCTGCAGAAGACGAGTTGGCCGCTATTCATGCATCGTTCTGCTCGGACTCCGCTCCCTTGGTGGCGAGCTCTAGCGTTACTCCTCCGACGTTGCCGCTCCGGCTTCCCCTGACGCCCTCCTCTGCTGAAGTTTTGAACGACGCATTGCAGGACGTGGTTGCCAGTTTCCATCGTCATTTGAAGAGGGGAATCGAGGCCGCTGTAGAAAGAGGGACCTCTTTTACCTTGGCCCGAAGATGTGCCCATGGTCAAATAAACATCCTTAGGGATCTTCCTGATGATGCAGGAATGGCTTCGCTTCTAGAGGCAAAATTGCTGGAGGCTGATCAGCTGGTGTCCGAGCTTCGAGTATTGCGGCAGGCTGATCTGCCTGCTATTATAAACGAGGAGCAGAATTCTCTTATTACTGTTATATAGAGGACCAGAGCGGCTCGAGATAAGACCAGACCGGCCGCACTGAAGGATCTCAGCGACTTAGCTGATCGGTATGATCAATTGAGTTATGCGACCGAAAACGTTGTGGCTCGGGAGGAGTCTGTCTCTCGTGAGATTACCGAGACGCGGGAGCAGATCCTTGCGCTTCAGAAGAAGTTGACTTTCCTGGAGTCTGAACTCGAGACTGCCCACAATGACAGGGGGCTAATTGTTCAGGAAGCTGACAGGGTTACTCAAGCTTCGACTGACCTGGAGGCTGTCTTGAAGAAATTGGAAGATGACTGTCAGGCGCTCCTGGATTTGGACAATGAGGAGCGGTTACTCCAGGAGGCCGAGCGTCGTGCTCGGCAACGGATTGGGCGGGAGACCACCTCAGTGAGAGACCGCCTCCTAGAATTGAGTAACACTGAAATGTAGTCGGCCTTTTCTTTTTTCTTCTTTTTCTTTCTCTTCTCTCTCTTTTTTTTGAAAGGGACGTGGTCCCGAAATATGTAGTACTTCTTTTCTTCCTTCAAATAAAGAGTATTTTCCATTCTACCCTTCATTTGTATTGCCTGTTGTGCCTGTGATATTGTGGTGATGTTCTCCCCCGCATAGGGGATATATTTGTGGACCTGTTACCCATGGCGTACCTTGGTTTTAGGTAGAGATAACAAGTTTCGGTCAGGATGCCTAAAGCAGCCATAGCAAAGTGGTCATGGGTGCTCTTGGTATTGAGAAGAGAATTGCCGTAGAGCAGCTGGGCTCCTGGGGCATGATGAGGTGATAGGTTTGTGTTAAGAAATTTAGCTGAGGATATTTGTGGGCCTATTACCCTTGGCATACCCTGGTTTAGGATACGGGTAATAGGATGAAAGAGAACTGACATACTTGCTCAGAGGTAACGAGGACATGGTAAGTAGGAAAGTTCTTTGAACGTAGAGTCTTCCTACTCAGAGGTAATGAGTACATGGAAGGAGCGAACTCGACGGAGGGTATTGGTGGTCAACAGAGGACATTTGTGGTCAACAGAGGACATTTGTGGTCAACAGAGGACATTTGTGGTCAACAGAGGACATTTGTGGACCCATTACCCTTGGCGTACTCCGGTGGTGGGTACAGGTAATAGGTCGAAAGGGGATCATCATACTTACTCAGAGGTAATGAGGACATGGCAAGTATGAAAGTTTCTTCGACGGAGCCTTCCCATTCAGAGGTAATGAGGACATGACAAGAGTGGGCTCAATGAAGGGGGGTACGTAGAATAACTCAGAGGTAATGAGGACATAGAAATTCTATGTAGGGGTAATTTGTTTTTGGCAGAAATGGGACAACTCAGAGGTGATGAGGACATGGTCGTCTTGGAAATTTGTGGATCCGTTACCTTTGTTGTGCACTGGGAGTGCAGGTATTAGATCATGAGGGAGGATCTCTTGTAGGAAGAAAGTTCAGCGGTATGATTATACATAACTTTCTTTCAAAAGAGTGACCGGGATATAAGTTCAGGGGTACCGATGGGCACATAACTCAACAATCCATGAATGTTGGAATCAAAGTGTAAGTTCAGAGGTACCAGCAGGTACATGACTTAGGAATTTGGGATATATTTATAGAAGAAGGGCATGAGTTCAGCGGTACACGCGGGTACATGACTCGAAAATCTGTGAATGTTGGAATCAAAGTGTAAGTTCAGAGGTACCAGCAGGTACATGACTTGGGAATTTGGGATATGAGTTCAGCGGTACAAGAGGGTACGTGACTCAATAAGTTGGAAAATTAGGGGGTTGAGTTCAGTGGTACCAGCGGGCACATAACTCGAAACTCTGGAAAATGTTGTTTAAACATAGTATTTCTTCAGGAACTTGCCGTTGACGGGCAACAAGAGCAAGTCTCCGTTCTGCTTGGTGAGACGGTAAGCACCATTGGAGAACACGGCCTCGATGATAAATGGGCCTTCCCATTTTGGCTGGAACTTGCCGGTGGTCTTGTGAGTCATGACCATTGGCCTCCTGACTGCCAAAACAAGATCGCCCACTTGGAATGTTCTGACTTTGACCTTTTTGTTGAAGGCTCCTGAGATGCGTGCTTGGTATAATTCGATCCTTTGCTGAGCTAGGAGGCGTTTTTCATCTAAGGCCTCTAACTCTTGTAGTCGACGTCGGTAGTTATCATCCATTGTCAATTGATAAGTGAGGGCGACTCGGAGTGAGGGAATCTGAGTCTCTAATGGGAGAACTGCCTCACTTCCGTACACCAGAGAGAATGGTGTATTCCCGGTGGCTGTTCGAACCGTGGTACGATAAGCCCATAAGCACTCGCCGAGCTTCTCGTTCCAGTCGCGTTTGTTGGAGGAGACAAATTTCTTGAGGAGTTTGATGATTGTTTTATTGAATGCCTCTGCTAACCCGTTTGCTGCCGGGTTGTATGGTTTCGAAGCGACATTCTGAATGCGATGTTTGTCGCAGAATCGGTAGAATGCGTGGCTTATAAACTGCGGGCCATTATCATGGATGATCCTTCGGGGCAGTCCAAAGCGGTAAATGACGTGGTGCTTCAGAAAGCTGATTACGTTCGAAGTCTTGACTTCGGCGAGTGGGACAGCTTCTGTCCACTTTAAGAAGTAATCAGTGATCACCAGTATGAAGCGATGTCCTCGAAAGGAAGGTGGGGTGATTGGACCAATGATATCCATTCCCCATGCTTCGAATGGCCAGGACGCCACTGTTGGATGTAGAAATTTGGATGGTTGGTGAATAAAGTCTGCGTGGACTTGGCAGGCCTTGCATTTTCGGGCATAATCTATTGCATCAGCCACCATCGTGGGCCAGTAGTAGCCCATCCGGCGAAGGCGGTCTTGCAGCTTAGGGCCAGGCTGATGGGCCCCGCAGACACCGTCATGAGCCTCTCGTACGGCTTCTTTAGCTTCTGCGTTCGACAAGCATCGAAGTAGTAATCCGTCGTAGGAGCGGCGATACAGCATTTTCGTCTCTGTATCGTAGAAGAATCTGAGAGAACGCCGTCTGATAGAAGTAGCCTCCTTCGGGTTCTCGGGCAGGATGTCGTAGACCACGAAGTCTATGAATGGTTGTCTCCAGTCTGGCGCTTCGTCGATCATCTGAGCAGAATAACTCGCCATGGCTTGAATGTTGTTCTGGGGGCAGACCAGCTCATGGCCGATTACATCGACCGAATGATGAGAGTGGTTTGGCACTGCTAGGGAAGCAGCCAGGCCAGCTAGGGCATCAGCTTCGATATTTTGGAGTCTGGGGACGTGTTCGATGAAGAATCCCTCGAATGATGAGATAATGTTGATCGCTATTTGGTTGTAGGGGATCATATCTTCATGGCGGACTTCGTACGTCCCCCGAATCTGGTTGACGATTAATTGCGAATCGCCGTATGCTTCAAGGTATTCTACCCCCAGTTCTCTTGCGAGTTGGAGGCCAATGACCAAAACGTTGTACTCGGCCACATTGTTAGAGCAGGGTTCCGTGAGAGAGTAGGCGCGATTGATCACTAGCCCGGTAGGAGAGACCAATACTACTCCGACTCCGACGACGATGTTTCCCTTGGGTCCGGTTCTTGAAGCACCATCGAAGAACATCCGCCATATGTTATCGTGGGTGGTTGTATTTGAATCGGCGACCTCATCTGGGATTTCTTCGTATATTCTGGATGATTCCGATCCTGGATGGGCTGCCAAAAAGTCTGCCAGGGCTTGACCTTTGACAGCCTTCTGCGGGACGAAGATCATATGATAGAGGGACAGCAATATCGCCCATGTAGCGAGGCGGGAGCTGAGTGCCCCTGGTTTGGTCATGAGGACCCTGAGAGGGTTGATTCGTGAGATCACATGTATGGTTTGCCCCGTGACATAGTGTCGCGTCTTTTGAATGGCGAATACCAGGGCGAGGCATTCTTTCTCCACAGCGGTGTATCGGTGTTCGGGCCCGACCATCATTCGGCTGAGATAGTAAATGGCCTGCTCGTGGCCTGCATCGTTGTTTTGTGCCAGCAGGGCACCGAGGGAGTGTTCCATTGCTCGTACATAGAGCAGGAATGGTTTTCCAGGGACCGGGGCCACCAGGACTGGAGGATTTGATAAATATTCTTTGATGTCATCGAAAGCGCGCTGGCATTCCTCGTCCCATACGAATGAGACTCCCTTCTTCATGAGGTGGGTGAACGGTCGGCATCGCCCGGAGAGGTTGGAAATGAACCTCCTGATATAAGCTAGCCTCCCTTGGAGGCCTCTAAGTTCACGGAAATTTCTCGGGGGACCCATCTCCATGATTGCCCTCCTTTTCTCGAGGTCTACATGGATATCCCGTGCAGTGATGATGAAGCCCAAGAACTTCCCGCTGGATACGCCCAAGAACGATTTTGTAGGGTTCATCTTCAGATTGTGGGCTAGGATTAAGTTGAACACCGTTCTCAGGTCTTGCAGATAATCCTCCTTACGGCGACTCTTGACGGCGATGTCGTCGACATAGCATTCCACTGTCTTGCGCAAATGTTCTCTGAAAATGATACTCATGGCTCGCTGATATGTAGCGCCAGTATTCTTTAGACCGAATGGCATGACTGTGTAGCAGTATGTGCCAATCGGGGTTCAAAATGAAGTGTGCTTTTCGTCGTCGGGAGACATCTTGATTTGATTGTACCCCGAGAATCCATCCATGAATGACATACGTTCAAAGCCGCATGTATTGTCGATCATGATGTCTATGATAGGAAGGGGAAATTCATCTTTGGGGCATGCCTCGTTCAGGTTGCGGAAGTCGATGCAGACTCGAATCTTCCCATTCTTCTTGAGGACAGGTGCTATATTGGCGACCCAATCAGGATGTTGCTCTTCACGAATGAAGCCGCTGGCTATTAGCTTGTTGACTTCGGCTTCGATCGCGTCCATGACGCCTGGGCGGAAGCGTCGTTGTTGCTGCTTGACTGGCTTTGCATCTGGCCGTATATTGAGTTTGTGGAGAGCGATGTCAGGATTTAACCCCGGCATGTCTTCATAGCTCCAGGCGAACACATCAATGTATTCTCTGACAAGTTCTAACAGCGACTCTCGTTCTTCGTCAGTTAGGCTTTTACTGATAAAGATCGGTTTTGGAGAAGATTCGCTGCCGAGATCCACTTGTATGACTTCATCTTCAGTAGGAGGTTCTCTCAGTTCGAACCGCTTTTTCCATTGTGCGTCTAATTGCTGGGCCCATGGCTCTAGCTCAAGGATTTCGGGGATGTCTTCGTCTTCCTCGTAAGCGTCGGTGAATGCCATATTGACTGACATGACTTGTCTGAACACATCTCCGATGCTGGTATCTGAGTCGGAAGTCGGTGATCCGGTTGAATGTGACTGCCAGTTGCATTCTTCATCTGAGCTTTCAGGGGTCGTAGTAGGCGTTACATACCCTAAACCGCATCGGGTTTTGTTATAGTAGTTCCGTGGTTTGCCTGCCGGGGCTGGCGTCTTCAAAGGTAATCGTCGTCAAGTGCCGTAGTTCAGTCCTGGCGTTGTCTCTAGATCATACCCCTATTTCTGCATAAGATATTTAGATTGAGGGCTATAGAGATACAGAGGCAGTCTTCCAGCATCTGATCCGGAGTCGACTTCTTCCATGACAAGGGGATGCGGGTTGTTCGTCCGGCCGAAGATGATTGGGTGGTCCCCTCCCTCGATTATTCGGTAAGCGTCTTCTACTGGAGTAAGTTGGATAGCGGTGTACACATTTGTCACCTGTATATGTAGGTGAGTGCCTATACCGTGTTCCATAGCATACATTGTACATAGCTTATTGAGCTCGGTGTAGTTCAAAGATAATTCTTTATTGATGAAGTAAGGTATCTTTTCTAGAGGGATTACATCATCTGCGGAGGGAGCGTCAGTGTGGGTAGCCACATACTTGGCTAGCTCTGGTTCCTCTTCGGCTACCCCCTGTGTGAATAAAGATTGAGAGGGCATCCTAGTCAGCTTGATCTTCAGAGGTTCAACTGACGGAGCGGAGCGTGGGGTTGTCGGTAGACTAGCAACCCCCAGTCCGGCACTTGATGTGGAGCGAGGGGTGGCTGGTTCGCTTGAAGTGTCAGACCTCGCATCGGGGTGACGACCTTTCTTAGGCAGGCGTATCGTCAGAGGTTTATCGGAGGGATTGAGCTTCTCTGTTTGGGATTGACCGACTCTCGGCAATCTGATGGTAAGTGGCCCTGTCGTAGGTCTCGGTACCTGGCCGGACCTTGGCAGCCGGATTCTCAACTGCTCTTTCTGTGCCGAGAGGCTGATCGCGTCCTTACGCAGTATGGCCGTAAGGGGTACGGAATTACCTGGTTTGTGAGCCTGGAGGTGGATTGTCAGAGGTTCTTCTGATCCCATGGTTGCTTCAACATCAGTTTGTTTATTTCCTCCTTCAAGGTGCCTCTTCGACTTTTCGTATAGGCAGGAGTCCGAGTAATAAGATTCGACCCCTTTGAAGGGATCGATGTCAGCAAATTCTGTCCTCACGAAGTCGTGCTTGTCGACATATTTGAAGCATTGGTGTAGCGTAGAAGGCACGATCATGTAATCGTGTATCCAAGGGCGCCCCAAAAGGATGTTGTATGAAGTGTCGGCATCTATGACGTAGCAAGTGACTTCTGATTGGAGATCGCCAATCTGACATTTCAGACGGATCTTCCCGATTGGGTAGCTCCTGCCCGAATTGAACCCGCTGATGGCGGTGTTTGTAGGGGTCAGGCGATGCATCGAAATGCGAAGATGATGCAGTAGTCCTTTTGGAATGATGCTTATGGAAGACCCAGGGTCAATGTGCATCCTGTCCACCTTTATGTCGCCGATGTAGCCTGTGTAGTATAATGGGCGATCATGTAGATTAGTCTTGATGAGCATGTCTTATGGAGTGAAGACGATGTTGGGCATTGCTTCCGTACAGGCGCTGTCTTGGAGGTCTGTGGGCTGATTTTCTCCCGTGAGGTTGACCTGAGCCAGGTACGCGTCGACATTTTGAAGTGCATCGCTCAAAGCTGTGCGGACATCCTTCGAGAGCCTCAGGAGTTCATATAAGGACAATTTGGCCGGTGTATTGGCCAATTGTGCCAAGATGTCGAAGTTGTAGGGCCTCTCCAGCCCTTGAGATGTTTCCTTTCGGAGGGATTTGTCGAAGCGAGTCTCCTTCGGCCTAGGCTTGTCGGTCGTCGAAGGCTGAGCCGGTCCCGGAGCATCCGTGGTAATGGGCGGATGATCATCAGTCGAGTTTTCAGCCACAGGTTGAGATTGTGCTCCGGATCGAGTAACAACGGCCGTGACTTCCTCTTCATCTGCTGAGGTGGTGCGGCAGGATCTGACTTTTCCACTTTTTTTTTAGAAGATGGAGTGGACTGAGTTACCTCATGGACTAGGTCCGGATGGACCCACATGATTTCCCCTCGTGATGTGGCGAGGGGTACTAGACCAGCAGCTTGAGCAGGCGGGAGATTAGCAATCTCCATCGTTGCCAGAGGGATGGGTATAACCCCGTCCTGGGTCTCTGTTGGAGGGAAGCTGCCGAATTGTACGGACACCATGTTGGCTGCCACGGTTACCTCTTCGAAATCGATGGCCAGAGCGTTCGAATCGATGAGGTTCTGGATATATCGTTTCAGTTGGTAGCAGTCGTGCGTAGCATGGTGGACGTAGCGGTGGTAATGGCAGAACTTTGGGTTCTCCAGATCAGCCGGCCGAGGCTCCCGTCTTGGTGGAGGAAGTTGAATCCTATCTCCTTGTATGAGCATGTCCAAGATAGGCTTGACGTGACCGTCTTCAAAAGAGTAAGTGATTTGAGGCCATTGTTTGTCCGCAGGTTGCGACTCAGGCTTCTGGGCTGTATCGGCCACCATAGCCTGCTTGCCTATGTTGTCCCGGTTGTTGGAGGGGCTACCCCCATTGTCGTTGGTAGTGCTGGAACGCTTGCTCTTGTTCTCTCCCTCTGAGATATGTAATCCCAGTTGGCGAGCCTTCTTTAATCGTTCTTCGGCACTTGTAGCACTAATGATAAAAGCCTTCCAGTCCTTGAATTGACTCTCGCCCATCCAGAGACTGATTGTTGGGAGTAGTCTCTTTTGGCAAATTTCGATCAAGGAGGAATCCGGGTTGCCAGATGGTAACTTTATTGTGGTTTGACGGAACCGCTCAATGTAATTCCTCGTCAGCTCTTTCTCTCATTGAATGACGTCCATGAGGGTAGACATCGTGACGTCCTGCCCTACCTCATAGAACCTCTCCAAGAACAGGCGTTTGAAGCCAGCGAAGGAATGGATGCAATTGTCCGGCAGGTTGCGGTACCAATCGAAGGCGACTCCTTCCAATGCCCCAATGAATAACCGTGTCAGGATAGCGTCATCATGGGGCAGATGGTCGGTAGTGACCTCGAAGTAAGTGATGTACCGACTTGCTGAGGTCTTGCCATCATAGGGGTTGATATTGAACGGCTTATATCTTGGTGGGAATGGAACATCCCTCCATTCAGGAGGATATGGTTGCCGTATTCTGAAGTCTTGAGAGTTTTCTCTGGCGTGGAACATGGCTCGAAGCTCTTGAACTTCTCTCCTTACTTCTCGGGTCTCATCTGTCGCAGTCGGAGCCGTTACTTCGGGAGGATTATTGCCCGGGTTCGGTGCCGCCGAATTTGAATCTACGTTGATTGGGGGACCCATGCTTGTCTGGCCGGGTGTCACCCCCTGCAGATTAGGAAGTGCCGCTTTGATCTCGTCTACAGACTTGACCAAGGCGTGCAATATGGCTTCCAAAGTGTCGATGCGCTGGCGATCACCGGAACCGCCTTGATTGCTGTCTGTCATGAATACCGTCTTCACATGAGGAGTGACGGAAGGAGTGGTGGAGGATGTACCCTCTGAGTCGTACCCGTGCATCGAGAAATCATCAGGATATGTGGGGATGTTCTCTTCAGGTTCAGACTCGGAAGGAACACTACCCCCGGCTTCGGAGCTTGCTTCGTCTAGGATGTCCTTGGGGACGTCGGTATCTGTTGCATCCGTCGAAGGACTTGCTTCCTCCAGTCCGTATTCCTGGAATGTCGGATTATCGTGGATGTTTGGAGGAGTGCTACCCCCAGTTCCGACGACCTCCAATGTTGCAGACGACGAACTTCCTACTGCAGCAGTTTTCGTCTTCGAACGGGTGTGTTGAAATACTCCAGTGGAGGATATCCCTTTAGACGACGGTTTCTTAGCTGTAGTAGTTGACACCTTTGGGCTGGAGATGCTCGTTTTCTTCCCTTTTCCCTTGACGAGAACTTTCTGCGCGGATTTGCAGGAGACAACAGGAGGTGTCTCGTCTTCTGAGCTCGGGTGATATAGTCTTTGGAAGACGGATGGCCGGTCTTCCGTCACCGCCGCGTTGCTGCAACAGCAGTTGACGATGATCTGGGTGCATTGATGTCCGTGTGAGGGCTCTTTACACCCCGAAGCTCCTTCTCTTTCCTTGCGTTTGTGGAGGATAACCTCACGCAGGTCAGAGGAACCACTTTGTCTGTTTGCCGTCGGAGGCTGGACTTGAGTGGTTTTATACAACTTCCCATCAGAGGCCCGCGTGATAATCAGTGGGACGCCCCGATAGTCAGAGGTTGGGGCAGTCGTCTGGACTTGATGAGCCCGCGCTGCCCTAGACTTCCTCCTTTTAGCACTTGTGGGTGCGTAATAGGAGGAGTCTAAGTCGAATACCACAGAGTCTGGATTATCATCTAGATAATGATTAGAGTCAGGACCGCATGAGAGCCGGTCGAAGACTGATCGAGAGAAACGTGGGACGGATGCTATGCGGCTAGCATTGGGTACCGTGCAGGCTGTCTGCATGCGGCTGTCTTTTGTTGTAGGATGAGTCTTTATGCGGTTAGGAGTCACAACCGTGCAGGCTGACCGTATGCGGTTGGCATCTGTGGCCGCATGGGTTTTCTGCAAGCGATTGACTTTAATAGCCGCATGAGTCTCATCCGTGCGGTTGGCAACTGTAGCCGCATAAGTTATGCGACTGACAGATGTGGCCGCATGAGTTTTCTTTATGCGGTCGGCGGTTGTAGCCGCATGGGTTTTCTCCCTGCAGTTAATACTCTTCTGCGGCTCGGAGCGCGTAGAGTTCCTCTTTGCCCCTGCAAGTCCAGCATCATAGTATTTTCTTCTGCCGAACTTGGGGACAGCAGAGTTGTCTACGGTCTGAAGTGGGGCCGCAGGGGAGTCTTTCTCGCCATCATGAGCAATAGAGAGCACCTCATCAAGGGCTTGCGGAGGAGCAAATGATTTTTGCCTCCACTCTTTGCGAGCCTTTATGGTGCGGGTGCGCTTCTGGACCGGGCCAGTGCTACCTTCAGAGAGCATCTCTTCGAACGCCTGTTGGTCGAAGCGTACGACCATCTTCTGTTGTGTAGAGCCAAGTTTGGCTGCGTCCGATTGCGTTACCAACTCCTCAGCCGTGGAGAAGTTAGTCCCCAGCAGAGTCGCCATCGTGTTTGCCATTGATTGTAAAAGTACAGAACAATTATCGGAGGACTAAACTTAGACTCACAATACAAACTCGCTCGTACAAAGAAAGCCTAGGGACGAAAACCTAGGTACAGCAGTCTAAGTACGATTGTTTATTTTAGATTCTGGGGGGTGACGATAGAGGCTCGGGAAAGCGACGGCCGCACTGCCTTACTCCTTGGACGATCGGTACGCAGCCTTGACTCGGGGAAGATCTGCTTAGTCGTTGACGAAGAAACGCCTTCTTGCTCTCTCTCTCTGATTGCTCTCCTGGCTTCTCTCTCTCTGTGTATATTCTCTCTCTGACTATGGGGGAAGTCTCCCTGTGTATACGTATTCTTCTCTGATTCTTTTTTTGTATATCTCTCTATATCTCACAAGGGAATGGCACCTTGCTATTTATAATAGTGGGATGTGATCGCTAGGGTTGCCAATGATTAGCTCTTGGAGATGGCGGCGGCCTGGGGATTGATCAATCCAGGCCGTTCGTTTCTGATTGTGACGAATCAGAACCATTAAGGGTAGATTACACCAAATCCCCATTAGCAATTAATGCTGATTGGCATAAATCTTCCTTATAATGATTCTCTCATATCTGCGAATAAATCAAATTTATTCTCCTGCTACGTGCCCCAGATCATTGGGATTCGACCGATCTTGGATTGCCATAAATCTGGGATTCGAATAAATCAAATTTATTCTCCTGCTGATTGGCATAAATCTTCCTTATACAGTCTTCCGGTTTATCATGTTATTCTTTCAGTTTCTTGTATCTTACTCTCTAGCATGATTATATATCCTGACCTGCTATAATTTGTTGAGATGTACTGTGCTCGCTCCTGTCCTGACTGGACCTGTTAAAATATTACAGAGGACGAGGCTGAGGCGTTCTGCCCTACCTACTACGGTGCTACACTAGATGAGTGCCTGGACTTGGACCAGCAGCAGGACCCACTAGCAGTGGATGACACTCCTTTAGATTAGGATGTCTTTACTTTTCTGGATCACTGTATATAGATTCTGAGATATTTTGGGATATGTATTTATTTAGACACTTAGAATTCTGGATTGTATCTCTGTGATTTCTTCTGTTCTGGATATTATCTATCTATCTATTTATCTATCTATTTTTATCCTGCTCTACCTTAGATGTGATTGAGATATATTTCTGTTATGTCACCCCCATTCGGGGAGTATAACTTTTATTACCTTTAACTGTTAGATGTTGAGACCTAGGACAGCGTTCTACCGTCGACACTACGTAGGCTGGACGTACCTACGTATCGTGCCCTTACTCTAGGGTGCGGGTCGTGACACGTTTTTAGTGGTGGCCCATGCAGGTCTAGGTTAGAAATGTAGTGGTATTCGAACTAGAATATCACTGCAGCCTGCAGTAGGAATTAATATATTTTTGAAGGTACTCAATCACACTAGAAAAATTCCTTATCAGATTCCGTATATCTACTTTTGCTGCTTATTGTCTTCCTTAGAATTTTAAACTGTCCTCCTTTGATTTTTCGACTCATTCTCAGTAATTGTTTCTTGTTTGATCTGTGTCTCCAGGATGGTTGAGACGAGATCGCATCGCCCTGGACTGGAAGACGCTGGAGAGGGGTCTAGTACCTCTCGACCTCAGCAGCAGCCAGCTCCCGGTGCCACAGGGCCAGTACAGCCCTCAGGAGTCGGTGTTTCTGCAGCCTTTGGAGGAGCACCTCCACCAGTCAGGAGGCCGAGCATTGTGATTCCTGAGATCCTTCTACCGCAGCAGCCTCCGCCTGCGAGGATGGTAGACGCTGCACATCTCTTCTCCTTCATGGAGAGGATTCTGGAGTCCCACCAGCAGCAGCAGACGAGGCAGACTGCAGATTTCCGTCAGTGGATCGATGAGGCACACCAGCTGGTTCGTACTACAATCGAGATGATTACTGCTCAGGGGGCCCAGCAGCAGCCCCGTCGAAGAGAAAAGGACATACAGGACTTCTAGAAGATGCACCCTCGAGATTTCTTCGGCACAGAGGGCATCTATATTACAGACGACTGGACAGAGCATATCGAAGAGATCTTCCGACTGGCGAAGATACCAGATCGACTCCAGATCGAGGCGACGGGCAGTCAGATGCAGGACTTAGCCCGTACGTGGTATCAGACAGATCCCAGGATGGGAGTTGAGGGCCAGACTTGGGCCCAGTTCAAGGAGCTGTTTAAGGAGCAGTTCTTTTCTGATATTGCCTTGGAAGGTATCGAGGCACAGTTCGAGGGTCTGGTTCATGGGAACTAGACAGTAGCTGAGTATGCCGGAGAGTTCTGCAGATTGGCTCAGTTTATAGATGACTTGACAGAGAAGACGAAGGAGAGGAAGTTTCGCCGAGGCTTGATTAGAGAGCTTCGGTCGCTGACTAAGAGCGGCCGGAACGCCACATTTGCTGAGATATTTTCTGGGGCTATGGCGGCGGAAGACGACCTAGGCTTGAAG
This sequence comes from Iris pallida, assembly GCA_029216955.1. Taxonomy (NCBI): domain Eukaryota; kingdom Viridiplantae; phylum Streptophyta; class Magnoliopsida; order Asparagales; family Iridaceae; genus Iris; species Iris pallida. Next base: position 13,738,149 of record JANAVB010041420.1, read on the forward strand.
CAGAAGAGGGGTCATGACTTCCAGGATGGTAGCAGCAGTCAGGGGCAGGCCAAGAGGCCTCACTTCCAGCATCAGCAGCCACAGAGGCCAGTTCAGCAGTATCAGCATCAGGGCCGTACACCTTTTCAGCAGGTGCAGCATCAGCAGCAGATAGAGCAACAGGCATCCAAGCAGCAGGCTATTAGTTGTACTTTCTGTAAGAAGCCTGGGCACAAGTGGGAGGAGTGTAGGAAGAGACTTGGCAGATGCTTGATGTGTGGATCAGCGGACCACCAGATGCGACAGTGTCCAGTTGCGTCGATGCATCCGATACCAGGAGGAGCTCGGGCAGCCAAGGCTCCAGCAGGCCAGCAGAGGGAACCAGCCATGCAGACCCAGCAGCAGAGGTTCCAGCAGCACCAGCAGCAGGCACGAGGTGGACAGCAGGGGCGAGCTTTCGCCATGGCAGCTGAGGATGCCGAGTCCATCGGAGAGCTGATAGTAGGTTCGGTTCTTCTCGACTCCCTTCCAGCATTTGCATTCTTTGATTTCAGGGCTTCCCACAGCTTTGTGTCAGTATCGTATGCTATTAGACACAATCTGGTTTCTGAACCATTGCCTAGGACCTGCAAGATCACGACCGGGGGTGGGGTCATCCTCGTGAGTGATGTTTGCAGAGGGCGAAGCGTCATATTGGAAGGCCGAGAGTTGGGAGTGAGTCTACTCGTCATGCCACTACCGAACTACGACATTGTATTAGGTATGGACTGGCTGAGTAGACACCACGCCCGCATTGATTGCCGAGAGGGTAGAGTTTTATTTGGGGCGCCAGGAGAGCCAGAGTTTGAGTACACCCGGTGGTAGGCAGAGCAGGACGGCGGAGTCTTCTGTGGAGCTTCAGTTGTGGAGCAGGTGGCTCCGCATCCCTTGATCGCAGAGTTTATGGACGTATTTCCAGAGGAGTTGCCAGGGCTTCCACCGGACATGGATGTAGAGTTCTCGATAGACTTGGTTCCCGGCGCGGAACCGATTTCCCAGCATGTCTATCGAGTGAACAACAATAAATTGGTGGATCTGAAGAAGCAGGTGGATGAGCTGTAGGACAAGGGCTTCATCCGATCGAGTTCTTCACCTTGGGGTGCACCGGTACTTTTCGTACCCAAAAAGGACGGGTCGGTACGGATGTGTATCGACTACAGGGCACTTAACAACCTGACGATCAAGAACAGATACCCACTGCCGCGGATCGATGATTTCTTTGATCAGTTGAGCGGAGCTCGGGTGTTCTCCAAGATTGATTTGAGGTCAAGTTATCACCAGGTGAAGGTGAAGGGGGAGGATATTCCCAAGACCGCCTTCAGGACGCGGTATGGGCAGTTTGAGTTTTTGGTTATGCCGTTTGGGCTGACCAATGCACCAGCAGTGTTTATGAACCTTATGAACAAGGTGTTCCACCAGTACTTGGACAAGTTCGTGGTGGTATTCATTGATGATATCTTGGTATATTCCAAGACAGAGGAAGAGCACAAGGAGCACTTGAGAGTGGTGTTGGAGACACTCAGGAGGAAGAGATTGTACGGTAAGCTCTCGAAGTGCGAGTTCTTTCTAGACAGGGTTGACTTCTTGGGTCATGTGGTGACTGAAGATGGTATCTCAGTGGACCCGAAGAAGATCACAGCAGTTGAGGCTTGGGCAGAGCTGACTTCAGTGGCAGAGATCAGGAGTTTTCTGGGGCTGGCAGGATATTATAGGAGATTTGTACAGGATTTCTCCCGGGTTGCAGAGCCGTTGACTTGGTTGACCCGGAAGGATGCTGAGTATGTTTGGTCAGAGGAGTGTCATGCAGCTTTTGATGAGTTGAAGAAGCGGCTTACGACAGCTCCGATTCTGATATTGCCTTCAGGATCAGGTAGATTCACTATTTATAGTGATGCTTCAGGGAAGGGGCTGGGTTGTGTCTTGCAGCATCATGAGAAGATGATTGCCTATGCTTCCAGGCAATTACGTCCCCATGAGAAGAACTACCCTACCCATGACCTGGAGCTGGCAGCGATAATTTTTGCTCTGAAGTTGTGGAAGCACTATCTGTATGGCGAGAGGGTGGAGATTTTCACAGATCATAAGAGCTTGAAGTATGTATTTACACAGAAAGAGCTCAACATGAGGCAGCGCAGATGGCTAGAGTTGATGAAGGACTTTGACATCTCACTACAGTATCACCCGAAAAAGGCCAACGTGGTTGCCGATGCCTTGAGTAGGTATCCGACAGCCATGTGTTTGACTATGGATCGGCACTTGCTTGTAGACTTAGAGAGCCTTGGGATTGAGGTGATCGTGCCCGGAGTACAGATGCAGTTATGGGGCCTTCAGATACAGTCGAACTTGATGAAGAGGATCAAGGAGAAGCATTTTGAGGATGTGGCTCTGCGGTGTATCCGAGAGCAGGTTCGTGCATGGTTGGAGGATGGCGAGTTTTCACTTGCAGAGGATGGTGCCCTAAGGCACGGTTCCCGATTATATGTGCCTAGCAGGGAGCTCAGGGAGCAGATCATGCAGGAGGCTCACAGATCGCAGTACTCTATACATCCTGGTGCCAACAAGATGTACAGGGACCTGTGAGAGCATGTCTGGTGGTACGGGATGAAGCGGGAGGTAGCCCACTACGTAGCTAGATGCTTGGTCTGTCAGCAAGTCAAGGCAGAGAGACAGAGGCCCGGAGGATTATTGCAGCCGTTGCCTATTCTCGAGTGAAAGTGGGAACATATTACCATAGATTTTGTATCTGGGTTGCCGCGTACACCAGGAGGAAAAGACGCGATTTGGGTCATCGTTGACAGGTTGACCAAATTGGCCTACTTCTTGCCATTCAAGGTGGGTACGTCTACAGAGAGGCTTGCGGAGTTGTACATGAGACAGATAGTCAGGATTCACGGAGTTCCAGTCAGCATTATCTCAGATCGGGATAGTCGCTTTACTTCCCATTTCTAGAGGAGTCTGCAGACTAGTTTGGGCACTCAGCTCAAGTTTAGTACTGCATACCACCCCCAGACGGACGGACAGTCAGAGAGGACTAATCAGACACTTGAGGATATGCTGCGGACGTGCGTCCTGGATTTTGGAGGTTCCGGGGAGGATCATCTATATTTGGTGGGGTTTGCTTACAACAACAGTTATCAGGCCAGCATTGAGATGTCACCTTTTGAGGCTCTGTACGGGCGTAGGTGTCGTACACCCTTATCTTGGGATGATGTTGGAGAGCGAGCTTTACTGGGACCAGAGATGGTTGTTGGCGCAGCCGAGAAGGTAAAGCTCATCAGGGATAGACTTCGCGTGGTGCAGGACAGACATCGGCACTGGGCCGATAGCCACCGGAGGCCGTTGGAGTTTGAGGTACAGATTTAGAGATAGGATTAGAAGTAGGTTGTATTTTTGTTTTGTTTGATTGATCGTGTTTGATTTTTAGTAACTTGAGACCTTGCTTGTGATTAGGTTGGAGACATGGTTTTTCTGCGGATATCTCTGACTCGTGGTACGATACGTTTTGGTGGAGGTGGGAAGCTTAGCCCGCGCTTCATCGGCCCTTTCGTTATCATCGGGAGAGTTGGTGACGTGGCATACAGGCTAGACTTGCCATCTGCACTAGTAGACGTCTACAACGTATTCCACGTATCACAGTTGAGACGGTACGTGGCTGACCCTAGCCATGTGCTCGATCATTCAGAGATTGAGGTTGGACCTACTCTCAGTTATCCAGAGCAGCCTGTGGAGATTCTAGATCGCCGGAAGAAGGAACTGAGGAACCAGGTGATACCCTTGGTACGCGTCGCATGGAGGCATCATTCTCCAGGAGAGTCTACCTGGGAGCGGGAGGATGAGATGCGCAAGCGGTACCCCTATCTTTTTGAACCTTGAGGTATACTTTTCTATCCTTCTCAGCAGTTAGTTTCGCCTTTAATTTTGAGGACGAAATTATTTTAAGGGGGGTAGATTTGTCACTACCACTTTTCTAGCATGAGGGTATTTTGGTCATTTTTAAAATTTTGGAATTAATTTGGAATTATTAGTATTAATTATACTTATTAGAATTTTTAAGTAATTTTTTAGTATAATTGATTTGGTGCTAGTTTTAGACTTTGACTAGTGTTGACTTTGGAGACTGTCCTAGAGGCTAACCTAGGTCATAAACATTTGGTTAGGTTAAGAAACCCTAGCTTGACCTAAGTTAGTGACATCAAATCTATTAGAATTATTTTGGGGAAATTAGGAATTAATTTGAATAGGAAATGGCTTGTGGTTTCACAAGTCATGACTTGTGATTTTAGCCTTTAAGGCCCAACCCAACACCATGTAACCTAACCCTAGCCCTATCTAGCCCATGGCCGGCCACTTAGGTCACCCCCCCTCTATTTAATGCTCCTAGGAATTAGGGCTAGCCTCCTTTAGAATTATTTTCCAAGTTTTAGAAAGAGGTGAGTCTCCATCTTCTTTAATCAATAGAAATTCCATTTTAATTCATTTTTTCCCCAAACAAATTGCAATAGGTCCTAAAATTATTGTACTTGCTGTTGTTATTGAGTAATTTCAGGGAAGAAACAATTTGGGAGAGTTTGGTGGTTTGAGGATCCTCTCATTTGGGGCTTTTTGTTACATTGTAAATCCCTAGGTAATATTCTAATCTACACCATGTAATTACTGTTTATTGCATATCTAGGATGCCCTAGGCCTACCCTAGCTGTAGGTGTAGCTAACCCTAGAATTCGAGTTTGATACGTATCCGTATCGGACACGTATCAGTCCATGTACATATGTGTTTGATGAAATGCCCCAAATGGCATTTCGTTTGAATTTCTGAAATGTAATTGAATAGAAAATTAGGTTTTGACCTCGCTTCTGTGTTTCCATTGTTCTGAACATGTATTGGTGTCATGTCGAGTCGCCACGGACACACGGACACGCAGTTGCACGTGCGCGCGCGCAGGCAGGTTGCTTGCCCTGTTGCTCGGGTGCGATTGTGCTGTGCACACGACACTTTGACACGTGAAACTTGACACACGTATTGTACTCGTGACTGACACGAGGTTCCTAGAGTTTCACGAACTCTCGTGTCATGTCGGACACGAAATCACGTGTGCACGAGTGTGCACTGTGTGCGTGCAGTATTCATTTGGTTCACTGTTTTATTACAGTTTTAATATATTTTAATTGTATTTTAACTTACTAATTAGATCCTAATTATAATGTATAAACTATGTTCGATTAGATTTACATATTAGATTAGGTTTCAAGTGAATTTTGGTTCGAATTGGGTTGAACTGCATGGTCACTGATACTGTCCTGATACCTGAGTTCAGAATTTTCCTAACTTTAATTCCCTGATATGAATGATGGTTTTCATTGATTGTATGTCCCAACATAATTGGTTGTTTATGTTTAGCTTAACATTTCGATTCAATAGACCTTTGGATTTGTGAATGGGATATTGACATTTTGATTGAGTTTCAAATGAAATAGCTGATACATAGGTTTTCTAATTCCCTGAACTCTTAATTTCCAGTTTATTGAAGTTCTTCACTGTTAAATGGTTTCCCACATATTGCCAGTTCATGTTTAGTTTCATGTTTCAATTTGAATTAGGCTTTTGGTTTATGAAGGGGAATTTAGGCCTTTGGTTGGTTTTCGAAATACTAAAACTGGAAACTGATTTCCTTTCCCTTTTTGAAAAATGATTTCATTGATTTCCTTTTTACATTTACCTGAGCTGAAATGAGTGCTTTGATTCACTCGTAAAGTACTGAAATGTGAGAATTTCCGGAGATTCCTCATTCCTATTTATTCACTGAATTGGTTTCCTTTCCTTCTTTAGAGCTGAGATTATGTTCCTGTCATTGTTTCCATTTCCTGTTTAAGTGAGATTTAGTTACTTCTTACTGTAATCTGGGATTAGTTCATCTCCCTTCATTTCATTACACTGTATTGAAGGGTTTAATCCTTTAACATGAGATGTATTACAGTTATCACATTGATATATGCCACTCTTTCCTACCACACAGTGTACATTTCACTGATATGGTACACAGGTCACACATGTTTCCCATTACACTCTTGTATCACACTCACACACACATCCTCACTTGACAACACTCTCATGTTTTCTCACTAACCCCACACATTGAACTCTCAAGCCTAACATGAACACACACATGCCATGCCCTCTTGTCACTCATGACACACACACACTTGAACATACATGTGTTTTCCTATTCCCTATACATATGTATATATATATGTATTGAGATGTATATTATATAGGTATCCTATATAATATGTCAATGTGTGTGTACTAATATATATATTTGACATATAATGTATGTGTGATATATATCATAGGTAGTCTATAAGATAATGTGTATTTTAGTTATATTATATAATATATCAATGAGGGTATTATTTTTGATATAAATATTGTCAAGAGTATATGTGTTATGGTTTGGTTCATAGGCATGATGGCCTATGGCCTATGGGTGTGGCTTAAATGTCTAGTATAGATTCTAGATCCTTGTTAGCAATCACCCGAATAAAACTCGTATTATACACGAATTTTTCCGTATCTTTCATAAACGTATAGTACTTGCGTATTTTTGACAGATCCAAATCAGTACGTAAATTTTAAGCATACGAAGTTTTAAACGTGTTCTGTATATATTATTGACAAATTTGGCACAATAAACATGCTGAAAACCTGTTTAATTAATCAAATTTGACAACATATTTAAAAATATGAAGTTTCTAACCTCAATATTTTCATTTTTTGAATATTTGACCGAATTTTTTAACGTATTTTATTTGCACTAAGCTGATTTATACTCGTACTTTTGCCGTCCCGAATTTTTTTCGTTTGCCGAATTGCTAACAAGGGTCTAGATTAGTCTTGTGCAGTCTTGTTAGACCTAGAATAGACTAGTTAGACTAGTATAGACTTGTTTGACTTAGGTTTGACTAGATTGACCTAGTTTGACTTCTAGGGTTGACCAGAGTTGACCAAGAGTTAACTTTGGCCTAGATTGACCTAGATTCATGTAGAATGCATTAACTTGCATCTTATCATCATTTTAGACTCATAGTGACTTGTACTGTTCTATAGGAGACAGACACCACTCCTCGGACAATATATATTCTCCAGATTCTCAGGATACAGGCGAGTACATTCTCTGATCATTTTATATCCTGCATTAGGAGTATATTTCCTACTTTAGATTACTTTACATGATGCTGACACGTTGGAAACACGGATTAGTACTATATGGATCTTGTTGTGCGATGTTATCCCTTTAGCGGATACATCGGGTATTCGTGTTCGTGTACTTTATCGTGAGCATCGTGTACTCCTTGTATTCGTGACATTCGTGTACAAATCGTGTAAAATCGTGTATATTCATGTATTCACATGATCTCGTGTGCGACTATACTTCGTGTGCAATAACATAAATTAGCTAGATCCTTGTGTATTGATTGGGGCGGGGGAGGAGAAGTGGTTATGTAATCAATCTAGTAGATTACTCGTGTACAACCTCCGTAGATTTCTCGTGTACAACATCGTGCCGTTTACATAACCATCATGTGCTCTAAATTACTAGACACTGTTAGTTCTCTATATACTGTAGCTATTTATATACAGTCTTCCGGTTTATCATGTTATTCTTTCAGTTTCTTGTATCTTACTCTCTAGCATGATTATATATCCTGACCTGCTATAATTTGTTGAGATGTACTGTGCTCGCTCCTGTCCTGACTGGACCTGTTAAAATATTACAGAGGACGAGGCTGAGGCGTTCTGTCCTACCTACTACGGTGCTACACTAGATGAGTGCCTGGACTTGGACCAGCAGCAGGACCCACTAGCAGTGGATGACACTCCTTTAGATTAGGATATCTTTACTTTTCTGGATCACTGTATATAGATTCTGAGATATTTTGGGATATGTATTTATTTAGACACTTAGAATTCTGGATTGTATCTCTGTGATTTCTTCTGTTCTGGATATTATCTATCTATTTATCTATCTATCTTTATCCTGCTCTACCTTAGATGTGATTGAGATATATTTCTGTTATGTCACCCCCATTCGGGGAGTATAACTGTTATTACCTTTAACTGTTAGATATTGAGACCTAGGACAGCGCTCTACCGCCGATACTGCGGTGTAGGCTGGACGTACCCACGTCTCGTGCCCTTACTCTAGGGTACGGGTCGTGACAGACGGACATCCTCCTCCTTCTCAGAAGTATCGACATCGGTCGAACCAACAGGATCCTCAAAAGGTCCGACACCGGGCGTACGGACAGGATCCTCAGAAGGACCGACACCAGAACCACCTCGTCCTAGAATTTGGCTGATAGGTACATCGTCGTCGTCATCGGAAGAAGACGGAGGACTAGGAGGACCTCGTTGCTTCGAACGAGAATGGGGGTGTGGTTGTTCCCCTTGTTGCTGCGGTTCTGAAATTATGATTGGTCTCTCAAGTGGATGAGGCCGCTCACTACGTTCCCTGCACAAGGATGCGGTGGGGGTCGCTTTCTTTTGGGAGCGGCCACAGGACTACAGGACAACATAGGATTCGTATTAAATAATGGATGTAAAATAAATTATGAAGTTGGCCTTCAGGACTGCCATGCTCCTGGCAGTCCATCATTCTATCAGGACTGGCAGAGAGATGGTAGTCCTATTTTATAACAGGACTGCCAGGATTCCTGCAGTCCTGTTTTATAACAGGACTGCCTACTGCATGGCAGTCCACTTTGGCAGTAGGACTGCCCGTTCTTCTGCAGTCCTTAGGGACGACGACCAGACGAACAGTTAGGTTACGTTTAAACGATAAAATATGAGATTTTCGATTTCGAAATGTACTTTGAATTGTTCTAACCTAATTTATAATAACATTTAAGAGATTTCTCAAAGAATCGAAATGTACTTTGAAGTGTAAAATAAATTATACAATAATTAGGAAACATACCTAGCTTGTGATAACGGTTTCTTCTTCGGTGCCATTGATGAACTTGGAAGACTTAGGGTTCTTAAGAGAGGGTTTTGGAGAGTGGATTATGGAGAGAGTGTTAGGGTTTTGGAGTAGAGAATTTTTTGAGAGAGGGTTTTGAGAGGGTTTTGAAGAGAGAGAATTTTTAAATGATAATGAAAGTGAAAGAGAGGGTTTGGGGGGGGAGGTGGGATAGCCCCAAGTAATTTTTGGGACGTCCCTAGTAAAAGTTCCTCAAACCTGGGCTGTCCCCTAGTAAAATGACGCCCCCAGTAAATTACGTGGTGCCCTTAGAAAAATCCCTTAAGAAATAAGTAATATGGTATAATTGAATTAGGATTATCGGGATGATGTACCCTGACATCTAACTAATAATAAAGATCCACAAATTAGAAATGGTACTCTACCACTCTAGAATAACTTAATTTTTCAAATTTATGTTGATTTTAGGATTTATAGCAATTTCAAAAAATTTATTAAAGTTTTTTACACTAGGAAAGTTGATAATCAATGTATTGCATAAATTATTACAGGAAACGACACCTCAAAATTGTAATGCCTCGCTTTTTGCAATGCAATGGGTTAGTTTTTTTTGGCTCGAAGGACCTAGTTGGTATTGGATTCATGCGGCAGAATCATTCAGAGATCTACTTGATTGAAGTAATGCTTCGATGCGAGAGAAAGCATTCTGTTTGCTTCTTGTATTGAATAAGCTAGTTGGATTTGAGTTGTGAGAGAAATTGCAAGATTTCAGTGATGATACAAACTTGCTTAATTTGGTCGGATTGGATGATTTATGGAATTGGGCTCGTTTTTATGGTTTTACAGATTAAGATGAACGTGCATCACATCAAATCATCTATCTGAGAAATTGTTCAGTATACGCTCGGTCGGAATCAAAAGGCTATTATTTATGGTGAGTAGTTTTGATCATTCTCTCATTTACCTTCAAACTTAATAAAATGGAGCACTACTTATTCCTTGTTTATATTTCGATGATATTGTTTATGTTGGCCCAAATAGTCAACAGTCAACTAGATTTCGATATTGATCAACTATGACTCGATACGACACAATACAAAATCGTACAACAATTTTTCTGCATTTCAAGCTTCAACTTATATTGTAAATGGAAAGATTGGCTTCTCGATTTTTTTACTTTCTTTATGTATTTTTTATGTTTATTATTAAGATACAATATAAGTCGGATGCGCACTGGCACTAGGAAGTCTAAACCTAAACCAAACCATTCAAAACCAAAACCTGGTCCACCAAATGAGTTCTGCTCGAACTCAGTCCAAACTCAAGTTTTAAAACCCTAAAGTTTTTGGATGTGGAAAATAGGCAAATTCGGACCGAATTTCGTCCCACCCAAACTCGGACCGAATTCGGTCCCATATGAACTAGTTTGTTGTTTGACCCATTCCTTCCTCAGAAACGGTCTTAAATATTCAAAAATTTGAACGTTACTCAGCCTAAATTCGGTCAGTTTCAGCTCAATTCAAGCTCCCCTTCGGAGGTGGATATTGAATTAGGTTTTATGGAGAAGTATATTGACGACAAAATCTGGCAATGGAGTAATCAAATTTACAGGAGAATTTTTTATTCGCTTTCCATCTAAAAGCAAATTCCTATGTGCATCAAGACCGAGTAACTTGAGTTTTGGTGATCACTACCAAAATAAGTCATATTCGGCTAAAAACGTCGCTATTTTTTGTGTATTTAGCGACTTATCAAAGTAACGTCACTGAACGTCGTATTCAACAACGTTTAGCGACTAGTATTATGGTTTGGAAATAACAAGTCGCGGTTTAGTCGCATAGATTGATTTTATTCAGCGACATTTTGTGACTCTTACTCCAGTACGTCGCAAGTTTATTAGTTAACAGTGACATTTAGCGACATCTTTATAGGACGTCGCTAAAATCTTTCATATAGGTTGCTGGGAACCGATCGAATTCATTTTCTTTTCCCCAAAATTTTTGATCTCCCGCGTGTCTCGAGCCCCAAATCTCTCTCCCCCTCCCCCTCTCGTCTCCGGCGACCTCCTCTCCCCCTCTCGTCTCCGGTGACCCCTTCCCGCGGTGACCCCCTCCCCTCGGCGACCCCCCTCCATCGGCGACCCCCGTCCCTCCGTCGCACCTCCACCGTCGGTCCCCTCGTCGATGCCGACCTGACCAGTCCCCTCCGCCGCTGCTCCATCCTTGGCGACCCCGACCCAACTCCGACCAAGGCAGGTAAACCCTAACCCTAGCTCCCTCCTCCTGATGTGATAACACAGACACGACACGCACATACACTGACACGACACACACATGCTGACACGATATACACACACGCTGACACGATATTGATACGACACGCTGACACGACACACACACACGCTGACACGACACGCTGTTTAGTGTGTCACACTCACATGCTTATGAGTATGTGACAATTTGGAGAGGAGGGGACTGTCAAAAAGTAGTTTTATGTGGCAACCCTATTGTGAGAACACATGAGTGGCTATGGGCTAATGTGCATCCTAGTGAGTGAGTGTTAGAGTGAGGTTTCCTATGAGTGAACTTGGGTGTCTAGGAGGTGAGTATCCAGTGATAGGTTAGAATATGAGGTATCCTAAGAAATATATAGCATGGTTTAAAGTATCGGCCGATACCGATCCGATACGGCCGATACCGACACGATTTGGCATGTCCCGATCCGATACCGATCGATACCCGATACTTACCGATACCAACATTGAGGGTCTCTTTTCCGGTCAATTCGGCAAAGAAAATTAAACGAAAAAGACAAATCATCAAGGGTTTAAAGCATAATAAGATTGTAAAAAGATGTGAAAGAAGAAAATCAATCTATTATGTAAACCAATCGCTAAGGGTGATTACAATGTTATTTAATTTCAAAAGTACTACGAAATAACACTGAAAATACTTAAATTATGCCTAAATGTATAAAATATATGTTTTTAAATGTAAATAATTTATTAATAATTATTTTTTTCGATACCAAAAAAACCGATACTCCGATCCGAAACCACCGATACTACCAATATTGTCGATACCAATACTCGTAGGAATAGTCCGATACCGATTCCGATACCGATACTGTGAACCTTGGTATATAGAGTATCCTAGTACCTAGAGTGTATATATAGAGTATCCTAGTACCTAGAGTGTATAGAGTATCCTAGCACCTATAGAGTATCCTCTAGAGGGTATAGAGTATCCTAAGATATTGGAGATTACCTACTATGAGAACCTTGCTAAGAAGTATCCTAGTACCTACAATGTATAGAGTATCCTAGAAGTGTAGGTATGATTGGTATAGTATTTTGAGCCCTTCTATAGAAATTAAATTTACTTATGCCAAGCCTTTTGGGCCTATCAGAGTTATAGATTTTTTCGAAAATCTAGTATAATGCTGATTGCCTCAAAATGCTTGCATAAGTAAGAGTGTATAGAGTGAGTATACTATTAGTATATCGTAGTATCCTAGAGTGTATAGAGTGAGCTTTCCTACTTCCTATCTTCTCATTCGGGTCATTGAGCCGACTTTTCCGCATCATAGGATATCTACCTCAACCTCACCCTAGAGAAGTGTGAAAATATTAATATTAACCAAGGTTAACATTATCGATTTCAGTATCGGTATCATTATCGGTATCATTTACGGTTGATATCATGAATCTCATAGCTTCCGCTAGCAGAGCACAATGTAGAGCCAAACGTGAAGCAGAGCTTCATATTCAAAATATTAGAAGTAAAAAGTTTTCGATTGGTGGTGGGACGAGAAAGGATTCTGACTCGTCCCACCACCAATCGAAAACTTTTTACTTCTAATATTTTGAATGTGAAGCTCTGCTTCACGTTTGGCTTTACATTATGCTCTGATAGCGGAAGCTATGAGATTTATGATATCAATCGTAAATGATACCGAAACTGATTTCGATACCGATACCGATGCTGTGAACCTTGGTTAACATTAATATTTCCACACTTCTCTAGGCTGAGGTTGAGGAAGATTTCATATGATGTTGAATAGGATGCTAAGAGAGTCGAATAAGAAGCAGGGAAGTAGAGGGGGGTCAGAGAGGGGGCCTTCTTGTTGAACATATGACGACACTCATTTGATACTCATGTGTCTATATGCATCAATTTGGAATATACTCGAATAATGTGTATCTATCTTTTGAGAATCATTGTCAAATGGATATGAATTACTATCGCGACATCGTTCGTGGATGTACAATTGTTATCCTGATGACATATGCAGCGTGCGGGATGAATTTATACATAGTGTAGAGAAATTCCTGTAGTTTGCCAAGGCGTTCCCTCAGTACATGGACCGTACCAAAATTAAGTGTCCATGTGTGAGATGTCGTAACATGAAATATTATCAAGAAGTGGATGCGACATATCATTTGTACTCGAGAGATTTTATGCCGAATTACTTTCAGTGGACGTCACATGGAGAACTTGTGCCTTTAGCATCGGAGCTGGAGCCCAATTTCCTGTATATGGATGTCCATGACCATGCTGGTTACGACGAAGGGTGGGTAAACATGGCTTTTGACGCTGCGGAGCCTAGTTTCAATCCAAACAATCATGATGCGGCAAAGGAGGCACCGAATACCGATGCTGCGAAGTTTATGGAGAATACAAGGACTCCTTTGTATCATGGTTGTGAGGATCATTCACCGTTGGAGGTAGTTACAAGACTGCTGAGCATCAAGTCCAATTTTAACATATCTCAAGAATGCTACAACCGAATCATCAAGTTGATTATAGAGATCTTGTCGGAAGGTACAAAGTTACCTAGAGACTTCTACCTGTCTAAGAGGATGGTGAGATCTCTCTGGATGGGATACGAGAAAATTGATGCATGTCGCAACGGGTGCATGTTGTCCTACAAAGACGACAAGGATGAAGACGTATATAAATTTTGTGGTACTGATCGCTACAAGGCAACAAGTTCAAGTAGGACTCCCGGTGCAAGGAAGCCTACCGATTCGATGCACTACTTGCCGTTGACGTCGCGGTTGTAGAGGTTGTTTATGGTGAAGGAGACTGCAGAAAATATGAGCTGGCACAGACGGGAACAGATCGAAGGAGTGTTGGATCACCCATCTGATGGAGAAGCATAGAAGTACTTTGATCGAGAGTATCCAGATTTTGCTTCGGATCAGCGTAATGTCAGATTGGATCTTTCCTCCGACGGTTTTACCCCATTCGAACTTTTGGGCTCCCAGTATTCGTGTTGGCCTGTGATCGTCACTCCGTACAATCTACCGCCTTGGATATGCATGAAGACTCCGTATATGTTTCTCACCGTTATTATCTCGAGTTCGAACAATCCGAAGAGGAACATCGATGTGTATTTACAGCCATTGATAGATGAGTTAAATTAGCTATGGAAAGTAGGTGCCAACACCTATAATGTTTCTAGAAAGCAGAATTTTTAGATGAGAGCCGCACTAATGTGGACCATCAATGACTTTTTGACCTATAGAATGTTATATAGATGAAGAACTCATGGTCGTCTCTCATGTCCGTATTGTATGGACCACACGAAGGCTTTTCGTTTAAAACACGGAGGAAATCCGTGCTTCTTCGATTGTCATCGACAGTTCTTGCCGAAGGACCATCCGTTCCGGAGGAACAAGAATGCATTTCATGCCGGTGTTGTGGAGAAGGCCAATCCACCGCCAAGGTGGACCAGAGGCACGATATGGGAGGAGTCAAGGATTTTTCAAGTGCTATCGAAGAGCCTACAAAGGGATACAAGTGTGATGAATTTGGCCGTACTCATAATTGGACGAAAAGAAGTATATTCTGGGACCTGCCTTATTGGAGCACCAATCTAATCAGACATAACCTTAATGTCATGCATATCGAGAAGAATGTGTTTGACAACATAATCAATACTGTGATGGACGTAAAGGCAAAGACGAAAGACAATCCCAAGGCCAGGTTGGACTTGGAAGATATATGCAGACGTCCTGTGTTGAATTTGATAAAAGAAGGCAATGGGAAGTATAAGCAGCCTAAGGCAATTTTCTCACTAGACAGGGAGGATAAAGTGAGACTTTGTAGGTGGATTCAGGGCCTAAAATTTTCTGACGGATATATGTCGAATTTAAGAAGATGTGTCGACCCGAAGGAGAAAAAATTGACGGGTATGAAGAGCCACGACTGTCATGTATTTACAAAAGTTCCATATTACACATCTAATCGTGTAGAAGAGGTAGAAGTATCCGAAGAGGAAAACGAAGTAGATGAAAGCGAAGATGAGGAGGAAGAGGAAGATGAGGACACAGAGGATGAAGAAGATAAATTTTCAGAAGATGATTGAAAATAAAATAAAATATAAAATATGTTTATCCACTAATTAATCTCCATGCAACAATGAATCTTCCATATTACACGTCTAATACTGTCATTTTGTTTAATCTCTAATTAATCTTTATGTTTCTATTAATCTATCTAGATGGCACCTATAACCCGAGCACGTCGCTTGAAAGAGGCACAGATGGCTGCTGAGGAGGTAGTGGTACCTCCTACTGCTGAGGAGATAGTGCTTCCTCCTGCTGCTGAGAAGGTAGTGGTACCAAAAGCAGAGATGAAGGTCAAGGAAGAACTTCCTCCTACTATTAAGGAGGAAGTGATTCCTAAAGCCGAGATAACTGTGAAGGAGGAACTTTCAGGAGATAGTGCTTCCTCCTACTGCTGAGGAGGTAGTGGTACCTAAAGCAGAGATGAAGGTCAAGGAAGAACTTCCTCCTCCTATTAAGGAGGGAGTAATTCCTAAAGCCGAGATAACTGTGAAGGAGGAAGTTGCACCGGTAGTTCCAGTCATCCAGCTCCTATGAATATTGATCTTGCTGGCGTGGATCCTACTTATGCGCAGTGGCAGAGGAGGGAGATATCTCTGCGCCTGCGTAGAGAGTAGAGCAGTATGATATGACTTTTGACCAGATTTGTTTTCGGTAGACTTATTTCTGGGTTAGACTTGGATGTTTTTACAAGTCTTGATGTTTCTTATTTTCTAGACATGGTTATTATCTAGACTTGGATGTTTATGGATGCTATTATTTAGACTTGGTTATTATCTAGAAATTCAACGGAGAATTGCTCCGGGTCTACCTTTATAAGCTGTGATATGTTAAATGCATGTTTATTATCTAGAAATTCAACGGAGAGTTGCTCCGAGTCTATCTTTATAAACTGTGATATATTAAATGCATGGTTATTATCTTGTAGATATCTATTTCTATCAGGTATGGCAGGACGCAGAGGATCGTACTCCCGTGGCAGTAGAGGAGTATCCCGCGGAGGTAGAGGTTCTACCGGTGGACGGAGTGGTACTTCGTTAGTGGATGACGGTGCCGGTCTCTCGTCTCATAGTACTCTAGTGTACCAGCCACTTGGATCTCCGTCTGCATCGACGGTATATGGCAGCACTCCTGGGATGGACAGTTCCAGGCATGATCCTAGCATGTCCAACAGGATTCCTCCTACTGAAGGCACTATGGAGACAGAGGAGTGGGTGGAGGAGGTCCCACCTACGCCGTCTACATATGATCCGAGCGATCCCCCATGCGCCCCTCCGGACGAGACGAGGATAGAGATTTGGTTCGACGGGCCTACAAAGTAAGTTAATTAGTTAAATTTATTTATACTTATATCTATATATTAATGAATTTAATTATCGTTGTGTAGATATCGTCTCCCGTCAGTTCAGAGGGCATTTGGGCTATTTCTAAGGTCTAACTACGGCGGGCCTTGGATCAACTACTCGAATGCCTAGGATGAGAGGAAGGCATTCTGGTTTGCCCACTTCAAGGTAACTAAAGTATATTGATTTTAGTATAAATTATATTTTATGCATATTGTATACCTAACTAATTTAATTCTTGTAGAAAACATATTTTTATCCACCACACCGGACTGAGACGATTGAGAAGCAAATTCCTGTCGTTGCAGCCAAGTTGATCCAGGATGTGATCGACGACCAGAAGGCTCGAGACCATTTCGGAAAAGAGATCTAAGGTTGGATCATGCTCGAGCAGTAGACTGCCATGAAGGCTAGATTCGACGCTCCTAGGTACAAGGAACGATCGGAGAAGGCAAAGGTGGCTAGGACGAGGGCAAGGAAGTGGTGTGGTAGCTTAATTCCCATGACGGAACATTTCCGTCGCCTGGTACGTGTTTTACTGTAATATATTATTTTAATGAAAGTAGTAATAAAATGTTTAATTTCAATAAAAAATATTTTATTATAACAGGTAAAGAAGGGTGCAAACCCCAACATGGTGACGGTCTTCCTAGCTACCCATCGAAAGGACGGAAAGCTCATCGATGATCGGGCCACGCAGAGCTATGTAAGTATTACTTTACGTGTCACTAACTTTATTATAACTTAAGAAATATGCAAATATATCTATAGATGCGGAACAACTAGGTTGGTAGTAAATATTACGCTTATCGAGATGCATATTTTTCTGGGATGAGTATCTTAGGCTAGAGTGTGAGCTTACTAGTGCATCTGTGGAGAGAGGGGCTGGTAATTCCTCGCAGCCCCCTCCTGCTCGGACGTTGGACGAGCTCTGGATTACCGCCGTTGGTGGTCTTCAGATGGATACGTACTATGGTACGGGATCCTACGACACCTTTGTGGCGATGCAGCCATCCAGAGCCTCCTCTGCCAGTGTGTATTCCCCACATCCCTCAGAGGAGTCAGTCCGAGTGGGGGAACTCTGTCGCCAGCTTACTGAGCTGCGTGACGAGCTGTTGCGGAGGATGGAGGAGCAGCCCCAGTCTTTGCCGCATACGGACGATGTGGCCCTCACCGTACGATTTGATATGCTCGAGCGCACCATTAGGAAGACGGGCGAGAAGATGGATCGTGCCGTTCAGGCGGTACAGGAGAGGACGGATCTTGTCGTTCACGCGTTGCACGGGACGCAGGCGGCCATTGGCAAGCAGGTTTCGAGGCTGGCGGCTGTTATGGATTCCACCAACTCCAGACTGCTAGCCATGGAGCGGATACTTTCTGGTCGTGCTTCGGCATCCACACCGACTGCAGTGGCTCCACTGCCCCCTCTTCCTCCTATGATGGGTCGTCACCGGTGACTGACCCCGGAGTAGTATAGGTTCCTGGTGTCCCAGGTGCAGGCACTGCCTACTCCTCATCCTCCTCCTCATCCTGACCAGGCGTAGTCCTTTGTTGGACTTGTTTTCATTTGTTGTGTTGGTGACCCATTGTTGGGTCTTTATGTATTTGTTGGTGACCCATTGTATCCACCCGGCTATTTCTTGTCTTTCTGATCGTTCGATTCTGTTTATTTGATTATTGGTAGTGCATTATTATTATTTGTCTCTATATTGGTTTACCGGTGTTGAGGGTTCCCCCAAAGGGGTCGGCGAATCCAGAAAATTCTACAGAGGGTTGCTCAGGGTCTATTTTTGCAAACTGAAACTCTAAATGCAGGTACAATATTTTTAATATAACTGTTATTTATGTGAAGTGCATACTTCATTCTATTTTTTTTACATTTTTTTGGAATTAGCGACGTTTAGCGACGGTCAGCGACGCATACATACGTCGCTAGAACGTCGCAAAACTGAGAATCAAAACGTTGCTAATCGTCACAGAACATCGCAGAAGATTCTCCACCATCTTCCTCGGAAGGAAGAAGAGTCCAACGCATGAGGAGCCTACAAGAAGTATATGAGGTAACTGAAAATCAAAATGACCTAACACTTTTTTGCCTTTTTGCCGATTGTGAACCAATATGTTTCGAAGCAGTGACACAAAACAAGAAATGGAGAGATGCCATGGATGAAGAAATCAAAAATATCATGAAGGACGACACTTGGGAGCTAAAAGACACTTTCAAAGTGGCAAAATAAAATTGGATTAAAAAGTATCTACAAGCCAATGAAGAATGCTCAAGATGAAGTCAAGAGGTATAAGCATATACTACTTACAAAAGGCTACGGCTATGATGAAAAGCAAATTCATCCACCCAAAGATGTGCATCATAAGAAAGCAAGTGCAAAGGAAGTGCGTCAAAATGCAAAAGTAAGCTACCGAGATCTTCACCAATCAAATCGAGAAAGAAGCGCTATTCCAGGCAAGAAGTTCACTTGGAATCGCAAAGTCAAGTTTAAGGGGGAGTGTTGGAAATAAACTTAATTTTGCGATAATATTTTAAGCCCAACAAATCTTGTCAATCCACTACCATTGGGCTTTGTCCATTGGGCCCATTTTAGTTTTGAGTTTAGTCCATGTTCTAGGAACTTCTTTACCTAGAAAGTTCATGAAAAATATCTATGTTCATGAAAAATATCTATGTTCTAGAGATATCTTAATATTAATTGTAAAAGAGTCTATGATGATTCCATACTATATTTAATAAGTGTGTAGACTCTTCCAAGAGTCCTATAAAAAGGGGTGCTCTCCCCTCATTTTGTACACAACAAAAATTAAGAAGCTTAGTGCTATTATAAAATTTCTTCTCTTCCTTTCTTCTCTTCCACCAAATCTTCTCTCTATAATTTTCTCCCACTCCAAATTTGCTCCTCCTAGCTAGTTGGTCCACCACAATTCCAACAGGTTGCCCCTCTATGGAAGACATTCCTATGGGAGTCAAGGTTCTGTTTTGATGGTCGATGGAGAAGAGCACTTCTTTCCCTTGAGGAATGTGCAGAGCCTACCTGGTATACCATAGTGTATGTGAAAAAATAGAACAACACTTAATTGATAATACCAAATGCTTCGGTATCTCTACAGAGACCACAGTGAATTAACAAACAAACAGACTTGCATAACATTTAATTAATTTGCCTTTGGACATTTCTTCTCTATTTCATTGTCTAGTAACCCCATCTTTTATTAAATGTTGCTTCTGTCACCAAAGAGCATGTTTCATTGTGTCCTTCTTCTACACTAAAACAGCAATGCAAAAGACTTTTTTTTTTTTTGTTTATGCTATATCATAGAATATATAAGTAAGTATTTCCAAGTCAATTTGTTATAAGTTGGAAATGCCAGCTATATATGATTCCATCATTCCGTTTACTAGCCGGCCAAAGAGGATGTACTGGGGGACTGCAGGTTGTGCCGCTCGTGCACCCTCCTGCATGTGTACTTTTCGTCTATGTTAACATTAAATAGGCACTTTTTTTAATTCTTTAACTATAGATTTCTTGTTGCATAAGGCCATTCAACGCAAACCTAATATATTTAGTCTAATGCAGGTATAGTATTATTGATTTCACATACCTCACATACTTTGTTCAATGCATGTATAATTATATTGATTGCATACCTCATGTATTTTGTACAATGCAGGTATAATTTTATTTATTTTGCATACCTCATATATTTTGTTCAATGCATGTATGATTTTATTGATTTCGTACGCATTTTTCTCAGAGCCAGTTTGTATACTTCAAATTGAGGAACTAGTGGAATCTGCTTCTGTTAGCTTAATGGGGGTGTCAGAAAGTTTTAGCAATTCTTCTGAGCTTGTGGATGAGATTAATTATAAGAATGGGGTTGTTGCAAAATCTTGAAAGTTGATGTCTCAGATGGTATGATCAAACTCAGCTAAGATAATTGCACAGTATGGATAATCTTCACACGCATTGATGTTGTTGTGCACTTGTCTTCAATTTTTTTGAAATGTATTGGTGTTTTTTACTTTGTGTCTTTTGTAGGCCTTGATTGGGATGCTTGTCCGGCTTGCCGCCGGTTCCCTTGTTGCAATCAGGACTCTTTTTGAGATGAATATAAGCAGCTTTCAAGCATTCTGAAAAGTTGTGATCACTCTTAGAACACTCATAGCTTATTTTGTGATGGAAGCTCTTACAATCAAGTATTTTGCTTCGCAAACTTCTCAAGTTTGAAATATTGTCTTGGTATGCTAGATTCCAATATGAAACTTGTTGGGTTTTTAGCCTTTAGTTTTGGTTTTTAGTCCCACATCGGCTAGAAAGGAATGTGTATCTCCATATATATGAGTCTTTGCTCTTTATGGAGATGCACATGTAGTGCACATGGGTGTGTGCCATGTGGGATTAATTATTAATGGTATAAAGGCTTAATCAACAATTAAGAAGCTGTAAGCTTTTTGCTCTTGGAAATTTATTTCCATGGAGCTAAGCTCCGTAGGAGCTTAGTGACTCGGACTCGGGCTCGGGCTCGGGCACTCGGACTCGGACTCGGGCTCGGGCTCATG
Organism: Iris pallida; assembly: GCA_029216955.1. Taxonomy (NCBI): domain Eukaryota; kingdom Viridiplantae; phylum Streptophyta; class Magnoliopsida; order Asparagales; family Iridaceae; genus Iris; species Iris pallida. The sequence goes on from JANAVB010041420.1 coordinate 13,759,407, forward strand.
AGGCGTAATGTGGCGTTTTGTTGGCGCACTTTGCACTTAGCGTAGAGTGCGTATGTGCGTATGGCTGGCTGCATATTAGAGCGGGAACGGTTGCAGCAGTTGCTGCACTTTTGAGGAGTGGTTCAGCCACTACTCTGAAGTTCAGGCAACTGCTTGGCAACCGTCCCGTGGGCTATATATGCAGTTTCTCTCCTCTCTCTCAGTGTTGGAGAAATCAGAATTCCAGGGAGAAAACTCTAAGTGTTCTTTAACACAACAGAGTAGTGAGCGTGTTTTTTAACACAAACACTAGTACTTTTTTAGTACGCGTGGGTTCTGTTACTTCAGAAACAGAGAGTGTTCTTTAACACAACAGAGTAGTGAACGTGTTTTTTAACACAAACACTAGTACTTTTTTAGTACGCGTGGGTTCTGTTACTTCAGAAACAGAGAGAGAAGAGTAGAGCCATTGCCAGAGGAGTTCGCCGTCTTCCGAGGAGTCAGAAGAGCAGGAGTGTTCCAAGGTTTTCCGTTAACCTTGCTGGTTCCTGGAAGCTGTTCGCAGAGGGCGAATAAAGCTTTGAGCAACGGTGATCATTCACCCCAGCAATTCCATCTCTCGCCTGTCACCCTTCTGTTGCCTTTAGCAGTTCTGTCAGTATCTTCTTTTTAGAAGGCACTACTGCCAGTTTGCTACGATCACGAAAATCTCTTTAGATTATTCGTGAATTACGATATCTTTTTAGATCTCGTAATTTGCAGAATCCTTCTGGATCTCTGTTACAAAACCTTCTTTAAGGAATTGCATTTGAAACATTGTCTTTACAACTGTTTCAGTTTCTGTATTTTCTATCGAAAAGCGTGCCCCGGCGTTCCCGGCACTAACAATCTCAAAGCTTTATTGCTACGATGGAAAATATTAATGCTTCACTCCTCAATACTGACTTTTGCAAATTAGAAAAGTTTGATGGAGAGAATTATCAAGTCTGGAAGAGGAAGGTTTATCTTACTCTTCAACTTAGAGACGTTGATCACGTATTGCTTGAAGAGGAACCTACTGTTCCAGATACTGGGTCTGCTGCCGCAATCACTGCGGCTACTAAACTTCAGGCCAAGTGGAGAAGGGAAAATAGCATTTGCAGGTTGCTTATCCTGAATGCTATGGAGGATTCTCTAGCAGAATCCTACAGTAAGAAACCAATTGCCAGAGACATATGGGAGTCTCTGAAAAAACTGTTCGAAGAAGACAAGAACAGGAGCAAAATATTTGTGGTTGAAAAATATCACAAATGGCTCTTTGAGGACGAGAAGTCCATGCTGCCGCAGGTCAAAGAATTTCTGAAGTTGCGACAGAAATTGGAAGACGAGGCTATGCCCCTCCCCGACAAGTTTGTTGTTGGAGGGATTGTCTCAAAGCTCCCCGCTGGGTGGAGCAAGTTCTATGCAAACATGCATAGGAAGAAGTTGGAGATCACCCTTGAAGATCTCCTACGGGAAATCTATGTTGAGGACCAGATGCGGGCTCAACTGAAGGTGGACACACTGTCTGGTTCAGATCAAGGAACCAAAGGGAAAAGGAAAGCGTGCAGATTTCCAGAAGAAGAAGAAGAACCCTAACAACTTGAATGTTAAGGGAACTTCTTTCAAGTCAAAGAAATCTAAGGCAAAGATGCCTTGTTTCAAGTGTGGCCAGTTGGGCCATTTCGAAAGTGAATGCACAGCACCGGCCAAGAAATCAGAGCAAGGTGAGCCTAGCAAAGTCTCAATGATTACTGATGTAATTGCTATGATTGGACAGGTTGATGCTGTAGGATCTGATTCAGACTGGTGGGTAGATACTGGAGCCACCTGCCATGTCTGCTCCAGTAAGGAGTGGTTCACCACCTACACACCCACTTCTGAAGCGGTTGTGATGGCGAACCAAGCACAAGCTGAAGTTCTAGGGATCGGGACGGTTATTCTGAAGCTGACTTCTGGCAAGTCTCTGACGCTTCAAGGCGTGAAGCACGTACCTGCTATCGCCAAGAACCTGATCTCGGGAGGCTTACTCTGCAATGCAGGCCTCAGAATGGACATCAATGCTGGCCAGATGATGATGTCTATCAAGGAAACATATTTCGGTAAAACTTTTTATACCGAAGGAATGTTCAAGATTCAGCTTGTAAATCAGTCCAATGTAATTAACGTAATTAATAAAATCACTCCTTCTGCTTATACTCTTAAGTTGTGGCATAATAGGCTAGGACATGTTCATTGTAAACGAATAAACAGAATATCTAGTCTAGGACTTATCTCCAAGTGTGGGGGTAAGGTAGAGAAATGTGAAGTTTGTGCTCAAACGAAGATCACAAGGAAACCCTTTCCTCGGGTTAATCGAAGTACAGATCTTCTGGAGTTGGTACACTCAGATATCTGTGACTTCAAACAGTTCTCTACAAAGGCCGGGATGAAGTATTTCATAACCTTCATCGACGACTTCTCAAAGTATGCGTTCGTCTACTTGCTGAAGGCTAAAGACGAAGCATTCGAGAAGTTCAAGGAGTTCAGAGCCGAAGCTGAGCGGCAGACTGGACAACAACTCAAAAGGATAAGAAGTGATCGAGGTGGGGAGTACAGGTCTCATGAATTCGCATCGTTCTGTAAGGAACATGGAATTGTCAATGAGACTACGGCTCCGTACTCTCCTCAATCAAACGGAGTAGCTGAGAGGAAGAACAGGACGTTGACAGAAATAATAAATTCAATATTGTTGACTGCTGGCCTTCCTAAGTGCTACTAGGGAGAAGCTGCATTGACGGCCACTTATATTCTAAATAGAGTGCCTCATGCAACTTCAGACGTTACTCCTCATGAACTCTGGTTCAAGGTCAGACCTAACTTGAATGTCATTCGAGTGTGGGGGTGTCTGGCGTATGTCAAGCTTCCAGATCTAAAGATTCAGAAACTTGGGACAAGGACTACAAAGACGATCTTCTTGGGGTATGCCGAGAAGAGTAATGCTCGGAGATTTCTTGATATTGAGTCAAATCATATCATTGAATCTTGCGATACAGAATATTTTGAAGATAAGTTTGCAAGGCACAAGAATATTGTTCTTCCGGATGTTCCGGAGAATAATGAGGGTGCACAAAAGACTGAAGTCTTCAATGAAGATGTGGTCCAAGAAGATGTTGTTATTGAAACAACGGTTGAACCAGAACAAGCTGAGCCGTCAGCTAAGCGTGTGAGGAGGCCGAAGGACTTCGAAAGTGACTTTTTCACCTATCATGTGGAAGCAGATCCGCTTACCTATGATGAGGTGATGAAGACCAGAGACGCGGTTTTCTGGAAGGAGGCGATTGACAATGAGATTGATTCCATCACCTCAAATAACACTTGGGTGTTGGTTGATCATCCTGAAGGAGCAAAATCCATCGGATGCAAATGGATCTTCAAGAAGAAGATGAAAGCAGACGGAACTATTGACAAGTTCAAGGCTAGGTTGGTAGCCAAGGGGTTTTCTCAGAAGCAGGGGATTGACTACTTTGACACATATGCTCCAGTAACCCGGATGACCACCATCAAAATGTTGATTGCTCTCGCAGCAATAAATAAGATGGTGATACATCAGATGGATGTGAACACGGCTTTCCTAAATGGCGAGCTGACCGAAGAGATTTACATGCAACAGCCAGAGGGATTTGTCATCAGAGGTCTTGAAGACAAAGTCTGCAAGTTGGTAAAATCCTTGTACGGTCTTAAACAGGCTCCCAAGATGTGGCATGAGAAATTTGACAAAGTTATAAGGTCAAATGGCTACATGGTCAGCGATACGGACAAGTGTGTTTACACGAAGTTCGCTGATGGAAGAGGTGTGATCGTTTGTCTGTACGTGGATGACATGCTTATCCTAGGTACGGATATTAGATGTGTCACGGAGACAAAGAAATTCATCTCAAGCAAGTTCAGTATGAAGGACTTGGGGGAAGCTGATGTGATCTTAGGGATCAAGATCATCCGGACAGACACTGGACTAGCGCTGTCACAGTCTCATTATATTGAGAAAATGATCACTCGTTATGGGTATCGGGATCTTCCAGGGATCGATACGCCGTACAGGTGTGATCTGAAGCTGAAGCCTAATTCAGGGGAAAGCGTCAGGCAGCTGGAGTATGCAAGCGTAATCGGGAGTTTGATGTATGCTACTACTGCCACAAGGCCTGACATAGCTTTCGCCGTAGGAATGCTGAGTCGTTTTACGAGCAATCCAGGTGTTGAACACTGGAAAGCTGTGGAACGAGTTATGAGATATCTCAAGAAGACTCAGACATATGCACTGTACTACAGCGGAGATCCGTCGATAGTGGAAGGCTTCAGTGATGCCAGTTGGTGCTCAGAGGTGGAGAGCGAGAGGTCCACAGGTGGATACATTTTTACAATGGGTGGAGCTGCTATATCGTGGAAGTCGAAGAAGCAGACTATGCTCTCGCGGTCATCCATGAAATCTGAGTTCTTTGCACTTGATACCGCAGCCGAGGAAGCAGAATGGCTTCGGGAGCTCATGTATGATCTTCCAGTGGTTGGGGCGCAAATACCGGCGATACCGATATGCTGCGACAACCAGGCGACTGCGGCGGTGGCATCAAATGACCTTTTCAACGGGAAGAAGAGGACTGTGCGGTTGAAGCACAGGGCAGTACACGATCTTATCAAGAGAGGTGTTATTGCAGTAATTGATGTTCGGAGTCAGGAGAACCTGGCGGATCCATTCACCAAGGACCTCAAGCGCCAGCTGGTCGATGACACAGCTTGTAAAATGGACTTGAAGGCATTCTGATATTGTATTATTGTATTCCTACCATAAAGTTTTATGCTATTAGTTCAAAGATTTATCTACTAGGCATCTAGCTTTTGGTTCAAGGGAGGACCACTAATCGGAAGAATATCAGGAACGGTGGGTACATGTTCTATTGGGCATGGAGAGGTTATGGACCTATAACCACTGTTGTCTACTGTTGTTTTCTGCGGAAAACAGGTCCTGTGGGAGGTTGGCTTAAATGCCTTAATGAGTTCTCAGGCATTTGGAATGTCTGGTATGCTTTACAGGAAGCATGGTAGCACAGCACTACAAGGAGTGTGACTCCATGCTATGTGTGGCGGTGACTCCACCATGAGGTTCTCGAAGGAGGTAAAGCCTCGGCTATGTTAGCCAAGTCACAGCGGCATAGCACCGCAAATAGGCAGTTGGCCTAATGTTGTATATTGAATTAAAGAAGGATGTAGTCAGCACTACAAAGAGGAGGTGTTCCTCATGTTACGGGTGGCACGACACCACAATGAGGTAAACCCGGCTAGGGATAAAGCCTCGGCCTTGCAAGCCATGTCGTAGCGGCGTAACACCGCACAGAAGCGTAAGGCTTCATGCTGGGTAGTTTGGCACTACAAAGGGGCTAGACCTCATGCTACGGGTAGTATGACACTACGATAAGGTTCCCGGTGATTCGGGGTAAGGTCCTCGGCTTAAGGCCATGTCATAGCGGCGTAGCACCGCAAAGGAAGCGTTGGACGCTTCATGCCATGTCTCTTTAATAAAGAACTCACCTATAGTGTATGGACAAAGAGATATCAGGCCGTCTCTTGAGGGTAAACTTGTAGACGCCCAATATTATACACTGAAATCAGGCTGGCACACGGCCTTAATTGTGCAGCCAGAAGCACATGTAACTACATTATGTGAGTGGAAAAAATTTCAGCTATGATGCAGAATTCAAGGCTTAGTTCATTCTTGTATTATAGTTTGATTTTTGACTCACGTGGGAAGATTCAAGTCTTAAGTGGCATCTATCCTAAAAGCATAATGGACAGTTACTGTGGGGAACACTCGTACTCATATATATAGAGATATGTGGGGGATTGTTGGGTTTTTAGCCTTTAGTTTTGGTTTTTAGTCCCACATCGGCTAGAAAGGAATGTGTATCTCCATATATATGAGTCTTTGCTCTTTATGGAGATGCACATGTAGTGCACATGGGTGTGTGCCATGTGGGATTAATTATTAATGGTATAAAGGCTTAATCAACAATTAAGAAGCTGTAAGCTTTTTGCTCTTGGAAATTTATTTCCATGGAGCTAAGCTCCGTAGGAGCTTAGCGACTCGGACTCGGACTCGAACTCGGACTCGGGCTCGGGCTCGGACTCGGGCTCAAGGGCTCATGAGGCGTAATGTGGCATTTTGTCGGCGCACTTAGCACTTAGCACGTCAGCATCGTCGCTAGGCGCGTAGTGCGCTTAAGTTGCGCTCGTTGCGCGAGCCACTTGCGCGACCACGTTGCGCGGCCCGTTACGCGAGCCCAGTTACGCTGGCCCAGTTACGCAGCCCAGTACGCAGCCCAGTACGCCCAGTATGCGCAGTGTGCGCAGCGTACGCAGCGTGCGTAGAGTGCGCAGTGTGCGCAGCGTACGCATTGTGCGTAGAGTGCGTATGTGCGTATGGCTGGCTGCATATTAGAGCGGGAACGGTTGCAGCAGTTGCTGCACTTTCAGGAGTGGTTCAGCCACTACTCTGAAGTTCAGGCAACTGCTTGGCAACCGCCCCGTGGGCTATATATGCAGGTTCTCTCCTCTCTCTCAGTGTTGGAGAAATCAGAATTCCAGGGAGAAAACTCTAAGTGTTCTTTAACACAACAGAGTAGTGAGCGTGTTTTTTAACACAAACACTAGTACTTTTTTAGTACGCGTGGGTTCTGTTACTTCAAAAACAGAGAGAGAAGAGTAGAGCCATTGCCAGAGGAGTTCGCCGTCTTCCGAGGAGTCAGAAGAGCAGGAGTGTTCCAAGGTTTTCCGTTAACCTTGCTGGTTCCTGGAAGCTGTTCGCAGAGGGCGAATAAAGCTTTGAGCAACGGTGATCATTCACCCCAGCAATTCTATCTCTCGCATGTCACCCTTCTGTTGCCTTTAGCAGTTCTGTCAGTATCTTCTTTTTAGAAGGCACTACTGCCAGTTTGCTACGATCACGAAAATCTCTTTAGATTATTCGTGAATTACGATATCTTTTTAGATCTCGTAATTTGCAGAATCCTTCTGGATCTCTGTTGCAAAACCTTCTTTAAGGAATTGCATTTGAAATCTTGTCTTTACAACTGTTTCAGTTTCTGTATTTTCCATCGAAAAGCATGCCCCGGCGTTCCCGGCACTAACAAAACTGACTATGTAGTAGCTCTTCTCGTACTCATATTTTAACATATATGTATATCAGTTATCCTTCCTTCTAACTATATTGGATTGGATGGAGAAACAGGATGCATGGTAAATGGTGCAGGATTAGAAGTGGCTACAATGGATATAATAAAATTGCATGGCGGTACACCTACCAATTTTTTGGATGTTGGTGGGAATGCATCAGAAAGCCAGATGCAAATTATCGATAGTGAATCACCAGATCCTTTTAATCAAACGTTACTCAAATCTTCTTGTTTTAAATTCATAAGTTATTTTCATGATTTCAACGATTGTGTAAAATGAGATAGGGTGGTTTGATCAGACGAATAATAACAGTGCAACGTTTGTCATCTCAGCTAGAAACTGACGCAACTTTTCTCAAAACCATATTTGTTGAATGGTCGACAATTATCCTTCAAAATGTAGGGATGGTTGTGACATCGCTTATCGTTGCCTTCGTTGTCAAATAGACGATAACGCTTGTGGTCTTGGCCACATACATGTTAATGGTCTGTGGGCATGCATGTCAGTGAGGTACACAATGTCTTTCCTTTTTTTATCTTCCTTTATGTTGTATCTTCTGCTCGATCGTTGTAGTTGTTTGATTGGATACACCTTTCATATTTCATCAATTTACATATCAATCATATGCAAAAAGTATTTATGAATGGGTTGTTGGAGTGGGTGGGGTTCCCAACCTATGTGGAGAAAGCCCCGGAGTGCGACGAGCGCCGTTCGTGTGTCGAAGAAGCTCGGAAAGTAGACGTGGAGCTGCTGCTGTTGCTGCTGGAGCTGCTGGAAGCAGGGGATCCGAGTTCGGGCCGAACTCGGTCCCATGGCGAGTTCGGGCCGAACTCGTTCTGGCCGTTCCAGGGTTTGGCCATCCAGTGCTGGTTGTCCCACACAGAGTTCTGGCCCAACTCTGTGTGTCGGGGGGCTGAAGCGGTTTTCAGGATGAGTTTTCATCATTGGATTTAATCCAACGGTCCAGGTTGGTTACGGGATTAGGGAGATATATTGAGTTTTCTCAACCCTAATTCATTATCGCATTATCGCATTGGACAACACAAGTTTGAGAGAGAAGGAGGCAAGAGTGCCATTGCAACTTCGGAGAAGAAGACGGAGGATCGAAGGTCGTTTTCGAAGGAGATCGTGTTTCGGGTAATCTCTACTCGTCGTTCTCGTTCTTCGTAGCCTTGTGATCATTGTTCTTGTCTCTGAGTGTTGTGGGGATCCGATTTGGATCGGAAGGAGTTTGTAGAGGGTGTAATTCTTCTATTCCATTAGTGGAGGCTTCTCAGGGTTGGACTCCGATCGTCCCGTGGTTTTTCTCGCAAGGGTTTCCATGTCAAAAATTCTTTGTGTCTGCGTGATTGTTTTTGTGTGGTTGTTTTTGGGTTCGTGCGTTGTTTGCTCGGTCCTCTCACAGGTACTCTCCGGTTTAGGGAAAGATTTCTGCGCTTCTTTCCCAACAGAGTGGTATCAGAGCATAGGTTTTGTTCTGGCTGATACCAACAGAGTGGTATCAGAGCTTTGGGTTCAAAGGGTGTCAGGAGTTGACAGAGGAACCAGAGAGGAGAGATGGACGCGAAGCCGGTGCGCATGGTGAACCTTAATGGCACAAACTATCATTATTGGCGGAGCAAGATGAAGGATTTGCTATTTGTCAAGAAGCTGCATCTACCTGTGTTTGCATCCGAGAGGCCCAGTGATAAATCCGAGGAGGACTGGAAGTTCGAGCACATACAGGTGTGTGGGTACATACGGCAGTTTGTTGATGAGAACGTGTACAACCACGTTGCCAATATTGAGCACGCGAAGAAGTTGTGGGAAAAGCTGGAATCCTTGTATGCGAAGAAGACCGGGGTAAACAAGTTGTTCCTGATCCGAATGATGATGGGTCTGCGGTACAAGGATGGGGCGTCTATTACGGATCACTTGAGTGATTTCCAGGGCGTGGTTGACCAGCTATCTTCTATGGGAGTCAAGTTCGACGACGAAGTTCAGGGACTGTGGCTGCTGTGTACCTTGCCAGACTCGTGGGAGACCGTACGAGTATCTATGATCGCTTCTGCTCCAGAGGGCGTGGTCAGTCTGGAGTTTGCCAAGAGCGGGGTGTTGAATGAAGAGATGCGGAGACGTTCTCAGGGCACTTCATCCACATCCCACCACTCAGAGGCACTTGTTTCAGAGAGCCGCGGAAGGGGCAAAAGCAGGGGTCCAGGTGGTGGCAGAGACAAGAGCAGGGGGAAGTCCAAGGGTCGGTACGAGGACTCAGAGTGTTACCATTGCGGTAAGAAGGGCCATATCAAGCGGAATTGTTTCGCTTGGAAGAAGGAGAAGAAGGGCGACAAGGGGAAGCAAGAAGAGAACACTACAGCGGCGGCCTCGGTGCATGGAGGCGATGTGATCGTCGTAGGTGATGAGGTCATTACTAACCTCGCCTGCGATGACAATTCTTGGCTGGTGGACTCAGGGGCTTCAGCACATGTATCTCACAATAGGGCACTGTTTGCCACTTACACGACAGGCGACTGTAGCGTGTTGAAGATGGGCAACGGAGATGTGTCGAAGGCGGTTGCCATTGGAGATGTGCATTTGAGAACGAAGACGGGTGCGGTTCTTGTTCTCAAGGATGTTCGTCATGTCCCTGATATCCGTTTCAACCTGGTGTCGGTTGGAAGGTTGGATGACGAGGGATTCTTTAGTCTCTTCGGGAATAGTCAGTGGAAGCTTTCCAGAGGTTCGATGGTGATTGCCAGAGGAAGCAAGAAGTCCGGTCTCTACTATATGGAGGGGAGCGCAGAGGGGGCACAGGAGGTGAACGCAGTCAGTGACGCGTCTACCGAGTTGTGGCACAGGCGGCTCGGCCATATCAGCGAGAAGGGGATGAGCTACTTAGTGAACAGGAAAGTGATTCCGGGGCTCAAGTCTACAAAGTTGGAGAAATGCACGCACTGTTTGGCTGGGAAGCAAAATAGGGTGTCTTTCCAGAGTCACCCAAGTTCGAGGAAGCCGGCGTTGCTCGAGTTGATTCACTCGGATGTCTGCGGTCCTATGAAGGTAAAATCTCTTGGTGGTGCTTCTTACTTTGTGACTTTTATTGATGACTGTTCCAGGAAGGTTTGGGTCTATGCCTTAAAGACCAAGGATCAGGTGCTGCCTACTTTCAAGGAGTTTCAGGCCTCCGTTGAAAGGGAGACGGGCAAGAAGTTGTTGTGTGTTCGGTCCGACAATGGCGGCGAATACATCGGTCCCTTTGATGCGTATTGCAGAGAGCAAGGGATACGACACCAGAAGACTCCGCCAAAGACACCTCAGCTCAATGGTGTAGCGGAGCGCATGAACAGGACACTGATGGAGAGGGTGCGGTGTTTGCTGTCAGAAGCAAACTTGCCGGGCAGTTATTGGGGTGAGGCTCTTCTCACAGCTGCTTATATTATTAATTTGTCTCCTAGTGCTCCTTTGCAGGGTGATGTGCCTGACAAAGTATGGTACGGCAAAGAGCCGTCATACAATCACCTGCGGGCGTTTGGTTGTAAAGCCTTCGTGCATGTACCGAAGGACGAGAGGACCAAACTTGAGCCGAAGACGAGGCGATGCGTCTTTGTCGGCTATGGTCGGGATGAGTTTGGCTATAGACTCTACGACCCAGTGGAAGGAAAGCTCTACAGAAGCAGGGACGTGGTGTTCGTCGAGGATCAGACCATGACCAACACTCAGGATTCCGAGACGCCTTCTGAGGCTGAGGAATTGCCTGAGTTAGAGTCATTTCGCTTCGAGCAGTTTCCAGAGGACATCGCAGAGGATCCAGTTATGGGGGAGCCGGTACATGGAGTTGCTCCCAACCTTGATCATCAGCCTGCTGATGGTGGTCAGGGTGTCCCTCAGGAGGATGAGCATGCCGGAGAGGTAGTTCCTGAAGGGGAGGAGGCTGTCGATATACAGCCAGCACCAGTGGCTCCACTGAGAAGGAGCAACAGGGATCGTCGACCATCTACGAGATACTCGCCGGATGAGTATGTGCTATTGACTGACGGGGGAGAGCCCGAAAGTTTCGCAGAGGCTATGGAAGACGAACACAGGCAGGAGTGGATGGTGGCTATGCAGGAGGAGATGAGTTCCTTGCACACCAATTCTACTTATGATCTGGTGCGGTTGCCAAAGGGCAAGAAGGCTTTGAAGAATCGATGGGTGTTCAGAGTGAAGCAGACGGATGATGCTACTCGCCCTCGATACAAAGCGAGGCTGGTAGTCAAGGGCTACGGTCAGCGGAAAGGCGTGGATTATGAAGAAATCTTTTCGCCTGTCGTCAAGCATTCGTCTATTCGGGTGGTGCTAGCATTAGCAGCCAGTTTCGACTTGGAGGTCGAGCAGATGGACGTGAAGACGGCGTTCCTCCACGATGATCTTGAGGAGGAGTTGTACATGGAGCAGCCGGAGGGATTCTGTGAGAAGGGCAAGTCACATTTGGTCTGCCGGTTGAGGAAGAGCTTGTATGGTCTGAAGCAGGCTCCGAGGCAGTGGTACAGAAAGTTCGAGTCGTTTATGGGGGAGCATGGTTATGCACGGACGACGTCGGACCATTGTGCATTTGTGAGGTATTTTGCCGATGATGATTTCATCATTTTGTTGCTCTATGTTGATGATATGCTATTAGTGGGTCGGAATGCCACTAGGATAGCGGAGTTGAAGCGCCAACTGGGCGCGGCCTTCTCTATGAAGAATTTGGGCGCAGCGAAGACTATTCTTGGGATGGAGATCAGCCGAGAGAGAGAGTCCAAGCTGCTACACTTGTCCCAAAAGAAGTACATTCACCGGGTACTTCAGCGTTTCGGGATGGACGGGTCGAAGAAAGTGAGTTCCCCCCTCGCGGCTCACTTTAAGTTCACTGAGGAGCAGTGTCCATCTACCGAGGACGAAAAGGAAGATATGGAGCGGGTTCCATATGCTTCAGCTGTAGGGAGCCTTATGTATGCTATGGTGTGTACGAGGCCAGATATTGCTCATGCAGTTGGTACGGTTAGTAGGTATCTTTCGAATCCTGGAAGGGTACACTGGAGTGCGGTCAAGTGGATTCTACGATATCTTCAGGGCACTGCTGGTTGGAGACTTTCCTTTGGTGGTGACGAGCCGAAGCTGGTTGGGTATACCGACGCTGATATGGCTGGAGATGTAGACACGAGGCGATCGACTTCAGGCTACGTGATGATGTTTGCGGGAGGAGCAGTGTCGTGGCAGTCGCGGTTGCAGAAGTGTGTTGCCTTGTCGACGACGGAGGCGGAATATATTGCGACGACGGAGGCTTGCAAGGAGCTGTTGTGGATGAAGAAGCTGTTGCAGGAAATGGGACTGAAGCAAGAGCAGTATACTTTGCTTTGCGACAGTCAGAGTGCTATCCATCTTGTGAAGAATCAGACGTTTCATAGCCGGTCCAAGCACATCGAGACTCGGTATCATTGGATACGAGATGTGGTTGAGAAGAAGGACGCGGAGCTTGAGAAGGTACATACAGATGACAACGGAGCTGATATGTTCACGAAGATTCTACCAAGGGGAAAGTTCGAGTACTGCAGGCAGATCGTCGGGATGACGACGTCCTCCCCATAGTTGTGAAGGGGGAGATTTGTTGGAGTGGGTGGGGTTCCCAACCTATGTGGAGAAAGCCCCGGAGTGCGACGAGCGCCGTTCGTGTGTCGAAGAAGCTCGGGAAGTAGACGTGGAGCTGCTGCTGTTGCTGCTGGAGCTGCTGGAAGCAGGGGATCCGAGTTCGGGCCGAACTCGGTCCCATGGCGAGTTCGGGCCGAACTCGGTCTGGCCGTTCCAGGGTTTGGCCATCCAGTGCTGGTTGCCCCACACAGAGTTCTGGCCGAACTCTGTGTGTCGGGGGGCTGAAGCGGTTTTCAGGATGAGTTTTCATCATTGGATTTAATCCAACGGTCCAGGTTGGTTGCGGGATTAGGGAGATATATTGAGTTTTCTCAACCCTAATTCATTATCGCATTATCGCATTGGACAACACAAGTTTGAGAGAGAAGGAGGCAAGAGTGCCATTGCAACTTCGGAGAAGAAGACGGAGGATCGAAGGTCGTTTTCGAAGGAGATCGTGTTTCGGGTAATCTCTACTCGTCGTTCTCGTTCTTCGTAGCCTTGTGATCATTGTTCTTGTCTCTGAGTGTTGTGGGGATCCGATTTGGATCGGGAGGAGTTTGTAGAGGGTGTAATTCTTCTATTCCATTAGTGGAGGCTTCTCAGGGTTGGACTCCGATCGTCCCGTGGTTTTTCCCGCAAGGGTTTCCACGTCAAAAATTCTCTGTGTCTGCGTGATTGTTTTTGTGTGGTTGTTTTTGGGTTCGTGCGTTGTTTGCTCGGTCCTCTCGCAGGTACTCTCCGGTTTAGGGAAAGATTTCCGCGCTTCTTTCCCAACATGGGTATGGTGGGAACTTGGGCAAGCCCTACTTTAGAGCCAACATACTTGCAGCTGAGGCTGTAGGTAATATCATAACGGTTTCAACATTTTGTTCAGATCTGTATGCCAGAGAACTTGAGGCACCCTCCAAGCAGTCTCCATCGAGGGCTGGGAGCAAGCATTTTTTACGATGTATCTCAGTTCTTCCTCTTCTCCTCCTACGGCCTTGCATTATGGTATGTGCTAAACTTAGATGTTTACATCTCACATTATGCCTCTCTATCTCTGTATAATCTTGTCGACCCTGCCACAAGCATGATTTAGCCCTCATGTATTAACTACTAACATATGAGCATGTCATAATTGGTATCAAATCAATTAAACTAATCTCGAATATGTCTTTAATTTTCTTGAGAAGACTAGCATGAAAATTTGTCAAATTCGAATATGATTACATAACATAGTCTAAATATTGACATTAAAAGGAACCAACATATTTGAAACTTTTCCTAGATGCTCAAGATGCTAACTAGATTTAACATATAAAAGAAAAATAAAATAAAAACTATATTTAGCATATACAAGAGGCATCCTAATGACTGAGCTACGATCTTTAAGAAAAAAAAATGTTTAAATAATTTTATTTTTTGACAGGCATTATCTAATGAAAGACGGTTCTAAGAAAAATGAAAAAAAAAAAGTAAATCGAACATTGAGATTCTCCTATTATATAAGTTATGCTAACTAAAATCCTTAAGAACTCTTTCCAGCAATTGCTCTTCTGTCCCATGCTATTTCCATTGCAGTGGCACAAGGCTCTATTACTAAAGTATCCTTCCTCTTCATACTAGCCTTATTGGATTCCCATATTCTAACTGTGGTAGATGGGAGCATGAGAGTATTTACCGGGTTCCAGCTCACACAGTTGACAGCACCAGAATGCCTAGGTAACGTATGTGTGAGATCCCCAGATTGCCGGCACCATATATACACGTGATATTTGCAAAATGACGACAATTAGTACAGGTAACTGAAGTATTTCTTCCTTTGAGAATAGGATAAAGAACAAGAAAGATGGAGATGAGCTCTCAAGGGATGGGATATTCGTCGTATCCTTAGTAAATTGGATATAGATAACGCAGGCCTCGATAAGGAAGTTATTTCATGGATGTATAATTATGTGTTATTAATGCAATTAAGGAGATGACAGAAGGAAAGGATTCAAGTAGCTTATTTCAATTGAATATATAACCAAGTTTTCACAACCTGACACTTCAAAATACACTATGACACACCAAAAATAGATACCTTTTTCGCGTTTCTATGTTCTTGCTGTGTCGTACGTGTTGCATCCGTGTATGTACAACATAGTGATGATGACAAACTGATCTCAGAAAAAACTGTGCTTAATTGGTACTGGTTTTGTTGTTATAATTTTTGCAGGCTATCGGTTAAGAATTCAATTATGATGACTATCATAGTTACGTCCACAGGAGATTACCTTATGACACTCTGAAACATGATCCTGTACTTCACATCTCTTAGCATGCCATCCTAAAAAAACATTGTATATGAACCAATGTTTTACGAATTTGGTATTCACCAATGGTGACAGGATCCATGCTGCTAAGGTGCTAAGCATGCTCGAATCAAAGGACTTCTTCGAAGGAGATATGTTTCGAGACTCTGAATCGATCCAATGATTCATCTAGCAATGATGAGCCAGTTGCTGTTGAAATTGAAATCTTTGACATTCTCAAGCACTTGTCTCAGATAGATGTCGTCGACGAATACCTAAAACCCCAATTCTCTCCAAACCATCCGAAGATGCTATTTCTACAACAAAAGACTGAAGATGCAAAATTTATGATAATATCCACGGCATTGGTGAGAAGAAGGTTTGGTTAGGTCTGTTCTATCAATACATGTGTCTTGTTTAACAATCTAATGATTTATGATTCCTTTGTAGGCCATTGCTTTCAAAATCTCCCATATTTGTGTTAACAAATCTAGATATCTTCGGTGGAGCCGGAAAAAGCACCACAAGCACCAGCCAGGTAAATATGTGTCATCTCCCGTTCTTCGAGTTTTCTTGTCACGCATTCACTCAAAACTAAACTTCTTGTGTTTTGGTGGCAGGACTAGGGGTGAGCATTATTCGGTTTTGTACCGAAAACCAAATCGAACCGGACCATAGAACTGAATAAAAGATTCGGTTCGGTTTGAAAAAAAATTGGTCCAGTTTCGGTTTTAAAAATACTAAAATTTTTTATTCGGTTTCTGTTTCAGTTTTGTGTTTCGATTTATGTCCAAAACCAAAAAACGAATAAGAATTGTGCAATTATGTAATATCCTTAATTCTATGCATATGTGTAATTAAAATATGTATATTTTGAAAGCAACAATTCTATTTATGTGTTTTGTTAATTTAACAACTAGTCTAACTTTGGATATAAATACAACAAATGTGTGTATAAAAATTATAAATTTTAATATCATTTAGCCATGATTTCAACTTTAGACCTCAACCATTATACAATAGAAATATTCCAACCGAACAAACCGAATAAATTGAACCATTATTCGGTTCGATTCAGCTTCGATGTGACTAATTTTGGTTCGACTTCAGTTTTGGATTTTTAGAATTTCGGTTTAATCGATTTTGATTATTTCATTTCAGTTGAAACCGGCTCACCCTAGGCAGGATTATAAGTGAGCTTCTCCTACTGAACCTGTTTTTGTTAATAGTACAAAAAATTGCATGGCAAAAATCCTGACGAAGAAACTTTAATGAGTAGTTTATTTCAAGTACTCTTTTTAGTCAAAAATAACTTTTTGATTGTACTAAATGAGTGGAAAAACAATTTTGATTTTTCAGTTTGCTCGGTATTTGGCTATTTGGAGGCAATTGAGGCCAAAGACTTGGTTGTAATACTATTTCTGATTAATAGCAGTTTGGGAATAATAAATTTTATTGTTTAAATTGCATTTAAATATCGGTTGATAATTGAGCCAATAATTTTTGTAATAATGTTTTATCCAATACTAATGGTTATAACTGTTTAGGAAAATTTTCATTTACGAACAAATGTTAGAATTTATTTACTCCTGACGGTAAATTTTTGCACCATTAGTAATGTGAATTTAGCAACTGTTTTTTACCGTTAGGAAAGTAAATTTTTCAACCATTTTTTACCGTTAGGAAAGTAAATTTACCAACTGTTTTCTACCATTAGGAAAATTCCCACACCATATTACCAATGGTAAAAAATCTGTTAGAAATTCCTTTTCATCACGCTTATACTCATTAAGAAATGACTGTTTTGGTATAGTGGAGGCATAGAGGTTCTTTGTCCTATAAAAGGAGTGACCAAAGTTATTCTAAAAAATACCAAAATCCTTCTCTTTTGTCTTTTCTTTCTCTAGTTTTCTAAATTAAAGATCACGGGTTCGATTCTAATTTTATGCCAATGCAAGTTAACGAATCAAAATCTAAAAGAATGTTTTGTACTATACTAGAAAGAAGTCGAATCAATTCCTATTGCCTCAGAGTGGGAGTTTTAAATAGAAATCTAATGTGCCTCAGTCCATTATTGTTTTCAACTACCCAAACTCGTAGTAAGTTAAAATAGTCTAGTAATCAAATCTATATTTTAGTATTCATCAAGATAGCGGAAAATGAACAGGCCAAATTGATTTGTTTCAATACAAGCAACTTCAAGCATTGGGAGAAGAAGGTTCATTGGATGCTAACAACTCTGAGTATCATCTATATTCTTACTTCCCCAAAACCTAATGCACATGAAAATGAATATAATGTGGTAGCATTGTAGAATTCGCTTCCCAATAAAACCTAACTAGAGATTGGAAAATATTTTCAACTTTATCTTGATATGGTAAACCCTAAAATCCAGTTACCACTTAAGAAACGAGTAATAGGGTGTAGTTGAATCAGGATTATTGGGATGATGTACCCTGACATCTAACTAATAATAGATATCCACAAATTAGAAATGGTACTGTACCACCCTAGAATAACTTATTTTTCAATTTTTTTTGTTGATTTTAGGATTTATAGCAATTTTAGAAAATTTATTAGTCTTTTACACTAGGAAAGTTGATAATCAATGTACTGCATAAATTATTACAGGAAACTACGACCTCAAAATTGTAATGCCTCGCTTTCTGCAGTGCATTATGCTGGTTTGTTGGCTCGAAGGAGCTGGTTGGAATTGGATTCATGCGGAGGAATCATTCAAAGATCTATTTGATCGATGTAATGCTCCAATGCGAGAGGAGGCATTATGTTGGCTTCTTGGATTGAATAAGCTATTTGGATTTGAGTTATGAGAGAAATTATGAGATTTGATCGGTGATACAGACTTGCTTAATTTGGTTGGATTGAATGGTCTATGGAATTTGGCTCATTTATATGGTTTTACCAATTAAGATAGTCGTGGATCACATCAAATCATCTATATGAGAAATTGTTCAGTATATGTTCGGTCGGGACCAAATAGCTTTTCTTTATAGTGGATGATTTTGATTATTCTTTCATTTACCTTCACACTTAATAAAATTGAACTCTACTTATTCTTTGTTTATATTTCGATGATATTGTTTATATACGTTGGCCCAAAGAGTCAATAGTTAACTAGATTTTGATATGATCAACTATGACTCGATACGACTCGAAACGAAACAATACAGAATCATACAACAAGTTTTCTGCGTTTTAAGCTTCAACTATTATAAATGGCAAGATTGCCTTCTTGGTTTTTTTTACTTTGTCTATGTATTTTTTATGTTTATTTTTAGGATACAATGTAAGCCGGATGCGCACGGGCACTAGGAAGTCTAAACCTAAACCAAACCATTCAAAAACCAACTCCTAGAGTTATGCTCGAACTCAGTCCAAACTCGGGTTTTAAAACCCTAAAGTTTCTGGATGGAAAACAGTCAAATTCGGACCGAATTCGGTCCCACCCAAACTTGGACCGAATTCGGTCCCATATGACCTACTTTGTTGTTTGACTCATTCCTTCCTCGAAAATGGTCTCAAACATTCAAAAAATTAAATGTTATGGCTGACCAAACTCATGCTGAATTTGAACATTTTCAGATCAGTTCAAATCTATAAATAGTCTTGAGCTTCTTATTTATTTTCGACAACAAACTCTAACTTGCATATCCTATATACTCTGAGCATACAACCTTCAAATTCATAAGTGTAGCATTTGGTTTCCTAGTATTAAATTTTTTTATCTTGGATAGTATTTTTTTATTTATATTTATATTGTTAAATAGAGATTTGATTTTGGGATCACACGGGGGTGTACCTAAGCCTATAGGTGAAGTATGATAACATTAGGTCACATATGGTTTCTAGGGTCCCTAGATAGTCCCAAATATTTTATTTTACTATTTTAGAATTTTCTGGAATTTTTGAAAATTTTTGGATAATTAAAACCTATAGAATTTATTTTTCCATAGGCTTTTGTGATTTACTGTGGGGTCACATGAAGTAATTTTGAGACCAAACTTTTTATTTAGTCTATAGACACCTAGAAATATTTTCTAGAATTTTTAAGGATTTTTTTGGGGTTTTCTGGGATTTATTTAGAGTTAAAATAAAATTTTAATAATTTTCAGTAATTAAATAATCAATTATACAGTCAGCAGTCCAGTCAACGACCCCCTGGCCCACCTGTCGGTGCCAAAATGAGTCGGCACCGCCTCTCTCTCTCTCATATATATATGTTATTAATTCAAAAAAACCTAGAAATTACAGCCGCCTTTTGAGAGAGAGTTCTAGTTAGGGGTGTAAACTGGCCAGACGGACACGGACAGTCCACTGTCCGTGTTCGGTCCGAAAATAAAAATGAGTTCGGACGGACGGACACGGATAGTCCACTGTTCGAGTTCGGGCCGGACGGACACGGACAACCACTGTTCATTAATTCAATCGGACGGTCCGCGGACAAATGAAATATATTACCAAAAGCTATTATTTTATCAAGATACCTTGATAGTTGGTACAAAAAATCAAGTTGAAAGAAAATACAATTTAAGGTTATAGAATACAACAAACAATAGTAAAAGGTTAACAAAAATGGAGACCGAACAACAAAAAATTAATGCAAAACCAAAATAATATGACATAATTGATGCAAAACCAAAATGAGTCTCCACTATCGGACGGTTCGCGGACAAATTCGGACCGGAGATGGATATGTCCGTGTCCGGGTCCGATTTTTAAACGAACCAAAAAAAATGTCCAAGTTTTGTTCGTTAATCGATCGGACGGTCCGCGGTCGAACCATTTATCGAGCCAGACACGTACGGACAACGGACAACTTTGTCCATTTTACACCCCTAGTTCTAGTAGAGATCTCGACTTCGTGGAGCGATTGCCGCCAATCTAGACGTCCTTTCACACTCCATTTTTTTATTAGAAGCGTATTGAGGTTAGGTCTCTGAATATATACTTTATTTTCTGAAATTTTGTTCTCGAATTTCTGAATAATTATTTGAGTGTCAGTTGTCAAAAATTAATGCGTCGTACGGTTTTCGAGATTTCGAGTGATCCCGAACTCCGATTCACGATCCGTTAGAAGTTTTGGAGAGCTGACACTGAGATCTACAACATATAGTTTTTCTAGAAATTTAGAGTTTCATCTAGTATTTTATTTTATTCGTAGAAGTCAGATTTGGTCAATAATTCATCGATTTGGTTACGGTTAGCCATAATGGCGATAACTTTAGACCAAATCGTGATTTTACGGTACGATCGATTCTAGTGCACTCGTGGCTCTGAAATCTACCATGTTGCACACTCAAACTTTTTAAGTAGTAACATTTGACTAGTTAGTCAACAGTATGTCTCGATTTACGTTCTACGGGTCCCGAATTTGAAACCGTAACTTTTCTTGGCCAACTATTTGTGTTTAGATTCTATTTTCAGATTTAAATAGGTTAAAATAGGTTTTTAGATAGTTTATTCCAGAATTAAAATAGGATTAATTATGTTAACCCATTAGCTACTTTCTAAGGTTAATAGAGTGGGAATTGTATATCTAACTTGTGGTTGTTTGTGCGACAGGATTCGTGGGATGATGGCATGATTTGATAGCTTCTAGGTCATAGTTTATCTTGTCTTTAACTTGTAAAATCAATCCATCAAGGAGTTCAGGCAAGTACTTGTTGACACCTTCATGTGTATTTACTTTATATTGTTATATTTCACTTATACATGATATTTCCGTGTCATGACTGTTACATACACGAGAGTTGAGTGATTGACTATTGTTCATATTTCCTTATCGTTATCGAGATCATGTTTTTCATGATAGTGAGGTTTGGATATTGGAGGGGTACAATTACTAGGCACGTGGACAAAGCCCAGATTGTATTGTTGGCAACTCTTTCGGTTACGGGGACGGGCCTTATAACCTCGTCGTTCGCCCAAGCCGTCAATGTGTATGAACGTTGTACTTCTCACGACACGTGCACTACGAGTGATTATATGAGTCCCTTTACTTTCATGCTTGTTGCCTTCCTTATTAGTTTCTTCCATCCCATGATTTCTTGTTCATATTGTTCATTGTTTACATTGATCATTATTTTCCATGTTTAGTGTTTTATTGCTTTATATTGTACTTGTATTATGTTGGTTTAGACTTGTACTTGTTCCAATCTTGACTGGATAATTATTTTTCAGTTGTAGAAGACGTGACCTGTCTAGAGGTTTACGGTGAGTATGTTGGAGACACTGACATCACTGGCGTACCCGATTCCAGTATTGATGCGAATTAGCATATTTTCTTCCTTATGGATTTGCATTAGTTAGTAGTTATAATTATGGAGTTTAGTTGTCTATTTTATTTTCTGCAATCCGGGTTTGTTCTCGAGACTTTCTGAGTTGTAGTAGATTATTTCATATTTATAATATTGAGCCTATTGGATATTTTGGTAATTATTGCTGGCTTAGTTGTGGATGATATATGTGCGTGTTGTTCTTGTTGTGGACCATTGTTATCATAGACATCGTACTACCGTCGATTCTGCGACGTAGGCTGGACTTGACCACGAACTCGTATCCTAAAATTGGGAGCGGGTCGTGATAAGTTTTTATGGTGGCCCATGCAGGTCAAATTTTGTAAAAGACTGCGAACTCGTGGTAGTACTTAAGTTAGTCGTACTACTGCGAGCCTGCGAATAGAGTGAAGTTGAGAGGTCATATCATTCACAAACATGATTTCTAACCCTATGAGTCTATTTTATCTTAGGATCTTATTGTCTCTTAATTGCATCTTGCTTGATTCCATCCGAGATTTCTTCAATATGTTTGTATCTACCGTGCTAACCATATCTTTTCTTTCCTTTTAGTTCACAAAGGTTGATATAAGGCGTAGTGTGATCCATAAGGTTAAAGAGGGTACCTGACCCATATATCCAAGAGCCTAAGAGTCCCACATCCGAGGATGTTGTGTTTATAGAGCCTACCATAGTTATAGTTGTTAGATACGGTGCATGCTTAATTAGTTGGTAATGATTGTTTGATTAAATATTAACAATTAGTTTCCTTTATATTGCTAGTTATTATCTCTCCATGATATAGCTTATGAATTATTATTAGATTGCTTCTAGGAGTTATGTATTTATATTATGCTATTAGAGACATTTGATTTTTGAGGACAAAAATCTTTTAAGGGGGGTAGCTTGTAGCATTTGGTTTCCTAGTATTAAAATTTTATTTTGGATAATATTTTTTCATTTATATTTATATTTTATTACTATTAAGTATAGAGTGGTTAGAATTATTATTAAATAGAGATTTGATTTTGGTATCACACGGGGGCGTACCTAAGCCTATAGGTGAAGTATGATAACACTAGGTCACATATGGTTTCTAGGGTCCCTAGATAGTCCCAAATATTTTATTTTACTATTTTAGAATTTTCTAGAATTTTTGGATAATTAAAATCTATAGAATTTATTTTTCCATAAGCTTTTGCGATGGTGGGGTCACATGAAGTAATTTTAAGACCAAACTTTTTTATTTAGGCTCTAGACACCTAGAAATATATTCTAGAATTTTTTAGGATTTTTCTAGGATTTTCTGGGATTTATTTGGAGTTAAAATAAATTTTTAATAATTTTCTGTAATTAAATAATTAATTATACAGTCAGCAGTCCAGTCAACGACCCCCTGGCTCACCTGTTGGCGCCAAAATGAGTCAGCATCGCCTCTCTCTCCTATACATATGTTATTAATTCACGAAAATCTAGAAATTCTAGTCGCCTTTTTGAGAGGGAGTTCTAGTAGAGATCTCGACTTCATGGAGCGATTGCTGCCAATCTAGATGTCTGTTTCACACTTCATTTTTTTATTAGAAGCATATTGAGATTAGGTCTCGGAATATATACTTTATTTTTTGGAATTTTGTTCTCGAATTTCTGAATAATTATTTGAGTGTCGGTTGTCCAAAAATCAATGCGTTGCACAGTTTTCGAGATTTCGAGTGATCCCGAACTCCGATTCGCGATCCGTTTGAAGTTTTGGAGAGTTGACACCGAGCTCTACAATATATAATTTTTCCAAATATTCAGATTTTCATCTAGTATTTTATTTTATTCGTAGAAGTCATATTTAGTCAACAATTCATCGATTTGCTCACGGTTAGCCATAATGGCGATAACTTTTGACCAAATTGTGATTTTGCGCCACGGACGATTCTAAAGCACTCGTGGCGCTGAAATCTATCATGTTGCACACTTAAACTTTTAAGTAGTAGCATTTGACTAGTTAGTCAACAGTATGTCTCGGTTTGCGTGCCACGGGTTCCGAATTTGGAACCGTGACTTTTCTTGGCCAACTATTTGTGTTTTGTTAGATTATATTTTTAACTATTGTAAATATGGCCCATAAGCCCAATCATGTAGATACTATACATATTGTAATCAACCCCCATCAATAAATAAGGTATTATTATTTCATACATGGTATCAAAGCCTCCAGAAAAACCCTAGCCGTCATATTCACCATCCTCCATCCGATCTCTACGCGCCCGACGCGCCCGACGTCGGAGTTGACGGACACGCTCGATCTCTACGCGTCCAACGCGCCTGACACGTCCGATCCGGAGCCGCTGATCCCCTACGCGCCCGCCGCGTTGATCCGACGACTCGACGACCCAACATGCCCGTCGATCAGCGACGACCCGACGCGCCCGCCGATCACGACGCGCCGACCCGACGCGCCCACCGATCCCCTACGTGCCGATCTCCCTGATTCCTACGCGCCCGATCCGGCGCCGCCGACCCCTACGCGCCCGATCCGGCGCACCGGCAGCGATCGATTCGTCGGCATTGTACTTTATTTTGT
Organism: Iris pallida; assembly: GCA_029216955.1. Classification (NCBI taxonomy): domain Eukaryota; kingdom Viridiplantae; phylum Streptophyta; class Magnoliopsida; order Asparagales; family Iridaceae; genus Iris; species Iris pallida. The sequence continues at coordinate 13,783,379 of JANAVB010041420.1, forward strand.
ACACCCAACATCCGCACCGCTCGCTCCTACGTGCCAGATCCGGCGTCGCCGACCCGAACGCGCCCAATCCGGCACACCGACAGCGGCCGATTCGTTGGTATTGTACTTTATTTTTTACACCCGACATCCGCGCCGCTCGCCCCTACGTGCCAGATCCGGCGCCCCTGATCGTGGCAGGTTCGCCGTGAACTCCATCCAACAGCGGCCGATTCGTCGCCGACCCCGTCCATCAGCGGCCGATTCGTCGGAGTTGTAATTTATTTTGTACACCCGACATCCGCGATGGCTGATGATGCTGCGTCCAGTTACTCCATCGCGACTAGCGGTGGCGGTGCACACAACCCAAATTATCCTAATCCGAAGGATCCATATTTTCTGAGTCCTGCTGATCAACCAGGAAATATTATTACTCCTATTGTTTTTCGTGGACCGAACTATGCTGAGTGGTCTCGGTCGATACATCTCGTCCTGATCTCTAGACGAAAGATCACTTTTTTGGAAGGTACTGAAATCAAACCTGTTAATGATGCTAGTAAATTGCTTGATTGGAGATGTGTGCAAGCGCTATTGGTTCAATGGGTTCTTAACACCATTGATCCGTCTCTAAAGAAATCTTTGCCGTACTTTGAAGAGGTTTATCCATTGTGGAACTTGTTGGAGAAAATATTTGTTGTTAGCAATGTCACTCGGAAGCAACAAATTAAGGTAGCTTTGGCTGAGTACAAACAAACGGCTTCGATGTCGGTGGATACCTACTTTGGAAATTTGCAATCTTTGTGGGATGAACAAGCTGCTTATTTTCTATTGCCTACTTGTACCTGTGGTGAACTTGCTGCAAAGCTGTAGGCTATGAAGGATGAAGACCACTTTCAGGATGTTCTGTATGTTTTGAATGCTGAGTTGTATGGTCATACCCAATCTAATCTTCTGGCTCAGGATCCTCAGCCAAGTTTAGATCGGGCATACCAGGCAGTCCGTGAGGAGGAGGATATACAAAAATCTTAGGTCCAATCCGCTACTGAGGAGGTATTGGCGCTGGCTATCAATACTTCACCTTGTCTTTCTACTGCTTCTAATAGTAGAACCTCAGATTCCAGGGACAAATCAGGTATAATCGGTACTCATTGCAAGAAAATAGGTCATAAGGTTGCAAATTGCTTTGCCAAGATTGGCTATCCAGAGTGGTGGGAGACTCGTCCTCGGCGTAAGGGCAGACGTGGTGCTGGTGGTGGCAGAGGCCCGGTACCACATCAGAGACGTGATGGAGGACGCGGTGCTGATGGCGCAGGGGTTGTTCATCATGTCGCCGCTGCTGGTCATGGTGTCCCTGCTGGTCTTGCTGGGAGTTCAGCGGATATGATGCATGGAGGGTATCCTTCATCACTCTCAGGTGAACAATGGCAGAAACTGATGAGCTTGCTGGGTAACGACAATCCTTCCAACCCTGGTTCTTCAAACTCTGATCGTCTGATGGGTAAGAATTCTTCTATCACTTTGATATTTGATACTAGGGCTACTCCTCATGCGACAGGTTCTCGTGACTGTTTAGTTGATTGCTTTGAGGGCCCTGTCCGTCCTGTGATTTTGCCTGATGGAAGCACTATTGAGGCTGTTCTGAGAGGCAAAGTATTTTTGACTGCTTCATTGGTGTTGACGGATGTTCTTTATGTTCCGACATTGACTTGCAATTTGATCTCTGTCTCACAATTGATTGGTGCCAGAAATTATGATATGTTATTTACTCCTGATTTGTGTTTTGTTCAGGACCGAAGTACGAGGATGGTGATTGGAGCAGGTGAACAAAGGGTTGGACTTTACTTCTTGGGGGAGGTTCCAGCTTCTTTGGCTTCGGTGATCCTGGCATACAGAGAGAGTGATTCCGAGGTTTGGCATAGTAGACTGGGGCATCCTTCAGATAAAGTAATGCAGACTTTACCTTTTTTCTCTGGTAGTAGTGTGTTTCTCATAAGGCATGATATTTGTCATCAAGCCAAACAGACTCGTGATGCTTTTCCTGATAGTAGTAGTCGTGCTTTGAGATGCTTTGAACTTATACACTGTGATCTGTGGGGACCATATCGAGTTCCGTCATCTAATGGGGCACGCTATTTTTTGACTTTGGTGGATGATTTTTCTAGAGCTGTTTGGGTTATTTTATTGACGGATAAGTGTACTGTTTATTCTATGTTTCTTAAATTCATTGCTATGGTGAAGCGTCAGTTTGGGGCTGATATACGTCGTGTGCGGAGTGACAATGGCACTGAATTTAATTATTTATGAGATTATTTTTCATCTCAAGGTATATTGTTCCAAACGTCCTGTGTTGGGACACCTCAGCAGAATGGAAGGGTGGAAAGAAAACATCGACATATTTTAAATGTTGCCAGGGCATTGAGATTTCAGGGTTCTCTTCCCGTAGAATTTTGGGGGGAATGTGTTCTGAGTGCTTGTTATTTGATCAATAGAACACCTTCTAGTATCTTGCATTTTAAGTCTCCTTATGAAGTTTTATATGGTTCGGCCCCTTCGTATGATCATCTACGTATTTTTGGTTATCTGTGCTATACGTATGATTTGAAATCCCGATATGATAAATTTACTAGCAGGAGTAGAAAATGTATCTTTGTTGGATATCCATTTGATAAAAAGGGATGGAAACTGTATAAGTTGGAGACTGGTGAATTATTTGTGTCCCGTGATGTTACTTTTTATGAAAAAGAATTTTCTGGGTGTGGATCTGCTAGCGAGATGTCTTCTGCGACACCTCATACATCTGTTGAGGTACCAGAAGACGATATAGAGGCTTTTAGAATGGTGCCGGCTTCGGTTGCTGAGGCCGGAGTGGTTGCTGGCGGCTCGACACCGAGTGACGAGGATGCACAGGTAGCTGTAGAAGTATTGACAGGAGAGTCTGCCGGGGGTGATACGGATACTATTGATGATACAGGAGATACAGTATTGGCAGAGGTGCCCGACGAGGTAGTATTGGGAAGAGGAATGAGAAAGAAATCACAGCCAGTACGATTACAGAATTTTGTGCGAATGCTGTTCGAAGTAAAAGTCCCCCCTTCACCACAGTTCATATGTTCCCGTCACTTGCTCAGGTTCTTCGTATCCTCAAACACAATTTCTAAGTTATGACATATTTACTGCTGGATACAGAGATTTTCTTGCAGTTATCACTGCAGGTGTTGAGACTACTTTATATCGCCTGGCCTCGCGAGATTCAGGCTGGCGCACGGCTATGAAAACTGAAATACAGGCTCTGGAAGATAATGAGACATGGAGTCTTGTCGATTTGCCTTCTGGTGAGAAAGTATTGGGAAGTAGATGGGTGTACAAAATAAAGTACAACTCCGATGACAGTATTGAGCGCTTAAAGGCACGGCCGGTTGTGTTCGGTAATCATCAGGTTGAGGGGATAGACTATTCAGAGATATTTGCCCCGGTAGCTAAGATGCCTACTGTTAGGACGTTCTTGGCTGTTGCAGCTGTGAGAGGCTGGACTTTGCACCAGATGGATGTACACATTGCTTTTCGTCATGGAGATCTGACAGAAGAAGTGTATATGAAGTTGCCGCTAGGGTTTTTGCATAGTGAACCTAACAAAGTATGTCGCCTGCGTAAGTCTCTATATGGATTGAAACAGGCACCACATTGTTGGTTTGCTAAGCTTACTGCTTCTCTGATATCCTATGGATTTATTCAATCTCATTTCGATTATTCCCTTTTATCCCTTTTTCAAGGGAAGGTAGAGTTGCATGTTTTGATCTATGTGGATGATATGATTATGTCTGGTAATGACTCAGGTGCTTTAGATGCTTTCAAAAAGTACCTTAGTTCTTGCTTTCACATGAAGGACCTTGGTGTGTTGAAGTACTTTCTTGGCATCGAGGTGGCTCGGAGTGCAGAAGGAATTTTCGTGTGTCAAAGGAAGTATGCTTTGGACATCATTTCAGAATGTGGCTTGCTGGGGTCTCGACCTGCTGGCTTTCCCATAGAGCCCAATCACAAGCTGCAGAATCGACTAGTCCAAAGATGGCGGATGCAGAGACTTATCGGAGGCTGGTTGGGAGGTTGATTTATCTATTATTTACTCGCCCTGACTTAGCCTATGCTGTGCATATCTTATCTCAATTCTTACAGGAGCCTCGACAAGATCATTGGCATGCTGCTTTGAGAGTTGTTAGATATCTCAAAGCAGCACCAGGACAGGGTATTCTTTTGAAAGCTGATTGTGATCTCCGTCTTTCTGGTTGGTGTGATTCCGACTGGGCCAGTTGTCCCTTGACTCGCCACTCTGTTATAGGCTGGTTGGTGTTTCTGGGGGGTCTCCTATTTCTTAGAAGACCAAGAAACAACCAACTGTTTCCCGATCTTCCGCTGAAGCTGAATATCGATCTCTTGCTGCGCTTGTTTTGTTAGTTGAAATGGTTGAAGGAGTTATTGGTATGTTTGGGCGTTCGCCAGGAGTTTGCTATGTCGGTGTATTATGACAGTCAGTCAGCCCTGCACCGGGCTCAGAACCCGGTATTTCATGAGCACAGTAAGCATATTGAGGTAGATTTGCCTTTTGTTCGCGATGCTATTAGAGATGGCGCCGTAATAGCCTCGCATGTTCCTACTTCTTCTCAACTGGCTGACATCTTCACCAAGCCCCTTGGAAAGCATGTCTTTGATTCTTTACTTCCCAAGTTGGGCATTTGTGACTTGCATGCTCCAACTTGAGGGGGGGTGTTAGATTATATTTGTAACTATTGTAAATATGGCCCATAAGCCCAATAATGTAGACACTATATATTGTAATCAGCCCCCATCAATAAACAAGGCATTATTATTTCCTACATGTTTAGATTCTATTTTCAAATTTAAATAGGTTAAAATATATTTTTAGATGGTTTATTGCAGAATTAAAATAGGATTAATTATGTTAACCCATTAGCTACTTTCTAAAATTCTAGAGTAGGAATTATATATCTAACTTATGGTTGTTTGTGCGATGGGGTTCGTGGGATGATGGCATGATTTGATAGCTTCTAGGTCGGAGTTCATCTTTGTAGAAGCATGGAAAATATTAGAATAAAGGCATAAATGGCCCATGCGGTTTTGGGTAGCAAGTCTATGCGGCTCATACTGGAGTTGCCTTATGCGGCTCAAAAGAAGACCCTCAGACTCATGCGGCTCGGGGATGAATGCGGTTCAGTAGGAATATGCGGCTCAATTGACGACACGTGTGACCCCCCCCCACAGTTGGCCACTGGAGTAATGGCCTCATTTAATGCTCGACTCGACGGCTGTCTCTGACATAAAGTATCATAATGGCTCTGCCATAATGACAGACTCTTCGGAAAAAGAAGAAAATCTCTGACCCGATCTGACAAAAATCCTAGATTGCCACGTGGCAAAAGTCTCATGTGGCTCGGATAAAGAACAGCTTCATGCGGCTCATTGAGGAATCATTCTAATATGATTAACAAAAATCCGCCATATGCGGTCCACCCATAGCCCGGTCTATACGGCTCAACACCACGCTAATTCATGCGGCCCACAGAAACTATGCATATGCGGCTCATGGAGAGTTCGTCCCCTGCGGCTCGCAAAGATTATGCATATGCGGCTCATGGAAAGTTCGTCTCCTGCGGCTCGATGAGGCATTGACTCATGCGGCTCACGAGGAGTATCCCCCTGCGGTTCAAGTGTTGGTCACCCTATGCGGCCCTGGCAGGATCTTCAATTAAAACACGTGGCACTGAAGATTCAACAAAATCCCAACGAGAATATTTGACATCAGTATCATAATTGTCGAGATCAGGTCATATCATTTATCATCAAGCCAATAGGACACGTGGCGAGCAATCAAATATTGGCATAATCGATCACGAGGATTTAAAGCGGTCAGCATTAACTGCTCATAAGATTTGGTGCTATCAGCATTAGTGTCCGAGATTCATTATGATCAGGATCAAGGGCTCAGATAGAATGAAGGAAGCGCCGACATTCCAAACAGATAATCATCAGCAAACCCTAATGATCACACCCCACTCCTATAAATAGCCAGCATCCTCCCCATGCGAAAAAAAAAGAGGAGAGAGAGAGGTCGGCAACAAAAGAATAAAAAAATAAGAAGAGAGAGATCTACACAGAGAGAGCTCCCCCCTTTCTTCTTGATACCCACAGAGAGAGAGAAGCCAGGAGAGCAACCCGAGGAGAGTAAGAAGAGCCTTTCTTCGTCAACGCCAAGCAGATCTTCCCCGAGCTAAGGCTGCATACTGATCGTCCAAGGAGTAAGGCAGAGCGGCCGTCGCTTTCCCAAGCCTCTATCGTCACCCCCCAGAATCAAAAATAAACAATCGTACTTAGTCTGCTGTACCTAGGTTTTCTTTCCTAGGCTTTCTTTGTACGAGCGAGTTTGTATTGTGAGTCTAAGTTCAGTCCTCCGATAATTGTTCTGTTCTTTTACAATCAATGGCAAACACGATGGCGACTCTGCTGGGGACTAACTTCTCCACGGCTGAGGAGTTGGTGACGCAATCGGATGCAGCCAAACTTGGCTCCACACAACAGAAGATGGTCGTCCGCTTCGACCAACAGGCGTTCGAAGAGATGCTCTCTGAAGGCAACGGTGGCCCGGTCCAGAAACGCACCCGCACCACGAAGGCTCGCAAAGAGTGGAGGCCAAAGTCATTTGCTCCGCCCCAAGCCCTCGATGGGATACCCTCGGTCGCTCAAGACGGCGAGAAAGATTCTCCTGCGGAGAGAAAGACCTGCCAGATAATTGCATCCACTCCTTCGCTGGCTTCAAGCGCTTGTTCTTGGAGAGGTTCTATGAGGTAGGGCAGGACGTCACGATGTCTACCCTCATGGACGTCGTCCAAGGAGAGAAAGAGCTGACAAAGAATTACATTGAGCGGTTTCGTCAAACCGCAATGAAGTTACCATCTGGCAACCCGGACTCTTCCTTGATTGAAATTTGCCAAAAGAGACTACTCCCAACAATTAGTCTCTGGATGGGCGAAAGTCAATTCAAGGACTGGAAGGCCTTCATCATCAGCGCTACAAGTGCCGAGGAACGATTGAAGAAAGCTCGCCAACTGGGGTTGCATATCTCAGAGGGAGAGAACAAGGGGAAGCGTCCCAACGCCAGCAACGACAATGGGGGTAGCCCCTCCAACAACCGGGACAACAAAGGCAAGCAGGCCATGGTGACCGATACAGCCCAGAAGCCCGAGCCACAGCCAGCAGACAAACAATGGCCTCAAATCACTTATTCTTTCGAAGACGGCCACGTCAAGCCCATCTTGGACATGCTTATACAAGGAGATAGAATTCAGCTTCCTCCACCAAGGCGGAAACCTCGGCCTGCTGATTTGGAAAATTCGAAATTCTGCCATTACCACCGCTACGTCCACCATGCTACACACGACTGCTACCAACTGAAACGGTATATCCAGAACCTCATCGATTCGAACGCTCTGGCTATCGACTTCGAGGAGGTAACCGTAGCAGCCAACATGGTGTCCGTACAATTCGGCAATTTCCCTCCAACAGAGACTCAAGACGGTGTCATGCCCATCCCTCTAGCAACAATGGAAATCACTAACCTTCCGCCTGCCCGTGATCAAACTCCCGGCCTAATACCCCTCACCACATCACGAGGGAAGATCATGTGGGTCCATCCGGACCTAGTCCATGAGGTGACTCAGCCCACTTTACCCTCTAAAAAGAAAAGTGGAAAGGTCAGATCATGCCGCGCCGCCTCGGCAGAGGAGGAGGAAGTCTCAGCCGTCACTACCCGATCTGGAGCACAAGCCCAACCAGTGGCCGAGAATCCGACTAATGATCAGCAGCCCACAAACGCTGATACTCCGGGATCGGCTCAGCCTTCGACGACCGACAAGCCTAGGCCGAAGGAGACTCGCTTCGACAAATCTCTCCGAAAGGAGACACCTCAGGGGTTGGAGAGGCCCTATAACTTCGACATCTTGGCGCAATTGGCTAACACACCGGCCAAATTGTCCTTATACGAACTCCTGAGACTCTCAAAGGATGTCCGTACAGCTCTAAGTGAGGCGCTCCAAAATGCCGACGCATACTTGGCTCAGGTCAACCTCACGGGAGATAATCAGCCTACAGATCTCCAAGATAGTGCGTGTACAGGTGCAATGCCCAATATCGTCTTCTCTCCGCAGGATATGCTCATCAAAACTAACCTGCACGATCGCCCATTGTACTACACTGGATACATCGGCGACGTAAAGATAGACCGAATGCACATTGATCCCGGGTCCTCCATAAGCATCATTCCGAAGGGTCTGCTACATCATCTTCGCATTCCAATGCATCGCCTGACGCCTACAAGCACCGCCATTAGTGGTATCAATTCGGGCAGGAGCTACCCAATAGGGAAGATTCGCTTGAAATGTCAGATTGGCGATCTCCAATTAGAAGTCACCTGCTACGTCATAGATGCCGACACTTCTTACAATATCCTTCTAGGGCGGCCTTGGATACACGATTACATGATCGTGCCTTCCACGCTACACCAGTGCTTCAAATATGTCGATAAGCACGGCTTCGTGAGGACAGAGTTTGCTGATATCGATCCCTTCAAGGGGGTCGAATCTTATTACTCAGACTTCTGTCTGTACGAAAAATCAAAGAAGCATCTGGTTGAAGAGGAGGTGCAAGCTCACACCAAGACAACCACAAGATCAGAAGAACCCCTGACAATCCATCTCCAGGCTCGCAAACCGGGCAGTTCTGCACCCCTTACGGCTACTCTGCGTAAGGACGCAATCAGTCTATCGGCGCAAGAAGAGCAGATGAGGATCCGGCTGCCGAGGTCTGGCCAAGTGCCGAGACCCACACCTGGACCTTTTACCATCAGACTACCGAGAGTCGGTCAGCTCCAAGCAGAGAAACTTAATCCCTCCGACAGACCGCTCACGATACGTCTTCCTAAAAAGGGCCGTCACCCCGACGCGAGGTCTGACACTTCCAGCGAACCAGCCACTCCTCGCCCCACGTCAGATGCCAAGCTGGGGGTTGCTAGTCCACCAACAACTCCACGACCTGCTCCCCCGGTCGAGCCCCTGAAGATCAAGCTGACTAGGTCGCTCTCCCAGTCTTCATTTATACAGGGGGTGGCCGAAGAAGAACCAGAATTAGCCAAGTATGTGGCTGCCCACTCCGATACCCCTTCCGCGGATGATATAATCCCTCTCGAGAAGATACCTTATTTTATCAATAAAGGGCTATCTTTGAATTACATCGAACTCAACAAGCTATGTACAATGTATGCTATGGACCACGGTATAGGCACTCACCTACATACACAGGTGACAAATGTGTACACCGCTATCCAACTTACTCCAGTAGAAGACGCTTACCGAATAATCGAAGGAGGGGACCACCCAATCATCTTCGGCCGGACGAACAACCCGCATCCCCTCGCCATGGAAAAAGTCGACTTCGGGTCAGATAACGGAAGACTGCCTCTGTATCTCTATAGCCCTCAATCCAAATATCTCATGCAGAAATAGGGGTATGATCTAGAGACAACGCCAGGACTGAACTACGGCACTGGACGACGATTACCTTTGAAGACGCTAGCCCCAGTGGGCAAACCACGGAACTACTATAACAAAACTCGATGCGGTTTAGGGTATGTAACGCCAACTACGACCCCTGAAAGCTCAGATGAAGAATGCAACTGGCAGTCACACTCAACCGGGTCACCAACTTCCGACTCAGACACAAGCATTGGGGACATATTCAGACAAGTCCTATCAGTCAACATGGCATTTGCCGACGCTTACGAAGAAGACGAGGACATTCCTGAAATCCTCGAGCTTGAGCCGTGGGCCCAACAGTTAGACGCACAATGGGAAAAGCGGTTCGAGCTAAGAGAACCTCCTACGGAGGACGAAGTTATGCAGGTCAACCTCGGCACCGAATCCTCTCCAAAGCCAATCTTCGTCAGTAAAAGCCTAACAGACAAGGAACGAGAATCACTGCTGGAACTCATCCGAGAATACATTGACGTATTTGCATGGAGTTACGAAGACATGCCGGGATTAGATCCCGACATTGCTCTCCATAAACTTAATATACGGCCGGATGCAAAGCCAGTCAAGCAGCAGCAACGACGCTTCCGCCCGGGCGTCATTGACGCGATCGAAGCCGAAGTCAACAAACTGATAGCCAGCGGCTTCATCCGTGAGGAGCAACACCCTGACTGGGTCGCCAATATAGTCCCGGTCCTTAAGAAGAACGGAAAGATCCGAATCTGCATCGACTTTCGTAATCTAAATGAGGCATGTCCGAAAGACGAATTTCCCCTCCCGATCACGGACATCATGATTGACAACACATGCGGCTTCGAACGTATATCATTCATGGATGGATTCTCGGGATACAATCAAATCAAGATGTCCCCCGACGATGAGAAGCACACATCATTTAGAACACCGATCGGCACATACTGTTACACAGTCATGCCATTCGGTCTAAAGAATGCTGGTGCCACATATCAGCGGGCTATGAGTATTATTTTCAGAGAACATTTGTGCAAAACAGTGGAATGCTACGTCGACGACATCGCTGTCAAGAGTCGCCGCAAGGAGGATCATCTGCAAGATCTAAAGACGGTATTCGACCTGATGCGAGCCCACAACCTAAAGATGAACCCTACAAAGTCATTTTTGGGTGTATCCAGCGGGAAGTTCTTAGGTTTCATCATCACTGCACGGGGTATCCATGTAGATCCTGAGAAAACCAAGGCAATAATGGAGATGGGTCCCCCGAAAAATCTCCGCGAACTTAGAGGCCTCCAAGGGAGGCTAGCCTATATCAGAAGGTTCATTTCCAATCTCTCCGGATGATGCCGGCCGTTCACACACCTCATGAAGAAGGGAGTCTCATTCGCATGGGACGAAGAATGCCAACGCGCTTTCGACGACATCAAAGAATATTTGTCAAATCCTCCAGTCCTGGTGGCCCCGGTCCCTGGAAAACCATTCTTGCTTTATGTACGAGCAATGGAACACTCCCTCGGTGCCCTGCTGGCACAAAATAACGACGCAGGACACGAACAGGCCATATACTACCTCAGCCGAATGATGGTCGGGCCCGAACACCGATACACTGCCGTGGAGAAAGAATGCCTCGCCTTGGTGTTCGCTATTCAAAAGACGTGGCACTATGTTACAGGACAAACCATACATGTGATCTCACGGGTAAATCCCCTCAGGGTCCTCATGACTAAACCAGGGGCGCTCAGCTCTCGCCTCGCTACCTGGGCAATACTGCTATCCCCATATCATATGATCTTCGTCCCACAGAAGGCTGTCAAGGGTCAAGCCCTAGCAGACTTTTTGGCAGCCCACCCAGGATCGGAATCATCCAGAATCTATGAAGAGATCCCAGACGAGGTCGCCGATTCGAATACAACCACTCACGATAACATATGGCGCATGTTCTTCGATGGCGCCTCAAGAACCGGACCCAAGGGAAATATCGTCGTCGGGGTCGGAGTAGTATTGATCTCTCCTATCGGGCTAGTGATCAATCGTGCCTACTCTCTCACGGAACCCTGTTCCAACAATGTGGCCGAGTACAATGCTTTGGTCATTGGCCTCCAACTCGCAAAGGAGCTGGGTGTAGAATATCTCGAAGCATACGGCGATTCACAATTAATCGTCAATCAGATTCGGGGGTCGTACGAAGTCCGCCATGAAGACATGATCCCCTACCACCAAATAGCAATCAACATTATCTCCTCATTCGAGGGATTCTTCATCGAACACGTCCCCAGACTTTAAAATATCGAAGCCGATGCCCTAGCAGGCCTTGCCGCTTCCTTAGCAGTGCCGAACCAAGCGCATCACTCGGTTGAGGTGATAGGCCACGAACTGGTCTGTCCCAAGAACAATATTCAATTCATGGCGAGCTATTCCGCCCGGACGGTCGACGAAACACCAGACTGGAGACAGCCGTTCATTGACTTCGTTGTATACGACATCCTCCCGGAGAACCCAAGGGAAGCCACCTCCATCAGACGGCGTTCTCTCAGATTCTTCTACGACACAGAGACAAAAATGCTGTACCGACGATCCTACGACGGATTATTACTCCGGTGCTTGTCAAACGCAGAAGCCAAAGAAGCTGTACGAGAAGCTCACGATGGTGTCTGTGGGGCCCATCAGCCTGGCCCTAAGCTACAGGACCACCTTCGCCGTATGGGCTACTACTGGCCCACGATGGTGGCAGACGCAATAGACTATGCCAGAAAATGCAAGGCTTGCCAAGTCCACGCAGACTTCATTCACCAACCATCCGAGTTTCTACATCCAACGGTGGCATCCTGGCCATTCGAAGCATGGGGAATGGATATCATTGGTCCAATCACCCCACCTTCCTCCCGAGGACATCGCTTCATACTTGCGATCACCGATTACTTCTCCAAATGGTCGGAAGCCATCCCACTCGTAGAAGTTAAGACTTCAAACGTGATCAGCTTCCTTAAGCATCACGTCATCTACCGCTTCGGACTACCGCGGAGGATCATCCATGATAATGGTCCACAGTTTATAAGCCAGGCATTCTACCGATTCTGCGATAAGCACCGCATTCAGAATGTCGCTTCGACACCATATAACCCAGCAGCAAACGGGTTGGCAGAGGCATTCAATAAAACAATCATCAAACTCCTCAAGAAGTTTGTCTCCTCCAACAAACGCGACTGGAACGAGAAGCTCGGCGAATGCTTATGAGCTTATCGCACCACAGTTCGAACAGCTACTGGGAATACACCATTCTCTTTAGTATACGGGAGTGAGGCAGTCCTCCCACTAGAAACTCAGATTCCCTCACTCCGCGTCGCCCTCACTTATCAATTGACAACGGATGATAACTATCGACGTCGATTACAAGAGTTGGAGGCCTTAGACGAAAAGCGCCTACTAGCCCAGCAAAGGATCGAGCTATACCAAGCACGTATCTCAGGAGCCTTCAACAAGAAGGTCAAAATCAGAACATTCCAAGTGGGCGATCTCGTTCTGGCAGTTCGGAGACCAATAGTCACGACTCACAAAACCGCAGGCAAGTTCCAGCCAAAATGGGAAGGTCCATTTGTCATCGAGACCGTGTTCTCCAACGGCGCCTACCGCCTCGCCAAGCAGAATGGGGACTTGCTTATGTTGCCCGTCAACGGCAAGTTTCTGAAGAAATACTATGTTTAGGCAACATTCTCCAAGTTATCGAGTCATGTACCCTATTAGTACCCCTGAACTCGCACCCACCATTTTCCAAATTATCGAGTCATGTATCCATTGATACCACTGAACCCACATCCACAACATTTCAGATTACCGAGCCATGCACCCGCTGGTGCCACTGAACTCTCATTTCCTCAATATTCTAGAAAATCTAAATTATGTACTTACATTCCGGTCACTCTCTCAGATAGTAAGTCACGTATAATCATACCTCTGAACTTTCTTCCTGAAAGAGATCCTCCCTCATGATCCACTACCCGTGCTCCCAGTGCACAAAAAGGGTAATCGATCCACTAATCTCCGAAACGACCATGTCCTCATTACCTCTGAGTCGTTTTCACTTCCACCAAAAATAAACCGCCCCCTCGCATAGAACTTCCATGTCCTCCTACCTCTGAGTAATTCTATACACCCCTTCTTCATTGGGCCCACTCCTGCCATGTCCTCATTACCTCTGAGTAGGAAGGCTCCGTCGAAGAAATCACCATATTTGCCATGTCCACATTACCTCTGAGCAAGTATGTTGGTTCCCTTTCAACCTATTGTCTGTACCCACAACCGAGGTACGACAAGGATAATAGGTCCACAAATGTCCTCTGTTGACCACAAATATCCTCTGTTGACCACAAATGTTCTCTGTTGACCACAAACGTCCTCTGTTGACCACAAATGTCCTCTGTTGACCACAAATGTCCTCTGTTGACCACAAACGTCCTCTGTTGACCACTATTGATTATAGAAAAGTCTTCTGTGAAGTCTCCCCCTACCATGTTCTCATTACCTCTGAGTAGGAAGATTCTACGGTAAAACCCTCATGTTTGCTACGTCCTCGTAACCTCGGAGCAAATATGACTGGCTTCCTTCCAACTTGTTATCCGTACCTAAAACCAAGGTACGCCTAGGGTAACAGGTCCACAAATATCCCTTGCTAAGCTTCTTGGCATAAATCCACCATCTTACCATGCCCCGGGAGCCCGGCTGCTCTACGGCATTCCTTTCCCCAGTACCGAGAACATCCATGACCATTTTGTCATGGCTGTCCCGGACATCCTGATCAAACTTGTTACCCGTACCTAAAACCAAGGTACGCCTAGGGTAACAGGTCCACAAATAATCCCCCAGCAAGTCCGATTCCATGAACGCCGATACAAGAAAGAAAAGATGAGTTGAAACATGCTCATTTATCCAAAAATCAAAGGGCTACATCATTGGGGATCACATCCCTTGCAAATAAAAATATACACATATGAAAAAAAAAACAAAAAAAAAAAAAAAAAAAGAAGCAGAAGAAGACAGAGGGCGGATCACTGTTCCGGGGCACATAACACCGTGAGGCGGTCCTTTATCAAGGCGACCGACCGCTCAAACCTCTGTTTGGCTCGACGCTCAGCTTCCTGGTTCAACACCGTCGGGTCCTCCAGATGAACGTGGGCCTGCCAGTTGTCCTCGAAGTTCTTAAAAGATCGCTCCAGGTTGGCAGAAGTTCGAGAAATCCGCTCGGCCTCCCGAGCAATCGACTCCTGTTCTGCATGAGCAGCCTTCCGCTCTGACTCTAAGAAGGCTAACTCCTCCTGGAGCGCGAGAATCCGCTCCTTCGTGTCAGCTATTCCACGAGAGGCAGACTCTTCCCGGGCCCTACAAGCCTGACTCCGACGACCCAGCCGGTCATAGGAGGCGGAAAACTTGTCAAGATCCCTCTGCACAGCCGGCCCGGCAGTTTCTCGAGCGAGCTTGATCCTGTCCCGAGCCGCAACCAGGAAGCCCCGCTCTCGTTCGATCGCGGCAGGCAAACCAGCCTGCCGTACTGCCAGCAGTTGGGTCACAAGCTGGTCAGCCTCTGTCAGCTTAGGCTCCATAGGAACGCTGCAAACCCCAGCCCGCCAGGAAGACCCTTCAGAGTGTCAATTTGACCCCAAGCTCCCCGTAGAGACAGAGAAAAAGGGACCCCCCGGTCCACGACAGCATTTATACCCCTCCCTAAGTAGCGATAAAAGCTGTCAACCACATCCAGCGTCACCTCGTCCAGAGCCTCCGAGGAAACCGGTGTCAGCGGGAGTGTGGCTGGTAGCACGGAAGAAGACGCGATGGAGTCTGCCGCTCCTGCCACCAGAGAAACCAACTCCGCACGGAAAGACGCTCGAACAGCGGCCAACTCCTCTTCAGCAGCCCGCAGGATTTGGATGCTCGACAAGGTCGAGAAGTCGACTTCCGGAGCCGTGTCAACAGCGGAAGACGAGGCGGAAACCATTGCCAACTCCCTCCCCGTCTGCCCGGAGACGGCAGGAGGCTCTTCAACATGAGATAGAGGAGAAGAAACATTCCTTTCGTCCGGATAATGGCCAAACGAACTCTCCCTGAGAACATCCGCGGCGGGAGGTAAAAGGTCAGGACCTGCAGGGCCAAGGCAACCATGAATCGACTTGACCCGAAGGATATGTTGATAGAGCGAATAAGCCCCTTCGGTAGTCAATATATGGCCTATCTTACCAATGGAGGAGTACGGTGGCTGAGGTTCGTTTACAGCCACCACAGCCTCCTCACCAATAACCTCCGAATCAGGAATCAGAAAGTCGTCCCCGGGAGAAGAGGTACTGAGAACGGTGTCATCTCGCCGAAGCTCAACGACCGCAGGGGCGGGCCCAGAGGAACCTTTGTTCCCCCGAGCTGATGCTTCAGCAACCCGGGAACTTCCAGCCGCCTCCGGGAGAGCCCCAGCAGAAAGGACCGCGGCGCACATATCGTTGATTAAGACAGCGAGGGCGGGATCAACCTCGGAGGCAGTAGATGGTTCAGAAGACCCCGGCCCGTCGGACGCCTACAAAGAAAAGTGATTAAATTATATCTGCGAGAGGAAAGGGAACTACAACAAAGAAACAAATCCAATTTAGCCTTACCTCCGGAGTAGCATCGGTACCGTCATCCCTTTCGGTAATAAGTAATCCACGAGATTTAACGGCAGCTCTCTTCACGGAAAAGGTCGCACCACTGCCAGAAGATTCGTGCCTGACTCGCTTACGTGAGGAACTAGACACAGCCGGAAGCTGTTCTTCCCTCACTCTTCCACCTTCTGTAGAAAGCAATGGGCCCTCCGCCGGTTCATCAGGGATGGGAAGCAGTTGATCTGCTACTTCTTCGCCTCCATCAAAAAGAGAATCTTCGCTGTCATCTTCCTCCCCGGCCGATTCGGAAGGTTCTGATTCAGGGAGAGGAGTCTGAAGCGCTAGTTGCTTTCTAGCCTTAGCCCCCCTTTGGCTTCTCCTCTAAGCCTGTACCCACAATAAAACTGGTACTCGGATCGAAATTGATAGGAGGCTTGTTCGCCATGACATGATACAAAGCAGCCACGTATAAAATTTCCCTTGGCGCCTGAGCATCAGGGACCGAGAAGCTGGCTCGAGTATGATAAGCATCATAATAATTCCACGCCCTGACGCCATCAAGAACGCTACCTTCGAAGCCCAAACCAGGATTGGGATGATCAAGGAATAACTGGCTATAACCGAACTACCGAGAAAACCTACTAGGTAGGTAAGGCTCCAGGTACACCCTATCGCGGTTGCGATAAACCAAATGAGCAGGACGGATGTTACGCAACCAGGTGAGCATATCCGGAGATAGAAAGTGAGGAGGTCCAGTACCATCAAGGTGTACCTTACTCACATCTTCGTCAGAAAAAGGAGGAACGGACACAAAAAGGTGACACCCATCTACCCTCGCCAGCGCCCTCCGACAAGCCGGCATAGTATTGTATTCCCAAGACTAGCGATGGCATTTTAAGAGGAAAGCATCTTCATCCGTAGCATCTTCTGCTATCCTGGGTCCCAGCAAAGACTTGTAGTGCATCGCCAACCACCCCATCAAGTAATGGAAAGACAATTCTACGCGCTCAAAATCCAAGGTTTTCTTACGAGCAACAACTTTGGATGAGAAGGTTCGAAGACCGTGGTGGATGCTGCACACCATGGCGGGAAGAAGGGCCAGCCTAACTCCGAACACCAGTTTAACGGCAGGAAGAATAAAATGGCGACCGATCCTCTCGATAGAACCTGCTCCTCCCGAGACGACGCAATTCCGTAGCCATATCATTAAAAAGCCAGCCAGAAGCGCCTTCTCTGACATCTGCGTGGTCCCATAGTAAAAGTAGCTGAGAGAGTCAGATTGACTCCCAAATATGTCGCTCCTGGAACGCGACTTTTTGACGCCTGACATCAAATCCTTCACCTCCTCGTGCGTTCTAGGGGTTCGAGGAGTAACTTCGCCAGAAGGGCCAACTTTGAAAAGGTAATTAATCCATGATGTGGTGTGGGGAGCGGTCCCTTCGGAGCTATCCGCTGTCTTTATAGCCATCTGGTGACAAGCACTATGGTGGCACAGCAACTCCCGGTATACTGCAACAAAACCTGGGAATCGTCGGTTCAAGTCCTCAAACTCATCATTCGAAGGGGTGTACACCTCGAAAGGCTCATTTCCCCAGGGGAGTTTAGAGACAGTATACATCTCGTGAAGAGCAAGCCCCAGCTCCCCTACTGGTGAGAAGAATGTCCCCGTTCGCTGGCTATACATCTCCAAGAGCGCCATGAACAGCAGCTTGTTAATAGGGAGCCCGTGACAAGTCCCTCGAACAGCATGATAAAGTCCCACCTCCCGCAAGGGTGTTCCGTAGGTCTGCAGGACCCAGGTGGTCAACTGGACCCACGCAGAAGTAGGGTTTATCCAGTTCGGCAACGCTATCCTACCAACAGGACAGGACTTCTTACGGACAAGCCGATTCAAGAAGGTGTCAGCCTGAGCAAATGAGAAGTTGGGACCGTATGCATTCATGAAGGAGCCCGGGGCCAGACCCATCATATACCGAGGGACGGAATCCTTACCTGGGTACGCTGACCGCATATTCGGATTATAATGGATGTCGCCCATCAACATCCCCGATTGAGTAGGGGTTAAGTTGCACACCATCTTCCTGTTCAACAGCACCATGTTGAACCACGATAAGGGATAATGGCGTTCCATAAAAGGAATATGGATTGACTCCCCGTCCAAAGAGAAATCCCAGTTCTCGGAAATCTCTAACACTCGAGAGTTCCCTATGATTAGAGCATCTCCAAAGAGGAATAGAGGCTTCAGGTATTTCCCATCCAGCCTCCCAGTGTTCATCATGGAACGAAGGTAATGAAGGGTCTGATTCTCGATGGCGTTCAACCTCTCCAAAGGCTCATCAGCAGGGAACTGATTCAATACATGCTTAATTAGGTCGTCAAGATGCACACCCAAAGCGAATTGATTTGAACCAACCAAAAGTTCTCCCGCAGGATTTACGGGCAGATTCACTAGAAAAAGATAAAAGAAACAAGGTCAGAAGACAAACAAAGAAGACAGAAGTATTAGAAAAGATTACTGAAGTCTATGCGGCTAAGGTTGCCACGGCCTCATGCGGCTCATCAGCAGATAGGTCCATGCGGCTCTGCACGTCATAGCCCCATGCGGCTCTGAATTAACCAAATCCGTACAACTCAGATTCAGAAGGGTTTATAAATTCATGCGGCTAAGCCCGACTCATATAAACCACTGCGGCTACAAACCATCAAGTTCATGCGGTTCAAAAGTGAGCAACGCTTATGCGGCCCAAGTCGAAAACACACATGCGGCACTGATCGAATATGACAAACTCATGCGGCCATAATGGGCGAAGTGCCTATGCGGTCACATCGATACATCTCGTATATGTGGCTTGTGCATAAAGTATACAACAGAGCCATGGCAGCAGTTAGGGTTTTTTTCGGAGTGACCCCCTTACCAGCGATGGGCGGGTGAACATCAGGATGGACAACGCCTACAGCAGCCGACGGAGGAGCGACTACATTCGTCGCTGCAGTCGCCGCCGCAGCAACTGCCTTGCCCTTCGCGGCCTTCGATGCAGCAGATCTCTTAGGAGCCATGGTCGATAGATGAAGAAGGACGACGAAGAGCAAAACTGACAACAGGGAATTCAAGCAAAGAAAGGAGATAAAGAAATCCCCAAGAGCTGAAAGACTCCTATTTATAGGCGATCCATAAAGTAGAAAGACGCCTCGAATTACGTGCCGCCTCCAAAAATAAAGGCGAGAACGCTTCGGTCAAAACAAAACCGACCCTTGGGATCCTTCCCCAAAAGGCGACATTAAATCAAATCAAAGGCAATTAGTGAAGATTTGCTCACGAGGTCAGGACGCGTGGCAAAGAGCCTATGCGGCCAGAAGGATCTATGCGGCCGAGATGCTAATGCGGCCAGGAAGCTCAGGTAAACAGAACATCCTATGCGGCATGAACGGGGCCATGCTTCTTATTCAAAGTGTTTCAATTTTACAAATTGAAAACTTTGAAGGGGGTCCTGTAGAAGCATGAAAAATATTAGAATAAAGGCATAAATGGCCCATGCGGTTTTGGGTAGCAAGTCTATGCGGCTCATATTGGAGTTGCCTTATGCGGCCCGAAAGAAGACCCTCAGACTCATGCGGCTTGGGGATGAATGCGGTTCAGCAGGAATATGCGGCTCAATTGACGACACGTGTGACCCCCCCCACAGTTGGCCACTGGAGTAATGGCCTCATTTAATGCTCTGACACGACTCGACGGCTGTCTTTGACATAAAGTATCATAATGGCTCTGCCATAATGACAGACTCTTCGGAAAAAGAAGAAAATCTCTGACCCGATCTGACAAAAATCCTAGATTGCCATGTGGCAAAAGTCTCATGCGGCTCGGATAAAGAACAGCTTCATGCGGCTCATTGAGGAATCATTCTAATATGATTAATAAAAATCCGCCATATGCGGTCCACCCATAGCCCGGTCTATATGGCTCAACACCACGCTAATTCATGCGGCCCACAGAAACTATGCATATACGGCTCATGGAGAGATCGTCCCCTGCGGCTCGCAAAGATTATGCATATGCGGCTCATGGAAAGTTCGTCTCCTGCGGCTCGATGAGGCATTGACTCATGCGGCTCACGAGGAGTATCCCCCTGCGGTTCAAGTGTTGGTCACCCTATGCGGCCCTGGCAGGATCTTCAATTAAAACACGTGGCACTGAAGATTCAACAGAATCCCAACGAGAATATTTGACATCAGTATTATAATTGCCGAGATCAGGTCATATCATTTATCATCAAGCCAATAGGACACGTGGCGAGCAATCAAATATTGGCATAATCAATTACGAGAATTTAAAGCGGTCAGCATTAACTGCTCATAAGATTTGGTGCTATCAGCATTAGTGGCCGAGATTCATTATGTTCAGGATCAAGGGCTCAGATAGAATGAAGGAAGCGCCGACATTCCAAACAGATAATCATCAGCAAACCCTAATGATCACACCCCACTCCTATAAATAGCCAGCATCCTCCCCATGCGAAAAAAAAGAGGAGAGAGAGAGGTCGGTAACAAAAGAATAAAAAAATAAGAAGAGAGAGATCTATACAGAGAGAGCTCCCCCCTTTCTTCTTGATACTCACAGAGAGAGAGAAGCCAGGAGAGCAACCCGAGGAGAGTAAGAAGAGCCTTTCTTCGTCAACGCCAAGCAGATCTTCCCCGAGCCAAGGCTGCATACTGATCGTCCAAGGAGTAAGGCAGAGCGGCCGTCGCTTTCCCGAGCCTCTATCGTCACCCCCCAGAATCAAAAATAAACAATCGTACTTAGTCTGCTGTACCTAGGTTTTCGTCCCTAGGCTTTCTTTGTACGAGCGAGTTTGTATTGTGAGTCTAAGTTCAGTCCTCCGATAATTGTTCTGTTCTTTTACAATCAATGACAAACAATCTTGTCTTCAACTTGTAAAATCAATCCATCCAGGAGTTCAAGCAAGTACTTGTTGACACCTTCATGTGTATTTACTTTATATTGTTATATTTCACTTATACATGATATTTCTGCGTCTTGACTGTTACACACACGAGAGTTGAGTGATTAACTATTGTTCATATTTTCTTATCGTTATCAAGACCGTGTTTTTCATGATAGTGAGGTTTGGATATTGGAGGGGTACAAGTACTAGGCATGTGGATAAAGCCCAGATTGTATTGTTGGCAACTCTTCCAGTTACGGGGGCGGGCCTTATAACCTCATCGTTCGTCCAAGCCGTCCATGTGTAGGAACATTGTACTTCTCATGACACGTGCACTATGAGTGATTATATGAGTCTCTTTACTTTTCACGCTTGTTGCTTTCCTTATTAGTTTCTTCCATCCTATGATTTTTTGTTCATATTGTTCATTGTTTACATTGATCATTATTTTACATGTTTAGTATTTTATTACTTTATATTGTACTTGTATCATGTTGGTTTAGACTTGTACTTGTTCCAATCTTGACTGGATAATCATTTTTCAGTTGTAGACGACGTGACCTGTCTAGAGGTTTACGGTGAGTATATTGGAGACATTGACGTTACTGGCGTACCTGTTCCAACACTGATGCGAATTAGCATATTTTCTTCTTTATGGATTCGTATTAGTTAGTAGTTATAATTATGGAGTTTAGTTGTCTATTTTATTTTATGCTATTCGGGTTTGTTCCAGAGACTTTCTGAGTTGTAGTGGATTATTTCATATTTATAATATTGAGACTATTGAATATTTTGGTGATTATTGCTGGCTTAGTTGTGGATGATATATGTGCATGTTGTGCTTGTTGTGGAACATTGTTATCATAGACAGCGTACTACCGTCGATTCTGCGGCGTAGGCTGGACTTGACCATGAACTCGTATCCTAAAATTGGGAGCGGGTCATGACAATAAGAACGACTTCCAAAGTCTTCTAAGTGTCAGTCGCGGTTCGATTAGAAGTCTATCGAGTTGTAAATCTTGGATTTCGAAGTTACTTTTCCTATTTTGCTATTTGAAGTCGGTGATCTCTTCGGATCAAAGCTCGTGGTTGTAAAAAGTCGACAAATCCTTCGGATCAAAGCTCGTAGTTGTAAAAAGTTAACAAATCCTTCGAATCAAAGCTCATGGTGTACTACTATTTTACAATAGTAGATTAAAGCCGGACAAGAGTTTCGGGACTGGATTGGCTTTTATGGAGGACACTAGTATACATCATTGTGTTTGCGCTCTGATATATATCTCATTCATTTAATTGACTATTGTTGTTTTCTGATTATGTACTTGAGTTTTTATTTGGATAATTTAGTCTTCACCCTATTCACCCCCTCTAGGGTTGCCTAAAATTGGTATCACAGCAAGTGACTCTATTTTTTTTGGCTTAACATCCTTAGAGTATCTCCTTATTTTTTTATGGCATCATATTCCTCCTCCGAGATAAAGATGGTTTAATTTCTAGTAGCATAGACAATCATATTTCTTCTAAATGTGATAAATGCTCTAAGTAGAAAGCTATGGCTAACCAATCCTTAGAGATTCTTGATAACCTTCATTCTATAAATGAAGCACTTTTAGAAAATGTTGTTCACTTAGAAGAAGGCAATGAGTTATTGAGAAATAAAAACAATGATTTATTATGTAAACTTGATTCTCAAAACTCATATTGTGTTTCTTTAAAGAGTTTAAATGATTTTTTAATTTTAAAAATCAAAACTCTCTCTTCATCAATTAAATACCTCAAGACTCAAATACATGTGTTAACATTTTTGCATGATTCTCCTGTTGATGTTTTAAAGAAAAAATGATGCTTTTATTTCTAGAATTGCTTTATTTGAAAAAAAAAATAATTTATTGAATGTTAAAAATAATTCTCTTACTAGTATGTATAATAATTTATTGTTAGAACATAATATTCATAAAAACAAATATTCTCATGTTCATTCTAGAGATACTCATCATTTTAGTATGTCACATGATCACTACCATGCTCATTCTGATACATGTGCACGCACTAGCATTTGGTATTTCTTTTGCTCCCGTATTATTCATATAAACTTTACTTGTCCTATTCATGGGAGTTTTACTACCAATGCTAGAGTAAATGCTATTTGAGTTCTCAAAACTAACAAATATGGATCCAAGTTTATTTCTATACCAAAGTCTTTGCCAAATGTTGTAGTTGTAGATGGAGCATATTCTGCATGTCTGGACATAGCACCACAAAGCTTGTTGGTGATTGCAAAGCTACAAAGGTTATCTTCCAAGAAATAGTACCAAAACAAGTGTGGCCACTAAAGACACTTTGGTAACATGCTAAACGATTCTTCCTAAATAATTTTATTTATAGAATCTAGCATATTTTAATTTCTTATACTAGATCACTGATATTGCTTATTTTTGCTTCTTATATAAGTCAATGTGATACATGTTACTATGATGCTTAGTTTAATGTTCTTGTAATACATTTGCATATTTAGTTACTAAGCTTAAATTATTAGATCGCACTAAGTAATCTTTCACTCATGTTCGCGTGACAAATTTATATATGCATGTAATTTTTTTAGGGGGTCTTTATTTATAAAGCATGCATATCACTCTCTAGTCCATAAGATCTTGATATTTTGATTTGTGTTTATGTTTTAGACACTCTTTGAAATAATTACTCTTTATCAATTTTATCTTTGAAGTGCATATTTAATGTAATCAATTTTCATGAATATATGTATTTAGCACAAGTTTTTTATTACTTGAAAGGTATATACTTATACTTTTTTATTTACAACTTTGTGCTTGCATAATATATTCACTGTTGATTTATGTTTCGCTTTTATTAACTTCTTGTAAATCAATTATATTTTTGTCTAATAAAGCATATTTATAGTTGTTTGAATTTGCTATAGTTTTTCAATTTTCATTAAGGATACATGGCTGTACAACTAAACTTAATTTAATGTTGTTCATGTATTTCTTTTATTGATATATGCTCTTGTATAAACATCTTCATGTGGGCATATGAGTCAAGCTCAAGTTATGTTTTGATTTGATAAGTGTTCACATGTATCTTCAACTTGTTCTTACCTTAGGTTCGAGATTTGACTCGTTTGCTAAATTTGTATATTTTCCTAATGAATCAATTAGCTTCTTTCTTAAAATCCCTTTACTTGATTAAATCTTCTTGGCTTTTTGATAGTCATTTTTGGATACATGCTCTTTAGTGATTTTATATTGCTTAAATTCTTGTCATATATGCCTTCATATGACATATAGTATCTCCGCTGTATAGCTTCTTTGGACGTCTAGATTATTCTTAACACAGAATAATTGACGACATGTTACAGTTATAGAATGTTGTGTCTTAACTGGTAAAGTAAGAGAAGCAACAAGTCCTGCTAGAGCATCTGCTTCTGTATTATGTAATCAGGGCTCATGGTCAATATAAAATCCTTTAAACATTCCCGCTAACTCTTCCAGATTGATTCAAATCTCAGTCCAAAACATAGTTTACTTTAATTATAGGGAAATTTGATTTGGAATCGGGTTTAAAGAAACCGACATTTTGAGAACAAAATCTCATCCGACAACCTAAGTTCTGCATCCCTATATGATCACCCATCCACCCTCTACAAATTTGATAGCCTACATCGTCGTGAGGACGCTGGAGGCTCGTCGACGACCACTGCAAAACCCGTGGCCGCGCACAGGCACATCCAGCACAACAATCTCCCAAGCCTACTTCGAGGCCTAATTTTGCACTCCTCTTTTATTCATTCGTTGAAGGGATAGTACTGGTATGATCATAACCTACCCCTCTATAACCTACTCTAAACAGATTCTTTTCAAGATGTTACGATCGACAGAGAAATCAAGATCAAAGTATAGAAAAAATTCGTTTTCTGTTAACAATAGAACACAACAAACCCGTCCAAGTCCCTGCATTGGAAGGGGCGCTACTGTCAGGATAATAGGTATTTCAAAAATCTAAACAGTTTTGTTGACAACATAACTGAAATTAAAACCCATAAATTAGTTTTATTATTCTGTAATTATTTTGTTAGTAAAATCAGTTCAAAAATCCCTGAAAAATAGTTTTTAAAATAATAAAATTTACCGATACGAAGTCCGTCCCTATAAATCGAGCAACTTGGTCGCAAACGAAGATATCAAAAGGTGCGTACGAAATTTGCAGACGTGTGGACTTTGACGGAATTTGAATTGGTTACGTGTGCGCGACGAAATCGACCTGTATCCATCGAAGAATGCCGTATCGACCATTTTCCAAAACTTTCAATTACTTCATGCACGCTCATTACATCGTGATGAAACTTGCACCATTGGACTCGTATTGTTTTTATGGACCTGTGAGCCAAGTTTAGTCCGATTCTGAGAAGGTCGACCGAAACACAATTTTTGGCGGGCCCACGACCCGGTCCAACTGACAAAATTGTGCACGGCTCACCGGAATCCAAATTTGGACATACAGTTGAGTTCGTATCATCAAACCAAACCCGTAAACATATAACTTGATGACTTTAAAGATCATAGGATTTGGCATGCTTTTCGGTACAAAGCGGGTCCAACGGTGGACACCTATTTGACCCAAAATTATAATTTTGCCCCTGTATCCAGAATTGGACTTATGGGTAGTCATTCTTAGACATTTTCTTATGTTGGAAACCTTGGTGATGTTTATTTCAGCATCCGGAGACGTTTGCGGAAGTCTCACCTCTGTTGCTTCTATCGGTCTATTGTGTTTGCCTTCTGTAAGTTGTCAGATCACCATGCCATCAACAGGCAAAATACCTTGCCACTATAGTCTGATTATTTACTGTTATTTAGTATATTTAGTTAGTTGTGTAATTATTTGTTTACCTATTTTCATTTTTGTTGCCTTTATTTATTTTATGCAAATAACTAAATCGTCATGTTCTTATTACCTTTGTTATTTTATGCATCTACTTAGAGTTAGGAGACTGCCCTATGTTGTGATATATTCATTGGCCTTGACACATGTGATACACGAGACATGAGTCGCATATAGGTCTCAGACTTGCGTAGTCGGCTGGCCACCGGAACGTAAGGACGTGCGTTAGTGATTAACTACTAATAGAGTTGCATGCTAGAAGACTTAGCAGTTATTAGTTGCACTATGTAGGACATCAAGCGTTGAGAACATGATTGGACGTTGACTACCTCCCTGTCTATTATAGACTTGCTCGCTACTGAGGAACGATAGGTAGACTATGCTATAGACTCGCTCGATACTGAGGAATGGTATATAGTATTTAGACTCGCTACTTAGGTACTATATTATTTTTATTCCTAACTTAACCTAGTTGTCATGAGACCATGCCCTGTTCTTAAAATGCATATTCCACATAGAATGGTTAGGCGGCCTATATCTGTTTAGGTGTATGTATTTTTTTGTGAGGGTTGTGTACCTAATCATGGCTTGGAACAATATTTTGTCGCGAGCTAGTGTGCCATGTAGGACCGTTAAGCACCTCTAGGGGGTAAATAAAGTATGTGCGAGTGTAGCAGAAATAATAAGTAACGCCCCAGTCCCAAAATACGTAGGACCAAGTACGTGAACATGCCAGCTGCACATATACGAAGAATACTCCTATATATGGAATCCTCAAATATGCACATAAGCTGTAAATAAAATAATCACAGGCCAGAATAACATATCTAATCTCATCATAGCTTAATCTCATCATAGCTCAACACAGAAGATAATAGAGTCCAAATAAATAAATAAGTATCTCAAAAGATAGTCGGGTGAACATACTCACTCCAAACAGCTATAAAAAATAGTCTCACAAGATCGGAGTCCAACCTCCGCAAATAGAAAGAAATGAGATGCAAAAATATGTCCACTAATGTCTCAAATAAAGAATAGACTAGACATCAGTAAAGACTGCCTCGTCATCGATGTAGGATAGCTCCAACGCCGCTCCGTACTCCTGTGGAAAATCGTCTAAACCTGGAGAGATAACCAGGTCCTCAGGGGACATAGCAAGATACAAGAAAATACCATGCCATATAAACTGTGATAATATAATAAGAGGAAAAGGTATGCATGCAATCGGATTCCTGACCATTCTACTGTGAATATGCAGTTGAGATACAATCCTTCGACGCATGAGCCCTGGCTGTAAATAGGATCGACATAGTTTCCATAGAGGGCACCAGGGGCCTACGTCCATAACGCTCTAGGAAACGTTAGAGGGCGCCTGGAGCCTGCGTCTCCGGAGGAGCGCACAGGTAATCAGGGAAGTGCAAAGAAGCCCATACGTCAGGTATTGTTCTCCCCACCCAATGCCTAGTATCATCATCTCCATGACTGATATGAACCTCTAGTAACTGCCAAGTCTTCTAACATGCAATACTATTGGCAGTTACTCCTATCTGTCGCACGCTCCATACGTATCGGTGGCCAGCCGACTACGCGGGTACGTGTCCTACATGTGACTCACATCACATGATACAACAAGTGTCAAGGCCGTATGAGATATACCAATACCTCAACATCAACGGGTGGTCACTAGACTAAGTCAATGCAAGAGAAATAAATAAGGCGAGGTAAACGACCGATAGAGTCGCTTGCACCCAAGTGTGACTTGGACGCATAGTTTAAATATCAAGAAACAAAATGCTGATAATAACTATTGAAAATAAGAAATATAATAATCACAGAGTAAGGTGGCAAGGTATCTTGCCTGATGGTGCGAAGTGGCAAGCCCAAGAAATCATAATGTCAGCCAAGAAACGTCACAGTCTCTAAACAACTCTGAACGCTGAAACAAACATAAAAAATGCACTCGGTGTAAAAGATATACCTAGGAAACGCCTGTCCAAAAATCAAATTCTGGAACAGGGGCAAAATCATAATTTCGGGTCAAAACGATGTCCGCCGTTGGACCCGCTTTGCACCGAAATGCGTGCCAAAGTCTATGGTCTCTAAAGTCATCAAACTACATGTCTACGGTTTTAATTTGAGGAGAGGAACTCAACGGTATGTCCAATTTTGGATTCCGATGAGCCGTGTACAAATTCGCCCGTTTGAGTGGGTCGTGGGACCGCCAAAAATGGGTTCCGATGTGACCTTCTCAGAATTGAACCAAACTTGGCACATATGACCAGAATTTTGATCCGGACCTGTTGGCGCAAGTTTTGTCTCGAATCGACGACTGTACACAAAGTTATGGACAAGTTTGCAAAATGCCGATACGGGGGTATCTCGACGGATATGCGTTGAGTTCGTCGCGCACACGCAACAAAACTGAGTTCCGTAAGTTCCCACACGTCCGCAACGTCTATACGCGCCTTTCGATGTGTATAGCACATGACCACGTCGCCCGGTTTGTCGGGGCGCACGTCATATCGGGGAAGATTGTCTAAAATTTACTTGTCACGCCCCAGTACCGAAATACGGAGACGGACTAGGCCAGCTACACCATATGAGGTACGTAACGTCATACGGCGATCGTGGCTGTCGAGAGACTAGGGGGTACATGCTACAATCAAGTCTCCTATGGTCCCACAGAGTTTTATGTCTCAATCAATCAAATCACATCAGCAAATAGATGAACATTAAAGATAAAGGAGTAAGGCGTCCCCGACGCTTCATCAAAATGATCATGAGAGACTAGCTTCATAATTTAGCTATCTCGGAGAGTCAGGAGTACAAAATTATACACATCTGCAGTCTGTTTAATTACAATTATGTACTGACACAAAATATCAAGTAATCCGGCTAACAGGTGCTGGTGGCTAAACGCCGCAAAAGTATAAGCAGGAGTGGTGGAGAAGGAACCCACTCGAGTCCCCGAACTGCCATGCTCCTAGTATGCACCATGGATGTCAGGGAGGAAGATCGTATCCTCTGGCTCTGCTACGGGATCTGGCCAAACAAAACCAGCGGGGTCAGCCCCGAATAGTAAGTACCGCCAAAGGGGCACAAGAGTTAAGACTAAAAACCCAGTTAATAGAGTGATTGATAATAGTAATACTTATGCTACCATTATAGGGTAACGCCACATCCTCGAACCCATATGGCACCCTTACAACCAAACAAGGACAAAAGGTGCCGCATGGAGTCGGGACGCGTCGTACTCTATAACTTTCGCATAAGTTAAAGGGTATAAGCAGTAAAATCTCCTGATCGTGACTTCGGTCGATAGCCTATCGCAGCACAATAACCAACCCGACAATCAAACAAGAACATGGGTTGGATCATGTACCAAGATAGACCATATTCCTCAGTCATTCACAGAAGTAGCACTTCACAACCAGAATAAGTCTTTCGTCCATAACTTCGGTCCACAGCCTATCATAGTACGATAACCAACCCAACAATCAAACAAGAACATAGGTTGGATCACGTACCATGACAGTCCGCTTCCCTCATTTACTCATGGAAGGTAATAGGGTACAAGCAAGTCGTTTTCACGGCCAATCGAGTCTACGAGTTTCTAGTGGGACGAGGTTATCCTCGCATCATGTTATTAGAAAATCCTCAGATCATATCTTTCCAGCAAGGCTAGCCAACCCAGGGGTTCGCGTAGACAGGTATGATTGAGCACAGGTCCCTCGCAAGGCCACCTTGCTAAAACATATAATATATAGCAAAAATTAATCGGATACAGTCATCCACTCGTTGCAGATGACACAGTATCCGTGGAGACCAGCCGGCGCGTCAAGACAGTATCTCAAGGCGGCTGGT